>JBBBDQ010001907.1:755000-1137762 GCA_037127315.1 Ascarosepion bandense | reverse complement strand
AACTCGTTTCTATATATATATATATATATATATATATATATATATATTCAAAACTAAACAGAAAGTTTAATGTAGGCAAAATCACGAGGACGTTCCTATTGATATTAACCTTCTTTATATTAAAACTGATCCAGCAAAGGGGACAGATGTATGTATGATTATCTATTTACAGAGCCAAATATGTATATTTTTTCCAATAAAACTTAGAAAATCACATATCGTATGATCATTTCTGCAAAGTATATTCGCTTCGTCATTCACTTATAAGGAAGAAATTTTAAAAAAAATATACACCGGAAGTTAACTTTAAAATAGGGAAAGGAAAGAAATTAGAAATAAAAAAATGGGTGAGGGAGTTAAAACGTTCTTCTCTTTTATATATATATATATATGTGGGGGGGGGGTGGGGGGGGTGTGGGGGGGGTGTAAATATTTTCAGATGGAGTGTAGATGAGAAAAAAATGAAGAAAATACATTGGAGATACATGCAGAAATTTAAAAACGTTTTCAGATGGAGTTTAGATGAGACAAAATGAAGAAAATACATTGGAGATACATGCAGATATTTGAAAACGTTTTCAGATGGAGTTTAGATGAGACAAAATGAAGAAAATACATTGGAGATACATGCAGAAATTTAAAAACGTTTTCAGATGGAGTTTAGATGAGACAAAATGAAGAAAATACATTGGCGATACATGCAGAAATTTGAAAACGTATCTATGGCATAGCATAGAAGTTGCACAGGGCCGTAAGAATGGGCATCCAGTGAGGATCGAAATCACTACTCAAATGTAATGATTCTAGCAAAAGACGCTTGCTAACCATTACAACAAGCCGAGGTGCTATTTTGATTTTCCAAGCGCCGCTTAGATGTTGCATAAGGCTGAAAGTATGGGGTACCTAGTGAGGATCGAACTCACTACTCACTTGTGATAGGTTCTAGCGAGACAAGCTTGCTAACCATTATACCACGTCGAGGTGCCCCTATGAACACAAACGGGACCTCATAAATAACAATTTAACAAATGCACTAGTCATACCCAGAAATATATTTGAACACAGTTTTGAACTAAAAAATGCCACAAAACAAAAAATAAAATAATTTACTCAGAGGAGAAATCTTCTGTATAGCTGCCATCAAACATTATCAAAATATAAATCTACACACAGCTTTTTTTCCCAATCTCGTCTTAAATTACTATTTTCCCAAGTTAACATATACATCGACAAGTATGTTGAAGAATCAAATGAAAACGGTTAAATCCATCACTTCAACCTGAAGAAACATTTATATTGCCGAAGCCATAGTTCAGTAGGAATTATGGAGGTCAGTCAGTTAAGTGCCATACGTGATACACGCTTGGGCGATCATGTCTCGAAAGAGACATGACTGACCGGGCAGAAGATTATACCGCAGTAGGTTGCCATTGCTTTCTGCGGTAGACTGGTTGTCGACCAAGGCTATAGAACCCAATCTGTCCTGCTATTTAACCCATAACTGGAAGGAAGAGACGGATTAATAGCTTTCCCAAGGGTATTTGCGCGTAAGTGAATACAATGGATTCAACTGGAATTCGAACTCGGCTCCTCGTTCCGAGCCGATATCCACTGTACTACAACGTTGTGGAGGAAATAATTATTGAGCAATTATTATGGAAGTAACTTTATTTTAAAAAGATTGGTACCTTAATAGTGGAGTTAATGTCACTTTAATAATCATTGCGGAGGTTTTGATTGATTGATTTGTTTTAACGACTTAGGAACACTTTGTGATTTATTTAAAGCCGCAAATGTGTTTCGGTTTGTGGGAGGTTGCCTGCAGCTAATTTTGGATGAATAGTTATTTTAATCTATATTCTGAAAGAAATGTTACTTTCATGTGAAAGATTTATTCCAATAGTTATTATGACGGAAAATATTCTTATAAATGCAAACATTTACGTGCTCAGGATCTGTACATATACAAGCTGCTAAAGAATCTTTCTCGTTTATCTCCTGATAATGAAAAAGTTGTTTGTTTACTTTTTTCAGCCTAAGCCAAAGCAAATCGATTCCATTCTTTTAAGAATCTTCGAAAATATTCTCTAATGAAGAAAATTTTTTTTTCTGTGTGAACATTTTTCTTTTATTTTTCATTTTTGTGTCTGTCAGTAAAAAATCCTTCCTCACGATTTTCACATCTTTATTTTATTTACTTTGGGAGATAAAAATGTCCAAGATTAAGTAAGCATGTTAGCGTTTGGGAAAAAACAGTTTCTATTGACACTGGTCTGGGTGATATTTGCTCAGAAAGTCTAATGCACGAATATCAAATATGCATGTGTACTTAATATGAAAGCAAGAAAGCGAAAGGCAGTAACGGGCCGGTGACGGCGATGGGCTAATGAAGGCTAAAAATATATGAGGCTATAAGTCATGTTGAAAGAAAATCTTTCACCGAATTTATTCGCTAAGCCTGAGATTTAAAGTCTGTTATTCTTCGCTTCTCTATGTTTATCGTTTAAGAAATAGATTATCCCCAAGAGATTCATGCTGTCAGTTTCTAATAGTTTCAAAAACATTTTGACGATAGATGTGTGGATTCTGGAGCCAACAGATCCAACGACCAAACAGCGTGGAATCGACACAGGCTCAAAACTGGCGCCAAATCATTCCCGCTTTTTAGGCTTATTTTCACCCGATGCTCACATAAAAAAATGTTAAGTCGTAATCAAAGAAGAGAAAAAGTCCGTGACTGTGGCGATCAGAAGCTGCAAGAGAAGATAACGCACTTGATGTTTGAAGGGCAACTGTTTTTATTCTTCGTTTCCAGCTCTCGGTGTCCGTTTGAAGATAAGACGCAGTAAGAAAAGTTCTCATTTACCCACCAAAATATTCAGCCTATTTTTTTTTTATGTACGACGTTTATTTTCACTCCGTTTTGCCCATTGTTCTCTGAATGAGGTAGGTTATATGACTATTTACCATGGACACCAAAGAAACCCCTATATATATTGGATGTGCGTTGTGGTGCAGAGGATATCGACTCGGAACGAGAAAACGGAGAGCGAGCTCGATTTCCAGTTGAATTCGTTGCAATTCATTTACGCGCAAATACTCTTGAGAAAAGTATTAGTCCGTCTCTTCTCTCTCCAGCTATGTGTTAAATAGCGTGACAAATTTGGTTCTATGACCTTTTTTCTGGCAACTAGTTTACCGCAGAAAGTGATAGCAACCTACTGCAGTAAACTTTTTTGCCCAGTCAGTCATGTTTCTTTCGAGACATGATCGTTGAAGCTTTATCACGTGTGGCACTTAAGTGATTGATATGTATGTATATGAAACAGTTATCCTATCTTTATAGCACGATTTGGAGTTTCATGCATTATGCAACCATCTGGTGCTTTTTATGAATCGACCATTCCGGGATTTGGATTCTGGCTCTCGTGTTGTTCATGGTAGTTTTGCATTATGATGCTGTTATTTGTCTAATTTCACTTGATTTGGAGTACAATTTAAACATGAAATTAGAAAGTAAAATCTTAAAAGTTAAATTAATAAAGCAGGAATTTTTTTAGGACAAAGGTTATACATTTTCTGTCTATGGGTCAAGGGGGTTTTCATTTCTTTCTTGTAATTTTCATTTTCAGGGAAAAAGAAAGGCATGAATGGAAAAATATAATAAAATAAAAATATAACATAAATGATAACTAAATGTATAAATTATAAAAAAAAATCGGGGAATCAAAGTTCATTCGGGTCAACGTATTTGGGCATATATTTATTTCTATGTCTGCATGCAATCATCGATTCATATCTTTTGTTTAATAAATTAGGGTTATTTAAGTGTTTTAAGATACCATGTTTTTCTAAAAGGAATATGTTATATCAATTTTCTACTTCATTATAATTTTGGTTTTTGCGATGATACCCCAGGTGATAATTGGGATTTTGTTGTTGCCAGTGCATAATAAGCACCTAGTGATTGCATTAGACATGAAACTTAGAGTTGAGCTATAGTCGTAGGATAATATGTATATTTATTATATTAATCCATAATTTACAAGAACCCTAAGGGAAAGTTCTTGCCGATAACACAAAAATTCTTTTTAAATCACTTTGTCATAGATATCTCGCTATTTGAGAGACCTTATGCATCAAATATCTTTCCCTTGCCATTAACCTTACGACGTTCTGTAGTGGAGATGGCGTGCTGAAGGTATTCTAAAAATAGAAATGATGCTCACCCCAATTTGGCCCACCGTTGCAATATGATTGCTGGAAACAAACACTTTTCTTTAAAACTACGGTAATGGTCAGCACATGGTCAAATAACTACACTAAGGAAAAAACTGCATTGATAATGGCAATAGAAATAGCTAACAGCGCAGGAAGACAATAAAAATTATGGATAATTTATATACTCTTTAACTCTTACAAAACGGAAAAAAACTAGGATGCTTGAAAAACTGCAAAAAAAAAAAAATGAATTAAATCTTCCTTGTCGGTTGTATTTAATGAAAGATATTTGAATTAACGTTTTTCTGAACAAATACACACACACACACACACACACACACACACACACACACACATGTATATATATGTGTGTGTGTGTGTGTGTGTGTGTGTGTAAAATTTCAGATATTACTAGAATATATTTGTAAAAGGACAATATTAATATAGATAAAAGGAAAACTGATCTTGGCCAACGCGTTTCATCCACTGATGGACTTTATTAAGGCAAATGCATTTCTTAGAATCAAATTGCCAGAGTATCCATACACATGATTAGATTACAGTAGTGTAGGCTTGTTTGGAACAGAAAGCACTTTTTTAAACAGCCGAATTCAGAGAATTGGTGCACAACGCGCCACATGTTCTCCAAACGACTCTTTCTTGGTTTCGTATTTAGTATTGTCCTTCTAGATCGGTTTCCACCCAAGGAACCCAGTATGACTTGCTATTTACCAAAAGCTGTGGTGATCAGAAAAGAGAGATTCCTACATTTCCCAAGTGTATTAGAGAGTGAAGAATGTAATGAAGTCGGCTAGAATTCGAACTTAGCTCTTCGATTCCTCAATTCGAGTCGCTACCCGTTTCTCCACTTATACATAGGTGCGTGCAAAAAGGTTAAGCACCCTTTATGAAAAAATAGTAACTGAATATATAGCTTAAAACAGATCTTTCGATGAAAAGTTTTGCGCACACACACACACACACACACACACACACACACACACACACACACACACACACACACACACACAACCATATATATATATTAGACGTGTCTATGCGTGTTCCTGTATATGAGTGTGTGTGTTCTATGGTGCATGTCTTGTTCTCATTCAATAGCTGTTGTGTTCTTAGATTTATTGTTTGATTCCAGGAAATTACATTCTTGACGCATTCTTGAAGAAATAAGGTGAAAGTAGTTGTCTACTTTGAAGTCGATCTCACCCCGATTCCTGTTACTCACTCGACGCCATTTCAAATGAGCAATTAAGTCGTTATCGGTGGACGATGTTGATTTTGCGATTTTCTATTTACGTTAAAACTACTTGAAGGCGCTCAGAATTATTAGCCTTCTTTTCCTTTTGAGTTGTGTTGTCCGTTTTCTGAGTTGTCACTCTGAATCACGCCGACGAACTTATTAGATTTGAATGATCCGAAGGACGCATTTGCCTCCTTTTCATTGAATCCTTCCGATCGGCGAAAGAAATGAAGGCACTAACTTTTAATCTCAAAACCTGGCTATTTATTTGACCAAGCCACTTATACATTTTTTAACATGGAAGTAGTGGTTATATTAATAAAACCACTCTTAACCTTTGGCTACTGTAGTTAGTTAAATCTTTACGGGACCACCTTATTTTTGTGGTCTTGTGTCAAACTAAGCTAACCTTAGAAAGAAGAACACAGCGTACAGGGATTAATTACAAGAAGGTCAACACCTTCTTTTTCTTTACTAAATGTTCACCCAATACAAGGTCCAAGAATCCTTCAAGGTAGAGGGTTTCTAAACTCTCTTCGATATTGTTGCTTTCCTGACGGCTACAACCTCCAGGAATTTAAATGCAATGTTAATACCCATCTCTTAACCACTGGACTCCAGTTCTTTCTACATCACTCTGTATATCTTTTCCTTTCTCTCTATCTTTACAACTGTCATCACACCTGTATTTCTATCCTTCTCTTGCTCCCTTCTCTGACACTCTCTTTAACTGGTTTGTCTTTCTCTTTACTCTCCCACTATCTAATCTTTTTCTCTTATGTAGCACCCTGTGCATCAGTGGCGTTACCGCCTTGCTTGGGGTGAAACGATTAAAAAGCAAAACAAAAAAACAAAAACAAAACGAGATTGTTGCATAAAAGTAATAAAAAGAAGGGCAGATTATGACCCTAGACTTGAAGAGGTTGAGATTGTAGTGATTGAGGAAGTATTCTCCCGGGATTTTGTTCCATAAAGTAGCAGTCCTTGGAAAAAATCTATCGGAATAGAACCTCCTACTTATCAATGGAATACGAAGGAAATGGGGATAATTTGCTCCAGTGTACTTAGCATGGTGAGTCTGTGATTAGCAAAGGCATGAAACAGAGGAAGATTGTTACCATGAAGGTCTGAACGAGAACCAGGAAATGTACTTCGTTGTAAATATTGATAGAGTAGAAAGAGGCTTGTGACGTTTTGTCTGAGATATATATATATATATATATATATATATATATAGAGAGAGAGAGAGAGAGAGTGATATATATATATAGAGAGAGAGAGTGTAATCTCACAACATATTTTTATGTAACGCCGCCGCTGGAAACAGCAATAGTCTTTACGCATGAACGGCGAATACGTATAAAGAAATGAATAAACTTATAATTTTGTTCTTCGTCGATGACGATTGTACGGTGCAGTAGTCAGAGGGAATCATGCACATGCGATGGAGTTGACTAGCTGAAGTTGTCTTCTCTTCTTCTCTATTCCCTGTATTCTCTCTGCATTATCTCGGTGTCTTGCCTTTTGCGCCCAGCCCCTAAAAAAAAAAAAAAAAATTATCAAAGTTGAAATTTCCATGAATTCCACTTAATTGTGTCATCTATGGCTAGACACATCCATCAATCATTTTTGCCGATTACTGCCTTTGACGTCATCACTATTTTGTTTGTTACTATTTATATTTTCTAACCTTGAAGTCGGCTGCCTTTGGACGTAATCACACATTTTTGTTACTGTTTACTTTCCTGCCTTTGACGTCAATCATATTTCTGTGGGTCACAGAAATATATTGCAATAGTCTGCTCTTGTGAGCCCCATACCAGACATATCTATGCTTCGGTATATGGCAACTAGAGTTAATAAGAATAGGAACCAACAATGTCAGTGCTGATACAAAATCTTCGGGTGAACAATTTTGTTTCTGTAGTGAAATGTTACCTCCCTTTCGGGTGGTTGTATTAAGCAGGGATGTGCGTTGAGGTGCAGTGGATATCAGCTCGGAACGAGAATTCGGAGAACTGAGTTCGAATTCCAGTTGAATTCGTTGCTTTACCTATACCCAAATATCCTTGGGAAAGGTATGAATTTGTCGGTTCTCCCTCCAGCTATGGGTGAAATAGTAGAACAGATTGGGTTCTATGTCCTTGGTTTGCAACCGGTCTACCACAGAAAGTAACGGTAACCTACTGCGGGAAAATCTTCTACGCAGTCAGTTATGTTGTCTCTTTCGAGACATGATCGCCTAAGAGAGTATCATGTATGGCACGTAAATGACTGCATTATGCAGAATCACAATGAAAATTGATTGATTTGCGTTTTATGGGTCATCAATTTTGTTGCCGAATATTTAAAGCCAGCAAATATTTTTTAGATAGAAAATAATTTTTTCGAGATAATGATATACTGATACAAATCCTACTAATTAACCAATAGCTGGGGGAGAACAAATTTCCTATGAATGTTTGCACATAAGTGAATATAACGAACACAACTGGAGTTGAGACTTGGCTCTCCAATTAACAATTCCGAGCCATTTTCCATTACACGACAACACCTAGTATTCCTAAACGGTCACCTATCTAGCTATTGGCCAGCCTCGACGTTGCTTAACTTTGGGGATCATACAGGAACCGGTATTTCAACATATGGGCATAAGACGGTGCTCTGTAGGAAATTTATAAAGACATTTCTGGATATTACCATTAAGATTATAATGGGCACCTTGAAGTGGTGTAATGGTTAACAAGCTTGTCTCGCTAGAATCATTACAACTGAGTAGTGAGTTCGATCCTCACTGGGTGCCCCATACGTTTGGCCTTGTGCCACATCTAAGCTGAGCTTAGAAAAGTACCATTAAGACTATAATGGTTAACCTCTTCTTTTAGAGTATAATTCTTATGAACTGATAGGTGGAGAGTGAAGAGGTGGATCCATACCTTTTCCAAGATTATTTGTGCGTAAGCGAACATTAAGAAACCCGACTGAAATTGGAAATCAGCTCTCCGATTTCAAATTCGGAAGCGTTAACCATTACACTTACCGCGAATCCAAGCATACAGCATCTGGTAAGTGGGTATTCCCAAACCTAAGTACTGACCAAACTCAATGTTTCGTAATTTTCTAGTTTAGGCGTTCTGTCGCAGATACTGAAATCAATGTGATCATTATTACTAAGTAGTAATTTCAGCCCTCTCCCCCATCTGTTGATTCCTAATTTTGGTCTTGTCCTGAACTAAACTAAATGCAACTTCCTTCCACATTGCTAATTTTTAATTCAGGGCGCGATTGTAGAATAATTAAAACTCTAGGCGCACTTTAAATTTTAATAAAGGAGAATAAGTTAATGAAATTTGAAAATAATAAAGAGGTCACCTGAAATAAACATTTAGAGGTAGCGTTTTTATTTAAATGAATTTCTGAAAAATCTCTTATTTTTTTCTTTTTAGAGAGAGCGATAAAGACGATTTTGAATACGTTATCGAAGGCTATAGGTGAAAGGATTATCCAATCTTTCTTAAAGATTAAGGAATTTAGCATCCAGTTTAAAATATTCAATCACAAAGACTCGACTTAGGCATGGAAGTCATGTACTTGGTGCCACTAGCTTTTTAGAAAAATATTTTTTTAGATATAAAATAATTAATAAATTACTCGTCTGTTAATTTGGGACGCACTTGGTTACCTCTCAGTGCAAATCCCTCACGCGCATCTGTTGAAAAACACTATGCGAATCTGTTAAGAAACTTTTTCGATGTGTGTAAGAGCTAGAGTAACACTTCTGAATGATCAGAACGACACCTATCCCACGCTTTCTTTCGATGCTGTTAAAGTTCGCTGAACATACAATTAGCAGTTTTTCTTGACCGTACGTAAAGCAGATTTGGACATTTATCTACTCAATGCCAAAACCCAGATCCCTACTGCAGAAATCCGCAATCCCTTCTGCAGAAAAATTGGATTTCACTTCCGAACGTGAAATACCTTCGGTCAATCTTTTCTTTTCTTTCAGTTGATGACAAACAGTAAATAATATATGATGTCTCCTTTGTGTGCAGTATCCCTTCAGGAAGTTATAAATCATGGCTCTCCACAATGTCCTCTCCTTTGTAACTCTTGTATCCTAAACACTGTTCTACGAGCGATCTACTTAGATCGTTAGTTTGGTTATGTGATATTTTCCTTTGTTTCTATTGCATTTAGACTATCCTGTGAATGTCACATTTTCCAAGCCAACTTTCCTCGCTTTGTCTACTGTATCTTTATGATTTTAAACATATGTCACCTTATAATCGATGTGTGTGTGTGTGTATATATGTGCACCAGTATTGTGTCTGTTAAACTTTCTTTACCGATTCGTCTGCAGGAAATTGCGCCCACATTCAGATGATCTACTTTGTTAATTAAGGGTATATTTCTGTGAATCAAATTCATTTGGTTCCGCTTAATTTATTTCAAGCAGTGGTCATTAGCCTCGTCTTTATTTTGTCAATATATTCTTTATTTTATACACATACAACGAAGACAATGGCAATTGGCGAATAATCAAACCTCGTTTACAACTAGATTAGTGTGAAATCTTTACCAGGAGTAAAAAGTCATGAGTTGCAACATGTTTCTCTTCGTCTTCCAGTTTGGGTGCTGACGATCTGTTTGCTATGATCTGTTTGCTATGTGCACCTCCGCATTGTACTAATCAGTACACATATTTGTAGCGTAAATCGAGGAAATCCGATATTTTGGTAACCTTGGCTAATTAGACCTTGTGTTGCATTCGTAACGACGTTTTTGAGTCAGAGTTCCACACGATCTCGGAGTTACTTTCGGTCGAGGCTACGCCGAAGGGCAGAGTCTCGTCTGGGACAAAATAGTTACTTTCGGCCAAGGCTACGCCAAAATTCAGAGTCTCGTCTGGGGCAAAATAGACAGGTTCCAAGGGAAAATTTTGCCTGAGCGTACGCGCTCGGAATACTCACGTAAAATTCGGCCTTGTACCACATCCAGCATTTGTGGAGAATTCTCGGATAAATACCCAGAACGATGTCTTTGAGCGTGATTTTTTAAAAACGTAATTCTTTGAGAATAGGAAATTATGGCTCTTCATTGTTTTCTGTTCTTTCTGCGAATTGCCACGGCTTTTTGTTAAAGATAAACGGGTCTTTTTTCCGTTATGTTCTCAGAGATTTGGGATTTTAGAGTTTTTATCCACTTAGACACAAGCCAAGTTTACCCTGTTATATAATATTTAGCTGGAGGGAAAAAGAGACGCGTTCATAATTTTCCCAAGGGCATGTAACGCATCAGGTTAATTCTTAATTTGAATTGGGCGCGGCACAAAATTTAAAACAGTTGCTGATGAACGTGGAATCATTCTATAGGGAAAACTTTCTTATTTTATTAACGGGGATGAGATCGGAGATGTCTGCAGGAAAGAGCCTGGAAGCTAGATAAATTCGACATCTCTTTCTATGAATAAAAACCTTGGAGCTTATATATGAAAATACACGGCGTCGGTAAAACGCGTGGGAATTCCTAAATTGAAAAACCCAGAAAGCAAGCAGAAGTTGCAAAAATGTTTGAATTAATGTTTAATGAAATAGTAAAAGTATCAAGTACATTATATAATGAGACGATCTGAAAAGAACTAATTGTGACGGCAAAGATTTATTACTGATGGAGATAATCTTAGCAACATAACCTGCGCAGATAAGGCTATCTTTAGGCCAAATTGAAAGAACTCTTAGATGAGGTTGTGAAATAAAGTAGAAAGAAAAAAATAACACTTAACTGAAACGTTTTGGAAATGATGGGACGAAAAGGAAATTAATACTGAGCATCAGGAATAGACAACTAAAGTTCCAGGGACATGCAATGAGGAAGGAGAAACAAAACAAAACAAAATGATCATTTTTTTAAAAAAATCATATCACCCCAAGCAAGGCATTTTACTGCCACTGTTGTGCAGGGGTTACATAGGAGGAACGTTATGAGAAAGAGTGACAGGTTATAGGGGATGTCAGGAAGTGGGTAAGAGAAGAATGCGAATACTGATGAGAGTGGAGTGGACGGAGAAAGGAGCATGAGAGAGAGGATGCAGGTTAGTGAGATAGAAGATGACTATTGACTTTACATTTAAATTCTTGGAGATTATAGCTGTCGGGAAAGAAAGTAAATGGAACGGAAATCCACAGGAGGGAAGTGCGAGAAAAGAAGCTGAGGGAGTAGAATTTGCGTTTACAATTTATTGGCTTCACAGTAAAAGGGTGGAACCTAGTTGCTAATCTTGTGGCTCGAGTAAATTTATATGTAGAGGGTACCAGTGAGCTAAGTTTTGTTAGCAAAAGAAATAATTTAAGGTTCAGCTATGAAATGGGGACGTCAGCCAGGTACAAAAATTTGGCTAGGGACAGAAACAGTAAGGTAAATAGGAAGAGAGAAAGATGCGTTTAGAACTAAGAACATTTCTTTTTAAATTTCTGCAGTGAAAAGTTATCATTATTTACACTATTTATATTAGGGCTATTGTCCTCATCTTTGTTGTCATGACCACGTTTTGACCATTATACTTTCTTCCTCTTGTGTATATCGATCTGGTTACTCTTAGTGAATTAATTTCTGCGATGAAGAGTTATCATTATATACACTATTTATATTAGGGCTATTGTCCTCATCTTTGTTATTGTTATTGCAACATTTCGATTGTTATGCTCCCCCTGTCTTCCTCTAAAGCCCCTGCTGTTCCTCTCAGTGTTCTCGACAGGCTCCAGAGGAGAATCTGTAATGTGATTGATCTTGACCTGGCAGCTCGACTCCAGCCACTTTCTCATCGTCAGAATGAGGCTTAACTCTGTCGCTTCTATAAACATTTTCATGGCTTCTGCGCTGACGAATTTGCGTCACTAGTGCCCCCTCCACAAGATGTTACTCGGGCAACCAGACTGGCAACAGGGTCTCATCCTTTTATAGTTAGACCAACCAAATGCAGGCGACAATTCTATTCCATCAGCTACTTTTCTCGTGCTTCCCACCTGTGGAACTCCCTTTCATGTACTTGCTTTCCTGTCGGCTATAACCTAGGAATTTAAATGCAAAGTCAATTCCCATCTCTTATCCACTTATCTCCAGCCCTTTCAACATCGCCCCGTGTATCCTTTTCTTTTCTTTCTACCGTCCAGCTGTCTTCACTTCTGTGTTTGTATCATTCTCTTGTCCTTTCTCTTTCATCTCCTGTAGCTACTTCTTCTTTGTCTTCATTCTACTCCAGCCTAATTCTTCAACTCTCTTATGTAACCACCTGCACATCAGTGATTCTTCTTCTTCTTTTATGTGCCATGTCCTTTCAGGACGTAGGCGATCATGGATTTCCACATCTCCCTGTCCCTGGTGGCTTTTAGCACGCTTTCTCCTGTTGCACCATGCAACCCTCGTTCCGTCATCCACCTGATCAGGTGCTTCAAATATGTTATCCGCTGCTTTCCTCTGTCTCTTTTCCCCCCTATCTTGCCTGTTAGTATCAGGTTCTACAAGCTCTCCTTCCTCACTGCATATCCCTGGAACTTTAGTTGTCTATTCCTGATGCTCAGTATTAATTTCCTTTTCGTCCCATTCTTTCCAAAACGTCGTCATTGCTCACATGCTCGGTCTATGAAATCCGCAGCATCCTTCTGTAGAACCACATTTCAACTGCTTCGAGTTCTTCCTTCATCTTCGAAGACATTGTCCAACATTCACTGCCATATTGAAGAACCGACATCACAGAGCAATCCAGTACTCTCCTCTTTGTTTCTAGTGAAAGTGTCTTAATACTTTACTCAACTTCTGGAATGCTTCTTTCGCCATGCCAATTCGCCTTCGGATCTCAGTGTCGCACTTTCCGTCTTAAAAATTAAAAAAAGGAGAATGACATACTGGTTTGAAGCGTTGCTTCGAAAACAAAGAAAAGTGCGTTGGACGGCGATGTAATATTAAATATCTGACAGAGTAGTGAATAGTCACTTGAATCGATAGGCATTTAGATATGAGTAGAGATAAAGTTTAGAAACGGGTAAGGAGACTGATGCTAACAATAAAAAATAGGGAGTTGGAGTTTCTGTGTCGCATAATGAGGAAATAGGGATTGGTGAATTTAACACTCATAAGACATACTAAAGAAAAGAGGCGAAAAAGAAAACATTAAGTAAGATACTTAACGAATTTGAGTGAATGATTTGATTGATTCGTTTTTTTACGGATTATGAACCATTTGCGGTTTATTTTTTAGATTATAACAATTTTTTTAGGTAATAATGATTTAGTGATATACATCCTTTTAATTAACCTACAGTTCGGAGAGAAGAGATGGATTTATAGCTTTTCTCAAGGGAATTTGGGCGTCAATGAATATAATGAACGCAGTTGGAATTCGGACTTGTCTTTCTGATTAACAATTCCTAACTGTTATCCATTTCCCGACCCGCACCTATTATTGCAGCACCTATTATTCTCAACCGGTTATCGATCTACCTACTGACCAGGCTTGAGGTTGCGTAACTTCGGTGAACCGTTGTTTCAACGAGATATGGCCGTAAGCTGGCACTCTGTTGAAAATTTATTTGGATATTAACATTAAGATTATAATGGTTAACCCCTCCTTTCCGAGTATGCCTCTCTTCTAGGCCTGCTAACCAGCCATTTGTTGGCACTTTTGTTTTTTGCTGAACACACGCAGAGTCCACGTGCTGTTAATCGTGCAACTATACTTCAGTCAGTTAAGTGCCATACGTGATACATGCTTGGGCGATCATGACTGACTGGGCAAAATATTTTCCCACTGTAGGTTGTCATTACTTTCTGTGCTAGATTGGTTGCCAACCATATTTATAGGATGCAATCTGCCAATATTTAACCTATAGCTGGAGAGAGAAGAGACGGATTAATTAATACCTTTCCCACTGGTATTTACGCGCAAGTGAATTCAACGAATAATTAGAAAGCCTTAATTACAGTTCCTGCGATAGTGCACGTAATCTGGCGCGATCAACAGCACACTCATCTCTCGGTCAGGACGACTTGTCTCTTTGTGCCATCGACAGGCAGAAAAACTATCAGGATCTAAAATGAGTCAAATGATTTAAATATTCAGCTGCAAAATTATCCCTGAGAAAAGGGTCTCCCTAAATGTTCATTAAGTTTGCTTCATTTTTTATATTTAATGACCCGTACGTCAGCTTTCGGCATGAATGTTTCATTTCTTCCCAAATCCATGATTAGCGAACAATGTGTAAAGCAAATAAGAAGGAAGCTCTGCATGTAATCAACACACAATATTTCTTTTGAGAAATCACCGAACGTTCGGCCAATTCTCCTGGGTTTCAACTCTTTTCATAAAACGAAAGGACAAAACATCGCGTGAAAACATTTAAGACCTCATAAATAAACATTTGTCAAATTTACTTGATTTTGAATCAAACGGCCATTTTACGTTTCGTTTCTCTTTTAACTTCTATTAGGAAGGATGTGTGTGGGCATCACACAGTAGAGATGTTGAGCCGGGTTCAAATTCCTGCCTGTACTATTCGCTTTACGCTAATGAACTTGGCATTAATTAATTGGATTAAATAACATAGTAGATCTGATTCTTTAGCCGTGGATAACAGCCAGTTTAGAAGGAGGAAAACCGTGGATACTGCCACAAGAAACGATTCCATTATCTTATATAAAGATTTTCGGATATTCACCTATATTAAATGAATTGGTCTATTTGTGTTTTTTACGACTTATCAACCTTTTGTAGGTTACTAATACTTCTGATTGTTGTAATAATTGAGTGAATGTTGCATTAACAATTTTTTTAAAGAATAACGTTGGTTTTTCTAGACAAAAGTGCGACTATCTTAACCATAGCCGCACAGGCTTAATTCCATATTACGTCGAAACACCGGTTCCTGTACAATCACTGAAGTTAAGCAACGTTGAGCCTGGTCAGTTCCTAGATAGGTAATCGCTTGGAAATACCAAAGACTGTAGGTTTGGGGGTGCGGGTGGTGAAATGATTAATGAGTACTGCGTTCAAATTCCAGTTGATTTCGTTATATTGACTTACGTACAGGTAAGTTTGGAAAAAGTATGAATCCACATAATTTTCCCCCTCCTATAGATTAGGTAGTAAGACCTATATCCCTAAAATATTTTCTGCGTAGATTGGCCAAACGTATATCATGTATGGCACTTAACTGACTGAATTCTAACTTCTTTAAGTGAATATGACATAAATGAATGCTTAGCAAGTTTAATGTAACACAAAAACACGCGATGGGAAAGTAATAAGTTTGTATAGAGTTACTCTTCCAAAGAGAGACTATCTAAATTTGAAAAATAGCCTTTATGTGGTCCCGAATACAAACTACTGGCGACATAGAAAATTATCCAAGACTGCTCAAAGCACTTAAGTAGTCTTTTTTATTGTATTTGTTTATATAAAAAAGAACTTATCAAAGTCTCTTCGTCTTATGCTAGATTCACTTGAAAGTAATTTAGTTTATCTGCTTCTTGAATGTCGACTATGACATGGGATATGTTTGAATGTGAAATTGGTGCGTGAATCTAAGTAATCTTTGCATTAACGGATAAACCTGTCGAAATAATGTTGATCCAGTCTCATGAAGAAACGATATGCTTGCTTTTATGCTATGAAAACTTCCATTCAAAAGACTAAATGAATTTCTCGTATATCAGTAAAAATTATAAATATAGAGTAATTTTAGTTTTGGATGAAAAAAAGGCATGAACTATAGAGTTCCTAGAGTGAATTTAATTTGCTGCATTAGACGATTAGCCTTTACGCGAGTCGGGATAGGTATAGATGCTTAAAATAAGGGGTAAAATATTAAATACAAGACAAACGAGTTCATGTTTCAATCCCTGATACTGGGAAGGTGCAGTTAGTTTCTTTTTTTAATTAGTTGCTAACTTTATTTTTAGGATAATACTCTATCTTAAGTCAAATGTTGGTCTGTGACTTATTAGAGACCTTGGAAAGAGAGAGAGAGAAAAATATATTGGTCACCTTTACTCTCCAAGGATCAAAATGGACTAACGCCTTAAAAAGGCGTGAGTCAATTTTTGGGTAGGAACTCAAACGGATGTACTTCAGAATCGAGTAAAACACTTCTGCGTGATGCTGATTTTCCGAGTGTAGCTTAAATGTGGCACAAGGCCGAAAATGTGGAGCACTTAGTGAAGACGACCTTACTACTCAGTCGTAATTAATTTCGCAGAGTAAACTTACTAACCATTAAGCTACGTCGAAATGTGCCCCATATTCTTCGGGATGTTAGCAATTTTATTCTCTAGATGAATTAGTGATTTCGACCTAAACTGGCTGCTCAATGTCTTGTGTCTTGTATGACAAGTAAGGGACGCTGAATTGAGTGAAACATGAAAACAATTTACACGCAAAAATACGGCAATAAATTCGTTGTAAAAACAGACTTCTTTGCTAAATAATTCAAGTAATATAAAATATTGAAAATTATAAAATATTAAAAATGATATTTGTCTCGTGCCTTTCGTCTGACCAAAATTTGTATTTCCGACACTAACTCAGTCCACACCGGGATTGACAAGACAGGCGACTAACATCTTCGTCTGCCAAAATAGAGTTTTCCATATGAAGTGATTTTGAATTTTGTTGTTTAATATTAATATAGTTTCTCCTGTGACAATTATTGTGACAATTACTTTTTTTTATCATATCACACCGAGCAAGGCGAGAACGCCACTGATGTGCAGGGGGCTACATAAGAGTAAAAAGATTAGAGGAGAATGAGGAGAAGGACGAACAAGTTAGAAAGGTGCAAGAGAAGGATGGGAATACAGGTGTGATGACAGTTGCGAAGGTGAGAGAGAGGAAAGGGATCTACAGGACAGTGTGGAAAAAAGTAGGGTCAAGTAGTTAAGAGATGAGAATTGACCTTGCATTCAAATTCTTGGAGGTTGTAGCCGTTAGGAAAGCAGAGAATAGAGTAAATTCCTTCTTTACATTGGAATTTATTTTGTTTTGTATTAAGTCTTTTAATGTTTAAATATAATTGTAACAACTTAAAAAATACCCTTCATTAATGGGTTAAATAATAGGACAGATTGGGTTCTATAGCCTTGGCTGGCTACCAATCCACTTCATAAAGCAATGGCAATCTAATGCGTGATAATCTTCTGCCCAGTCAGTCATGTATCTTTCGAGACATGATCGCCTAAATCGAGTATCACGTATGACACTTACCTGACTGGATTTAGACTATTGTCCTCATCTTTGTTGTTATTATAGCATTTCGGCCGTTGACATAGCAACAACAGTAACAATGATAAAGACAATAGTCCGAATATAAATAATGATAACTCCTCATCTTAAAATTCGGGACAGACGCTTGTTTTAAAATTCTTCATTAAAAAAATGTTTTAATAAAATATTAATAGTGATCGTGTTTTACAAATATCGAGATAAGACATGGAAATACCGTCAAATTATTTGATCATCCAAATGTCAAATTCGTTTTCATTCGTATCTTTTTGAGTGTTGATAATTTGTCCTTATGTGCATGTGCATTTTTAATACAGAAGATCCTGTTCATGCTGATTGCGTATCTGTGCATGTGTTAGCGGACACAGTAGTAGCAGCTATAACAAGCTAATACAGCATTTGGTAAATTGCATGAAGAGGATATAAACTGTGTTATTTTAGATGATGCTCACCATAAAATCATAGGAATAATGTAATCGTAGATTTGTATACATGATATTGAGAGTTGAACAACGTCAACTAATAATTAAAAATGCTAAACGTACGAAAATTCCTTCGAGGTGTGAATAACTCAGTTTAGCTATCGAAATTTATAAAAGATTATACACTCAAAACTCTGTATTAAAATAAAGACCGTTGTATATATATATATATATATATATATATATATATATATAGGAAAAACTACTAAAAAGTTGGAAGTTAAAAATGTATATGAATCTTTATAAATATTTCAACAGTTAAACATTTTTTAGATACACTTAAATTTAAAAGTATTATTACAGTTAGATTTACGTTTAAAAATATTCAGACATTTCTCGCGACGGACGCTTCTAGTTTCAATTTTAAAATCATTTGTTTCTGATTCTGAGGCTGGTCTGAAATATCATATATATATATATATATATATATATATATATATATATATATATATTAATCGTATCACCCCGAGCAAGGCGGTAACGCCACTGATGTACAGGGGGCTACGTAATAGTGAAAAAATTGGAAAAGAGAAAGCCGGAAACCACATCCTAAACAGGGAACAAGGGATGAGCCTCTTAACCTGTTCAATAGACGTGGGTGGAGTGTGAACCGGGCGATAGATAGATCTATCTACTCCAATTGAAAAAAATAAAGAAACCAAAGTGAGAAGATTGGAAAAGAGAAAGCCGGAAACCACATCCTAAACAGGGAACAAGGGATGAGCCTATTAACCTATTCAATAGACGTGGGCGGAGTGTGAACCGGGCGATAGATCTATCTACTCCAATATATAATAATAATAGAAATAAATAAATACTGTCAAAAAATACATTTTTAACTTACGTAGATTATCATTATGCTCTCTCTCTCTCTCTTTATATATATATATATATATAGGGTAGGTATGGATGGAATAATATTCTGTATCCAAAGAAATACTCTTCCTAAAAAAGTGCTTAATACAAAGTAGAGCTAATAATATTTAGTCATGAATATGTTTTAATATCACTATTAATATCGCTATTGTGTTTCGACACTTCTTGTGTCTTCTCAAGTGATGAGGTTTATTTCAAGTTGAAGGGCTTTAAAAGGTTAAAAACAAGCAAAACCCCCTTAATCAGGGAGGCATTTTTACAATGATTAAGGAGGTTTGTTTTGTTTTAATCTTTTAAAACCCTTCAACTTGAAATAAACCTCATCACTTGATAAGGCACAAGAAGTATCGAACAAAATAGCTACTTTTGTACTGATATTATAACAAAAGTGATATGATAACAAAAGTGTAATGAAATTATAACATTCATGTTATAATTTCTGAATATATATACATACTTTTACTATGACTCCAGCTTCAAGCGATCATTTTTGTGGTGACTAACAGAAAAACATTATCATAGTAATGCTAAAGATGATAAAAAATTTATATTATTTGAACTAGTGTCATCATCATTGTTGCAATTTGTACGACGTTTCGGTCATTGTACACTCCGGTAATTTTCAGGTGGTAAGAATTTCGAACTGAACCCTTTATTACAATCACTGGTATATATGATCTTCATTCCTTGCGTAGTAGAGCCTCTTCTGGTAGTCATGAGTTATCTCCCTCTAACCCTATAAGTTACTTGTTCACCACTGTCGTAGTCTAGTATTGAGCTCACAACTCTTTGAGTCAAGTCAGGACATATGGCCCAGTGGATACAGACGTGTGTTAGTTCCTGTGACTGGTGAGTTGTGATACAGCGAAACAGATCTCTCTGCGGATGACTGTATATATAATTTCTATCCTGTTATGTTCATGGAGAAAGAATAGCAAGGAAACATCAGTTTATTCTCATTACTACCAGTTATGAAATCCAGCTCAAAACTAACTAACACATATCCTCCTCTAAGCCAAATAGCAGCACCTTAAAAACCATAAAAGAATCGACTAGACCATCCAAAAATCGCACACCACTCATATCATTAACAACGACGCCACTACTACCACATCCAGACAAGATAAATAGGAAACCTGTCCTGAACTAAGCCACCTCTCCCAACACCTAACTGTAAGTTACAATAAGGCAACAGAATCCAAATAAGCTCCCAACCCCATTTCCACCTAAAGAAAGCATATTAACCACAAATAAACCATTTTTTCACCAGATAATTTTCATTCCAACTTCTTCACCCGATGAGAAGCACCTAAAAACAAGGTTAGCTTTGAAACGCGAAAATTTTTGTGTAGTGATACTATGAATTTATAAACCATTGTAACAACTATTACATTATATATATATATATATATATATATATATATATATATATATATTCCCTCCTGATACGCTTATAGGGGGATAATCTGTGAAGAAAACAGCTAATAATCCTCACAAATATTTTTCCTTCAATTTTTACACCAGGGGTACACTCGTAACGGTATAAAAATTAAGAATTAGTTTTAAATTATCATTGGTTAAAAATATGTTTTGTTATTTTTTTTTTTACTCCACAATTCAAGAGAGACTGATAGAAAAAGGTCGCTTACCTCTGTCAAAAAATGAAGGATCTTTTCTAGAGTGCTCTGATTAGTCACAAATAGTAATGACAATTCAAATTTCGTGCGTCCTTTTTCGCATAAAAATAACAAATTGATCCCCGTAGGAATGATACAGGTTTGTCACAGATGCGTTACAGTGTTTCGGTCGTACTGTATTCAGTTCGTGACATATCTTCAAAATCTAATGTCGTATAGAGATTTCTGTCGAGATTTCTGTCGAGATTTCTGTCGAGTTTAGTCAGTCAATTCAGTGCCGAACGTTGTCATGGGTGATCATGTCACGGAAGAAACATGCTTGACTGGACAGAAGTTTTTCTTGCAGTAGTCATTACGTTTTGCGGTAGATTGGTTGTCAACCAAGATTATAAAACCCAGTCTGTCCGGTTATTAAACCTATAGCTGACGGGAAGAGACGGATTAATACCTTTCCGAAAGGATTAATACCTTTCCGAAAGGATTAATATCTTTGCGCGTAAGTAGAATTGAACCGGAATTCGAACTCGACTCTCCGATTTCTAGTTCTAACCCACTGCACTATCCAAAGTTAAAGATAATGGAATCTTGAACAATAACTAACAGACACTCGGAAATCCACGAATCACAGTTCCAAACTGACAGAGATTAAATTTCAAGCTTTTTTATACTCATTTCACCCGAAGCAAGGCAGAAATGCCATTGATGCGCAGAGGGTTATAGTGAGAGAAAAGAAAAGGCGCAGAGAATGTCGAAGAAAGGATAAGAGATGGATGAGAATCAAGGACTTATATCAATAAACCATTATTATCTCAAAAGAGAATTTTTAAAATATAAAACTGTTTTATGGCTTTAAATAACCTACAAATATTTGATAAACCGTAAAATAACAAGTCAATCAATCAATCAATCAATATGATACAATGTATATGAATTTAAAATTAAATTTTCCATTCTTCTGTTTTATTCCAGTATCACCGTTTATTTAAGACTCATTTGTTCTCTGATTCCATTGGTCCAATCAGTCAGTTAAGTGCCATACGTGAAACACGCTTGGGCGATCATGTCTTTTTAGAGACATGACTGACTGGGCAGAAGATTATCCCGCAGTAGGTTGCCATTGCTTTCTGCGGTAGATTGGTTGCCAGCCAAGGCTATGGAACCCACCCTGTCCTGCTATTTAACCCATAACTGAAGGGAAGAGACGGATTAATACCTTTCCCAAGGGTATTTGTGTGTAAGTGAATTCAATGGATTCAACTGGAATTCGAACTCGGCTCCCCGATTTCTCCCAGCCGATATCCACTGCACCACAACGCACATCCCATTGATTTTTGTCCAATACAAAACCATAATCGATTATTTCAGTGGAAATAGCCTTTGTGAAGAATGATAAAAAGTGATTATTTCTGTGGTTTGTTAATTTTTAGAAACACAAAGTATTTAATGCCTGGGTAATTATTTGCGTGTAAAAAAATCTACAAATCCGACAAATTAGAGAGAAATTGGACGAGTGACAATTTTGTTAGGAAGTGGTTTGCTCTTTAGTCAGATTAGAGATTTCGATTGAGTTCGAAAAAAAATAGCAAAACGTAAAAATCAGGAATAATGAAAAACAATAAATTCTTCTTAAAAATGCAAAGAAAATACTTTCTTTGCTTAACGATTTTATTTCGTGTTTTGTAAAGCGGAGTTGCTGTTGTTGTTGCTACAAATTTACACTGAACATCGAAATTGACATCATTTGAGAAGTTAAAAGGCTTAAACATGTGGAGAGGTTTTCAAAGTCTATTTGCTTTATTCTAAATCTAAAACTAATTTTCGATGCTTGGGAAGAAATTTAAGTTATTCTTTGTTCACAAAAAATTAAAAAAAAAAAAAAAGAATGTGTCCAAAAGTTAATAACAATTGGCAGAAGAACTTGGAAGATATTTTCCAAATTTAGCTGTTCACGTTTATTACAGAATTAGGAAGCCAAATCAAAGTTTCTAGACAGAGAGGATTTGAATTTTTTAGTGGATGAAGTTTGATCTATGGTGTTAAGGCTGTCACCGAAATTAAGTATATTGGTTTTCTTGTTAAGAGTTACATATTTTTTGTGCAAATTAAGTACTGTAAAATTTTCTCTGCCTCACTCACTCGCTCTCTCTCTCTCTCTCTCTCTCTCTATATATATATATATATAGATGGATAGATAGATATATTATATACAAGGTGAGATGAATAAACTATCGTCTAAATTGAGCAAAAATCAAAATAACGTTGACATCTTATTTTAACAGATTTATTTACAAAAATTACACATCAATGAGTAAATTTATTCAATACAATTGCCAATGGATTCAGCCACAGCCTCTAGACAACTTCGGAATCTCTTGCAACTCTTGCGGGTGCTCTTTTTGCTTAAGTTGGTGAATGCTATCATAATGCTTGCCTTCCTTGGGTTTTGTTGGTTCCTCGCTCAACTGCGCCCTACACATAATGTTCAAGGGTGTTGCAGTCTGGGGAGTAAGTGGACAGATGTAAGGGACAGGCATGACATGGTGTTACCAAACATAGGGTCTTCTAGCAGACACCCTCTTGAACCAGGGCATCACTACTCCATTCAGACACTTGATGTAGGTCTTCGTTTAAGCCTAAGACCACGCCGGAAGATGAGTGAAGGGAGAACGTCGCGATGACTAGCGGTCACTCTATATACCTTCGTAATTACCATTAAACTCACAAAATCTTTTCGAATACTTACATTTAGGCCCAAACACTATGTATTTGACCTTTTGGAGGGAATTCTAAGCAATATATCATGCTATTTCAAAGTTTTCGTCATAGTGCTGTTTTTCGCACTGATGGTGCCCAACTGATCCTACTATAAAGTGAAGTCGACAAAATCAAAACCAAATAACACGCTTGCGCAAAACTAAATATATAAAATAGCGACAATATGCCAATTGTACGCTGTACATGGACACACACACACACACAAACACACACAAACACACACACATATATATGTGTATATATATATCTATATATATATATATATATATATATATATATATATATATATATATATATATATATATATATATATATATATAATTTTAAACATGTCAGATTAAATAATTTGCAAACAATATGTTTGCTTAATTTTAATAAAATTAATACATATATATTATGCTCACGGATAATTTTTGAATCACTGGGTGTGACCTGGCAACTAGGGTGCAAACCTTACATCTTTCTACCATTTGCATAATGTCTGCATCCATATTCTTCCAAGAGACGTAGCTTCTCATGAAAATATTCATTCGATTTTTTACAGGATGTCCCATATGAAAGTCCCTAATATTCGTCAGAAATGAGCTGCAACGTTGACAGATGTTATTTTCATTCATTTCTCAAGTTATAATGTCACGGTCATACACGTGTTAAAGCACGAAGAAACTGTTCTTTTTACAATATATATATATATATATATATATATATATATATATATACACATACAATTGAATATGGATATTTTCATAGATATTTATCTATAGGGATGGGAATGTTTTACTTATTTCCAAATTGGCCGTCTTCGTAGTTAATATTATTGATTATTGTTTTTCTATTTCTTCTCTTTAATGCTTACATTATTTTCGGTGCTTGTTTACTTGTGAATGAGTTTATTATTGTCGTATTTTCCACGAGTAGCAAATAAAGTTTAGTAGTTTTCCCTGAGTGTTTAATTTGTGTGGTTCTAATTGTTGTCTAATTGTCTAATGTAAGTCTTCTTGACAGACGGGTATTGGTGCGTCCAATATAGTTATTCGTGAAATTGGTTTGTTCAAACACACACACACACACACACACACACACACACACACACACACACATATATATATTCATATATATATATATATATATATATATATATATATATATATATATATATAATTAACACCTATACATGTGTGAACCCTCATATGCTTATTTATTAATTCCCGTAACTATATATATATATATGTATATTAGTCATCTACATACAAGCCTGTTTTGCTGTATCACAGCTTATCAGTGTGGTTAGACATATCCACTTGCTTCTGGCCGGGATCGAAAACTCAACCGATTTGGTATATATATATATATATACAAACAAATGAATAAGGAACGAAGAAAATAATTCCAACGTTCAAAACATTAATTTAAAACACTGCTCAATAAAAAAATAAAGCAATGAATATTTATTATTAATTATTACTTTGGAACATGTACAAACTAAAAACTACTACAAAATTGTATATTTTGTTTCGACATTGAAAGAACAATGTCTCATCAGGTAGTTAATAATGATGGTAACAAACGTTTTATTGAAAAAAACATGAAAAAACTCCACTTCCTTTATTTTTGGAAATCTTTTTGTACGAAGTAAAAAAGATATTAAAAAAGTGGGGGAAAAGAAAGAGGGGGAAAAGAAAGAGGGGGAAAAAGATGATAAAATAAAATGATAAATCAAGGAAAGGAAAGGAAAGAGGATAAGAAAAGATAAAGAGGAAATAGAAAGTGAAGAGGAAAATAAGTGAGAAAGTATTGAGAGAAAAGAGCCAACGAAAACGGCTAAAGAGAAAAAAATTAAATTTAGGCTGGAAGTGAATTGTAGATAGATATTGGGGTCGGTTACATGGTGTCTGAGCTAAAACTTTTTGGCATTTTCAAAAAAAGAATTATACTTCATAAAGGAAAAGAAAAGAAAAGGAAAGATACATAAGGAGTAAAAAGTGAAGAGGAAAATAAAGAGGAAAAAATGAGAAAATGGTTAAGAAAGAGAAATTTTACATTATGGCCGGATGTGAATTGCAGACAGATACAGACATCCTTTACATTTATTGAAGCTAAATCCTTTGGCATTAAAAAAAAATAATGCTGAAACCACATACACAAACAGAAATTATTCATAAAACGTTAATTAGAGGATATTTACAACATAACGCGAAGATATAGATTCATTGGATCTAATATAATAAATTGGAGAAATAAAATAAATCAAAATTTAAATTAATAAATATATATATATATATAATATATATATATATATATATATATATATATATATATATATATATATTAAAAAAGGATTAATTCAAAGATTTGCTCTGTAATATTTTATTACATGGAGCTCTCTTCCTGTATCATTTTTTAATATTAAAATAAAATTTTTAATATTAATTAGGATCGGGTTTTTGGAATTTACCTTCCTACTTTTTCCCCTTGGATTGAAGTATCTGAATTAAAATATATATATATATATATATATATATATATATATATATATAATTTCAAACATACGCACCGTAATGGGGGCGCTTGAGGGTGTCGTCAGTGATGTCATCGCGAGGATCACTAGGGGGTTTCGGGTCTTTCAACATCATACCCCCCTCACCGCGGCGACCCGACCAGAGATGATCAGTTTCTGGCCCACCCTCGATAAGTGCTTTCAGACACTGGACAATTACGTTTAGGCCCGGTACGAAACCTTGCAAATGCTTCTGATTGGCGACAGTCAGAGCAACTTTTCATTTAGAGGCAAAGCGTACAGGAGCTCGTCCGAAACATTAATTTCTAGGTACCTCCATTACGTCACAAAAATCCATCATAAAAAAAAGTTTAAAAAGGTTAAAAACTTAATAAAGGAAATTTTTCTATCCAAAATGTTTATAATATTATGAAGAGGAAAGATCAAAGTAAATTTTAATTATTTTATAAAATTTTTTAATCCCTTTTAACATTTTCGAAATTTTGTCAGAAAATTTTGTTTTTGATTTGGAGTTAGCGTGGTTAAAAATATTACGTCTATGTTATAATTGATTACGTCATTTTTTTTTCTTCACTCACTTTTTCGTTTTCGAACACATTAATTAGGAAATTCTCGCAAAAATCAAATATTTGTCGGATTTTAATGAAACTTTCAGTACTCATTAACAAATGAATAAAATTATTTTTGAAATTATTACCTTCTTAAAACTTTGATGAAAACAATTTTTTTTTTAAGTCTGTTACCCCACCTTCAAGTAAATTCATGAAATTTTAATGAATTTTAATTTTCTGGAATTTTTTGTTTTATTAGTTAAACGCAGAACTCATCGGGAAATATAAATCATGTATTTTTTTTATTTAAAATTATGAGACACGATACCAAAATCTGCTCCGAATAGAAATATAAAAAATGCAATAAAACTTTGATATAATTTAATTTAATAAGCTTTTAATTGCTGGGATAAATAATAAAAATTAAGGACATTATAGTCTGAAAAAAAATTTTTTTTGATTACTAATAAAATTATAAAAGAATTGTTTTCATTTTTTTATTTTTTATTATAAATAATGTATAAAGTTTTAAAAATCTTTTAAAAATCTTTTAAAGAACTGTATCTGTTTTTCCTTTTAGTTAAGAATTGATGATTATACTGTCTATAAAACAAAAAAAAAATTTTCACCAAAAATATTTTTAAACAGAAAAAAATGAATTAATTATTTGTGTAAATACGTTCAAAGTTATAAAGTACGATGTTCAAATCTTATAAAGTACGGTGTTCCATATGGGTCAAAATGATTCTATAAGTTAGCAAGCATTCTGGCAAAACATAACGCAATTTCAATCTTACGTTTCTAAAATTTAACAGCCTGTTTGCAAGTAATTCCATCAACATTTAAAAGTATCTTTTTATTTTAAAATCTTTAATTTTTGAATTAATTGTGACCGTAGGTGCATTAAGTAATTCATGATAATTAAAAAAAAGATATGTATTGAACACTACAGTACAGTTCAATAAAATAAAAACAATTTCATAACTGAACTTCAAAAAATATTCACGATAAAAGTTTGTTTTAATTAAATTTGAAGAATTATCATAAATGGTAACTTTTTATACGTTTGGGAATTACCTAACTAACCATTATAAAAATTTCTACTTGATTTTTTTTTTGAGATTTTTAGACAAACTTGTCAAACATTTGTTCGCACTTTTGTCTAAAATACCCCCTCACGAAAAAAATAATTAACAAGTAAGTCTTCTGATTTTGTTATACTAAATTTAAAAAAAAATGAAAAGGCATTCATTTCAAAATTCAGAATAATTTAAGATTGTGACAATTTTTTTTATTAAATTTGGGGAATTTTCTTTCTTTTTCCCCCCACTTACATGTTCTTTCAATTTTTTTTTTAAATGGACAAACCAAACGACAATGAAAAGTCTGGTTACATTTTATTTACACTTACCAAAATAAATTTGTTTTAAAATCTCATTGTTTCTTATTAAATTACAATAATTTTAAAAGAAATTTAAATTTTTAAAATTTTTATTTATTCAGAAAGCATATTCAAATGTCTGGCTATAAATCTAAACTAAAATTCTATAAAATATATAAGTGCTGAAATTGTTAAATGTTTAATTTCACTATTTGTTAAAAACCAAAAAAAAAAATTTAAATTTTTTAGCACGATTGGTCACCATACACTGCGTATCTATCAACATCCGGTAGCTGTCATCTTTCGACACCTCTATGAGTTACATAACAAAAAAAAAGGACTACCGTAATTAATTTTGTTTTTTTTTTGTAAATTTCTGGCAGTAAGCAATTATTAATTGATTGAAAATAGATAAAGGTAAGTTTTAATATTAAAATTTGACTTTAATAACCTGTCAGCGCGTTTTTTCTTATTTTTTCAAGATTTTTAAAAACAGAAATTAGGCTACTGTTTAATTAACGAGTCATTCAATCAGAAATGGCGGTATATTTAAAAAAAAATTAAAATTTTAGATTTAAATCAATATAATTTAGGTTAAAAATTACATCAGTATGTTTTGCTTACTAGAATTATTAAATTTAATCTCTTGGCTGTCAATTAAAGCTAATTTTAAAGCTTGAAGATAACTTATTTATTTTTAAAATTTCAATTTAATTTTAAGTGTAGGTAAAAAAATGGACTCCAGTGGAGGTACCTAATTTAAACGCAGAATTTCGGGGAATTTTAGGTAACAATTTGTTATATATGATGAAAGTAAATGTTTACGATATTCTGTATTTAGGCGTAAAATTTCTGAGCTTGTGAAAATATGAGAGGTCAAAACCGAGTGACGACAGTCTGTTTCAGATTTGAACGCAATGTTTATTTCTGAAAAGTTTGCACTCGGAGTAATATTGTTTACTCGTGAGATGCTGCAAAAACGTTTTTCTTGAAAAGTTATGTCATAGGCTCGTAAAATCGTAACTTTTATATGACCATCATATCTGACGTCCAACTCATTACAAAATTTCTAAACTATCATCTGAATGAAAAGTGGTGAAAGAAAGCGGATTCTATAAAAATTATAGCAGACTATTCTAATTCAGACTTTGTAGTCTGCCGCTATATAATCACGAACAAAGACCTTTAGTGGATAGTCAAATGCACCTCAGTTGAAGACTCCAACAGAAGCAACAAAGCAAAAAGAAAAATAATGATACAATGAAAAAAACTGTTGACATTACACAATTCAAAAAACGGAAGACTTGGTAGTAAACATCCATAAATACTTGAAATTAAGATAGCAGTTTAGACTTGAGAAGGTTCATTTTATGAAAATGATTCAATTAAAAAATTTCATAAATTTTAACAAACTTTTCAGTCAATGGATACCGAATATTTCTTGTACAGTAATGGATAATTTTGCCATTATCCTTATTCTGACAAGCACGCACACGCACACGCACACACACACATACACACACACACACACACACACACACATATATATATATATATATATATATATATATTGTAACAAAGTTGTAGAACTCGTAGGTTTTTTACCTGCTGTTCATGAATTTACTTTTATAGAGAGTGCTCGATACAGCGTAAAGCATTATACTGTAATAGTTGTTACAATGGTTTATAAATTCATAGTATCACTACACAAAAATTTTCGCGTTTCGAAGCGGCTATGTGCGCTTCTCATCGGGTGTAGTGATACTATGAATTTATAAACCATTGTAACAACTAGTAATATATATATATATATATATATATATATATATATATATATGTAAACATGCGAGTCTATGCACATTCATAAATATGCCTGTATTATTATATATGAGGCGTTTAGACTTAAAAGGTACTGCTAACTTTCTGCAAAATGAAAAACGAGAAAATAGTGTGGTAATTTTTTTCGATTTTCGAAATGCCATAACTTTTGATCGGTTTAAGATAAACCACTCCATTTTTAGAGGAAGCTAAAAGCATCTACATACAAATACTTACAGTTAATAGATTTTCAGATATTTGGCAGAAAGTACCTTCTTGTATTGAAAGCCTCTTATATTTATGAATACAGCCACATACATACATTCTCTTACATATATCCACCATACATACATACATACATACACACACAGATAAAGGTTGAAGTCGTTTCTGAACAAGACGGGTCAGTAATAAAAGCACGTAGTCAATTAAGAGATCCCTCTGTCACCAATGAAAAGGTCAAGAATCTAGCAGAAACCTGACTGAATTAATGATAAAAAAATAATCTAATACAAATTTCCACCTGCACATGGGCTTATTTACAAGACACTCTGCACGTACAGAAAGCAATTATCGTTGGCAGAGGAATTCCTTCCTACAGTTCTGAGGGTGCCTCGGTATTAATGAGCCTCGTCTGGCCGACCATTATTAACGGATAGTGGGTTCGATCCTCAAGTCCTGTCCCACACAAAAATCGACCTTAAATAATTCAGTCACGGTTAACATATGAAAGAAAGAGCGACCCAACGAGCTAATTATTTTGAAAACAATAAATAAACCACATTCAACCGATTTAATGCGACATAGTGCAATTGTTGCGCAAGAAAATAATTTTTCGCTATTCTTTGATCAATATAATATTGATATTTACTTGGAATAATTTACACTATTTACATTGTTTGGGCTATTTCCCTAATCTTTGTTGCTGTATTCATGACGTTCCGGCCATTGTACGCTCCGGCCTTCTTTAGATGATTGGAATTTCAAACTGAAACTTTTTCACAGATGTACATTGTTCTAGTTCCACGAGATATGCCTCTTCCAGATGTCTCAAAATCAGTTATCTCCCTTTAATTCTACTCTCGAAGTTTTTTTTCATCTCTGGTGTAGCCAGGTATTGAACTCACAACTCTTTGGTTCAATCACTGGATTCAACCAAAGATTTTATCCACTGGGCCAATGTAAATAGTATAACTAATTGCAATACCCTATCTCATAAATATTGGCAAATATTATTCGGTTTAACTTAGCCTGTCATAAGAAAGTAGAGAATGCATTTGTACTAACCAGAGTCAAGACGTGAAATTGCCTGCAAGACATGATTATTAACTATTTCACTGGAGGAGACAGCCTTTCGAAGATAAGCTTAGTGTAGTGCTCTTGAGCATCGACCCCCTCCACAACAGAAGTAAATTTCTCAGCTCATTAACCATCACGATAAAAAAAAGATTAGTTTATCACGAAGAAAAATTTGTATAGAACGAACTGGCTGGCAAGTCTTGATTATTCAGCACAATATAATTAGCTTCATTTATGTTACATGAACTTTCAAGATATGAGCGATCATGGCTCATCACAGCTTCTATGTAACAGAAAGAGGAAAGGAGAAAACATTACAATCAGCCATATGACTGGTATACAAAAACATTCGAAGCTCAGATTAGTATAGGCTAACTATTTTAAATCATGTCACCCCAAGCAAGGCGGAACCGCCACAAGTGCACGGGAAAGAAAAGTGTGAGAAAAGACTGGGTACAGTGGGTATTGAAAAAATAATAAAAGACGAACGGGATTCAAGAAGATAGAAGATGACAATAGACGTTGCATTAACATTTTTGAAGATTGTAATAATCAAGGAAGTAAGAAAACGGAACGGAATTTATAGGCAGGATGTGTAAGAAAAGAAGCTGTTGGAGTAGAAGTGATACTTACATTTAACTAAGAAAAGGAAAAGGGTGGGACCTAGATGACAATGCAGCAGCACATCTAAATTCGCATGAATGGAGCACTAAGAAAAAAGCTCACCAGAGCAGTTGTCATGAAATTATTTGTAAAAAAGATCAAAGGGAAGCCATGTCTCGTCGGTGAGAAAGTGACTAAAGTCAAGATGCCAAGTCAGGATTAATTACATTGCAGATTTTCCATTGGATTTTGTCGGGAACTTTGAGCATCGTAACCCAATAAATAAAGAAATTGGTCTGCAAAATATTCTCTATTAATCTTCCTATTGGGAGAAAGGCTCGTTCGAAGCTGAAATTAGTATAGACCTCATGATAAACCATACCCATTAAAGAAAAGGATTGGTTTGCAGACATGATTATTTTCCCCTAAAATATATTAGATGTCCTTACAAAACCTACTTTAGTATTGCAGACGTGAATATTGTGGGTTGTTCTTCTTCTTCTATGTGCCCTGTCCCTTCAGGACGTAGGCGATCATGGCTCTCCACGTCTCCCTATCTCTTGTGGCTCTTAGTATGTTTGTTCCTGTTGCTCCTGGCAACCCCCGTTCCGTCATCCATCTGATCAGGCCTTGCAAATATGTTATCCGCTGCCTTCCTCTGTCTCTCCTTCCTTCTATCCGTCCAGTCAGTATGAGGTTCTCCAGGCTCTCCTTCCTCATTGCATGTCCCAGGAACTTCAGTTGTCTCTTCCTGATGCTCAGAATCAATTTTCCTTTTTGTTGCCATTCTTTCTAACACCTCGTCGTTGCTTGTATGTTCAGTCCACGATATCCGTAGCATCCTTCTGTAGAACCACATTTCGGCCGCTTCTAGTTTTGTCCTCATTTTCGATGATATTGTCCAGCATTCACTGCCGTATTGAAGAACTGACATCACGTAGCAGTCTAGCACTCTTTTCTTCGTTTCTATTGAGATTTTCCTGTGTGTTAGTATTTTGCTCATCTTCTGGAATGCGTCCTTTGCCATGCCAATTCGCCTTCGGATCTCCGTGTCGCACTTTCCATCTCCTGTGAGAACACCTCCTAGGTACTTAAATTCTTGGACTTGTTTGATTCTGTTATCCCCCACCTGTATTTGGCATTTTGGGTTACCTTGTCGAAATCGAAATTTTATTTGTATAATGATCCACGTGTTGATAGTTCTAATCAATTCTGCTGACCACAAATATCGATCAGACAAATTCATATATCGATCGTTGGTGGAGATTGACAACACTCAGCTTTTACAACCACAAAGCAGTGATATTTACTGTTGAAGCTCATGTCAACAAGCTTGATATGACAACTGTATTGCGAAAATCTACAAAGTGAAAAACTCTTCCTACATAAATTATTCCCTGTTTTACAGGGATTAATTAAATAATCTTCTTGTAAATAATATTATTAAATCATAAAGCTTTAAAAAATTAATTTTGTTAATTCTACATGTATTATAATTCAACAAAATGCTTTCCATACGACCTGATATTTGTAAAATATGTTCTGTATGAATATTCACTCGTTTGCTTAGGGAATCGCTTTCGTGATTTTGGTCGTAGGAATTTTCTATTATTTCAGACAACTCATAAAAACTACCATTTTTTAAATAGAATAATTCTGTCCCAGAAAAAGACAACGAGATTTAAAACTGTTGATCCTCCTTCTGAATACCCTAAAATATATCAACATCTGGATGTGCGTTGTGGTGCATTGGATATCGGCTCGGAACACGAAATCGGGGAGCCGAGTTCGAATTCCAGCTGAATTCTTTGCATTCATTTACGCGCAAATACCTTTGGAAAATGTATTAATCCGTTTATTCCCTCCAGTTATGGGTTAAATAGCAGGACAGATTGGGTTCTATAGCCTTGGTCGGCAACCAGTCTACCGCAGAAAGCAATGGCAACCTACTGCGGGATAATCTTCTGTCCAGTCAGTCATGTCTCTTTCGAGACATGATCGCCCAAGTGTGTATCACGTATGGCACTTAACTGACTGATATCAACATCTATGCGTTATTTCATGACGAAATCTAATTATTTTATACTTCATTTTTTAATTTGTATTTTATTTATTTTGGAGACAAAATGTTTCAGAGATACAAATCTTATTAATTAACTCATATCTTGGGGGAGACTAGGTGGATTCATGTATTTTCCAATGGTATTTGCGCGAAAGTGAATATAACAAATCCAGTTGGGATTGGAACTCCGCTCTTTGATTTACAATTCCGAGATATAAGCCATACACCACACTCACATTCAAGCTTACAGCATCTGGTATCCCCGAGCGGTCACTCATTTAGGTACTGACCAGTCTTGATGTTGCTGAACGTGATGCGTAGATAAGCCTGATGAAACTTGTTGTTGAGAAGCAGCATTTGTATCTGGAGTAATAAAAATATATTGACGTCAAAAACACATCTTTTCTAGAGGCATTTCAAATATCTATACCCGGCAGCAAGGCCTCTGATTGGGAGGTTGTGAGGAGCATGGAACCACCTCTTAATTGCTGTTGTTCTCAGGTTCACCATGACCCGGAGTGGTAGCACCTGTTAGGGTCCTAGCTATGAACATATAGTTAACTACCCAAACTGGGCTTAAAACACTATGAAAGTATACAAATACGCTTTTATAAAAATATATACATAAAAATAGACTTTTATAGACAATATATATTTTTGAAGGAAAAATATTAACAGCAAAACATTTTTGAAGACAAAACTAGATGACATTTTTAGTTTTCTAAAATAAAAAAGATTAAAAACAAAAACATTCATATAAATCTGACTAAATCAACCGTCTCACTATAAACAAACATTAAAGAATTACCTTAAAACCCCACCTTTTTTCGCATTAAATAAACCACAGAGGTTGATATGCCATTAAACAAAACTCAAACTCAGATGTCTGTAAAATCCGATTAAGTCCGGGGAAATGACAGTTTCTTCCGATTTGTTTACACGAAATATTGTTATTACTTAACAATTCTTTCGGGCGAGCATCTCTATTTCAGTTCTTATATCCTCATTCATTTCATGTTCCATTCATGAAAAGGAATTTTTATTAACACTGTTTCTTCCAGAGAAGTGCTACCCTCTAGAACAGAATGCCAAGTCGGCGCTTCCCTTATCACTACAAACTTAAACTTTCAAACTTTTATCCTACATCACATTCTATTCTCTACTTACATACTCGTCTTAAATCCATGCAACATCACCCAGTAACTATCTACCTTGTGTGGCCCTTGAGCCTTCTATTGGGTGATGATTAAGTAAAAAATATGAAAAAGAACAAAAAGCTACATTATTCGCTCGGAACGATAAATCGGAGAGCTGAGTTCGAATTCCAGTTGAATTCGTTGCATTCACTTACGCGCAAATACCCCCCAGAAAGTTATTAATCCGTCTGTTCTCCCTCGAGCTATGGGATAAATAGCAGGATATTAGGTTATATAACCCTGGCTGGTGACCAGTCTACCACAGAAAGAAAATGACAACCCATTTCAGGAAAATCTTCTGTCTAGTCAGAGACATGATCGTCCAATCGTCTATCTCGTATAGCACTTATTGGTTCTCGGCCGCCATTGCCCACATAAATAATTTCTTCTGGCTTTACCGGAGCGACATGTCTGACTATAATAGGCGCTTTTTGTCTCTTTTTATGAATGCAAGCGTGTCCTATAAGATGCCAAGCTCATGTTTGATAATAGAATGAAGCAGCGTATCGCATCCCGGAAGTTCGGCTCTAAAGACTTCTGGTAGCTCTGCAAATGTGTGCTAGACAGCAGCAAACCCTCCATTCCTCCACTACTCATTAATTTCGAGGTTCTCACATCCACAGCGGACAAGGCTGAATGCTTTACTCGTAAATTCTCTTACGATTCCGAACTTGACACCTCTAGAGCATCCACTCCCGACTTCCCTTCTAGAACCGAGGCCCAACTGAATGATGTATATATTACCCGGTCTGCGTTCTCTAAAGTTATTTTTAAGCAAGCGGAGGTGATGGAAAATTCAGAAATGGATACCTGAACTTTCTCCTCTCATCTCCAAACTCTATAAATATCGCTTCACTGCTTCTTGCTTTACTGCTTGTTGGAAGTCTTCATCTGTAGTTCTTGTTTATAAAAATTCTGGGGAGCCCCCTGACCCTTCTAGTTATCTTACCGCTTTTTGGCAAAATGTTCAAAGCTAATATCAATGCAGAAATGATTCAACATCTCACATTAAACAACTTATTCTCTGACAAGTAATATATCTTCCGTTTCGCCAGGTCTACCGCTGATGCGCTACCAACCATCAGTAAACACATATGTCAGGCCCTTCATAAAAACGGCGAAGCTCGAGCTATTTCCCTACATATCTCGAATGTTTTTGACAGAGTTTGGCATGCAGGCCTTCTACGCAAGCAACAGGGATACGGTATAACTGGATGATTACTCGATTTAATCCAATCATTCCTGACAAATCTTAAAATGACGATCGTTCTGAATGAGCATGCTTCCAAATTCTTTCATGTGAACGCGAATGTCCCTGAAGGCTCTATCCTAGATTATCCGCTTTTCCTGAGTTTCATCAATGACATTCCTGATGTAATCAGTTCCCAAGTAGGCATCTATGCAGATGACACAACTATTTACTCCGGTCTCAATACGAAATCTGCCAAGGCTGATAAAGTAAACCTGGCTGATGCTCTTCGAAAGGACCTCCAATCTGTGTTGGATTGGGTAACAAATGGATCGTAAATTTTAATCTTTCCAAAACAAAGATGCTCTTCTTTAATCACCATAGAGATGCTTTTCTACCTTTTATCAGTATGGATCACGCCACTCTCCCTGAAAGCAATACACTGCGCCTCCTCGGCATCACTCTCTCAGCGGATCTCAAGTGGAAAGAATACTTCGAATCAATAGCTACATCTACTGATGAGATGGTTGTGTTGGCTGTCCCGTGCCAGGAAGCTTTCTCGTCAGAATCAGTCTTGCACATTTATGAATCTACCATTCGTCCGTGCATTGAGTATTGTTGCCATATCTGGTCGGGTGCTCCTGCTATTAATCGGGGTTCTTAACAAAATCCGTATATCCCTAGACTGCTTTAACTAGAAATTGAACTCATGACCCAGGAGAATAAAACGAACTCACAAGTAAGAATTAGAAACTACGGAGGGACCTCACCAAGGTTAAAGATTAATTTTTATACGAGAAATAACTATTTTTTTAACAGAATTTTTTTTATCAAGGTACGTAATTCATAAGATACGTAATACAATGAAAACTTCAGATCAGTATTTAGCTAATAATTACATGTTGATTGATTTGCGTATCTTCTTTTCTTCTTTCTGTGCGGTGCTCCCTTAGAATCTAGTTAATCATGACTCTCCACTATTTTCTGTCGTTGGTAGCTTAGAATAATTTGTGTTACTTTTATTCCTCCTATATCCTATTCCGTTATTCATTTAGTCAAGCTCACTAAGTATGTCATGCGTTGTTTTCCGCTGTCCGTCTTACCTTCATTCTTCCTTGTGAGTATCATATTATCAAAGCCCTGTTTTCTCATTATATGACGTTGAAACTTCAACTGCAATTTCCTGATGTTAATTAAAATACGTTTCATTGATTGCCAATCTTCATTGACAGAAGCTTATATATATATATATATATATATATATATATATACAAACTTATATATATATATAATCTGACATAAATAAAAGAGAATTTGCTGCCTAAATGCGCGCGCACACACACACACACACACACACACACATATATATATATATAGTCATCCGCAGACAGAACTGTTTTGCAGCTCATCAGTACGGTTAGACTCCGATTGCTTTTAACCCAGGTTTAAAACCCGACCGAAATGCGATTCTACCTCTGGACTATGGTCGTTCGGTTGAGGAAGGCAGATTTTTTAGCCTATCATCGAACCTTGAATAAGTTCTCGCTGTTTTACAACAGATCACGTTCCTAGAACTGTGAGATTTAGTGTCAGATTGGTGTAAACTGCTTATATACAGCACGTTAAATATTCGCTTTGCTGATTCCATGCGCCTATGACTTAGAGGGTAGCGACTCTAACCGACACCAAATCGGTAGAGTTTTGATCCCTGCCAGAAGCAAGTGGATGTTTCTAGCCACACTGATGAGATGTGAGACAGCGAAACAGGCTTGTATGCGGATGAATAATATGTATATACTTTATTTAAACATACGTAGACAGTTCGGTTTTGCTGTGTGACAGTTCATCAGTAAAGTTAGATATCAGATTGTTTCTAACCAGGATTGAAACCCGATCGAGTTGATATCATTCGGTGATTCTATTTCTAAGCTACGGGTATTCGGCGGAGGAAGATAGATTTTAGCGTGTTATATACACAATGTAAACAAACACCAGTAGCCGAGAGTGCTCAAATTCATTAGTGAATGAACGATGCATAAATAGCAGTGAGAAGCTACTGTTGTTAATGTCCACCATTTCCTCATACTGCTCAATTTCATATATATATATATATATATATATATGAAATTGAGATAAGGTGTCCTTGACAAAATTCAACGGAGAATCTGCAATGTGATAGATCCCGATTTGACAGCTCAGATAAAGTCACATTCTCACCGGCGCAATCTGGCTTCCCTGTGTCTCTTCTACAAATACTTTCACGGCTTCTGCTCCGATGAACTTGCTCACTGGTGCCTCCTATATATAAATTTACTCGAGCCACAAGATTAGCAACTAGGTCCCAGTCTTTTACTCCATCAGCTTCTTTTCTCGCACTTCCCGTCCGTGGAATTCCCTTCCATTTACTTACTTCCCCGACAGCTACAATCTCCAAGAATTTAAATGTAAAGTCAATAGTCATCTCCTATTTTAAAAAAATGCATCCTCTCTCTCAGGCTTCTTTCTCCGTCCACTCCACTTTCATCAGTATTCTCATCCTTCTCTTACCCACTTTCTGACACCCCCTACAACCTGTCACTCTTTCTCATAACTTTCCTCTTATGTAAAACAGTGGCAGTAAAATGCCTTGCTTGGGGCGATATAATTATAAAAAAAGCATATATATATATATATATATATATATATATATATATATATATATATATATATATACGAAATTATAAATGTGTATTTGTTTAACATTTAACTTTAAATTGTACATCAGATTTTGAAGCATAGTTTCACTATATTTAACTAAGATTTATTTTCCAATAGAGCGAAGAACGTTTGGGTAACTGTCTCAATGCTTTTGTGGATGGAAAGCTATTACGTAGTAACACTAAATCTATAGATTTCCTCGTGTAATCAGTAAGATTTATGCCCGGACTTTAGGGTGGCAAGTCCATGGCGTGCAACGATCTTTGCTTTTCTCTTTTTTGAAGAATCTACACAGTTTAGGACTTTACATTGGGTCGTTATCTTCTTGACAATAAAATCCATGGCCAATAAGTCGAAGACTTTTTGTTCTGTATACCGAATCTGAATCTGGTTCTATTCTTCATTTTCTCCATTTATGAAGCTGATATTTCCAAGAAGTTCAGCAGAAATAACCCCAGATCATAAAAATGCATGCATTCACCAAGATTAATAGATGAGATAAAACATTGTGGACAATTTCGCTCTCCACTCTTTCTCCTCGGCCACTGCCTTTGATTAGAAGCAAACAACTTAAATTTGAATTTCTCTGGACAATCATCATTTTCTTTCTGCTCATTCATCCACTTTCGGTATTTTCTAACATATTTGAATCGCTTACTTCTCTGCCTAACATTTATCTCCAAGATAATCTTTATCAATATTTACTCGGGATATTTTTATTGTTTGGTTTTCATGGAGTTCCTTTCTTTATCAAGTCCGCCTGTATATTTTCACATATCGATTCTTGGTATTTCTCTATCTAATTGCATTTATTTTTGGAAATTATCCTGATCTTGTGAGATTTTCACATTTCTCGGATGGTCTGGGCCAATCCTGAGTATATTTTTCAGATCACAAGTTAATCTAACCTGTATATTTTATGTAGCTCTAACAATAACGTGATAATGAATGAATTCTATTTTATTGTTTAGACAATTCTTGGTGTTTCGGAATCTTTATTTATTCGTTCTTTATAAAGAAATGCAATTGGGAACAAAAACTTAAACTTTACTAAAAATAAAGGGAACTTGTTCAGAAGTTATCACAAAAGATTTAGTTACTCATGAAAGGCATGAAAAATACATGCGTGCCATATTAGCAACAACAATATATATATATATATATATATATATATATATATATATATATATATGTACGTGTAGGGAACTAGTTGTAAAAAATCACCAAAATAGAAAAAGTGCTTCATACCACACAAGGTGGCAGAGCTGAATATATAACCCTTTTGGTCGTTCTCGAAAACCTGAAACCGGCCGCGATTCGAGTTTTATGCACTATGTGCAATGATGAGGCAGCTGGAATGCCAGGTTAAACAAGTCAGGAACACTCAAAACTCAGAAAAGTGTAAAAAAACAAAGGTGTGTTGGTATCGTGCAATCTGATCGACAGCGATAGCCAAATTTGTCTAAGATAGCTATTAATGTTCCGAGGGAAGAGGGGAGAGAAAAAAACCTTTTAACTGGAAACTGATTTAATTTTAATGAAAAAAGTAATCAATATAAGTTGCAATAATTAGAGTATCTGATAGGAGAGCATACCATATAGGCAGCAATAAACAAAAAGTCTAAAAGAGTGCTCAACCACATCAAAACACTCAGCACACCACGTAATAGAAAATAAATATTACATGTAGAGGAGTTAATTTAATAACATATTTATATATTTTGTACTACACATTTTTTTCTGTTTTCTTGCATCTGTAGCAGTGGTTACATTAAAAAAAATGATTCCTTCTAGTTAAGAAATGAGTCACTACTTTTTGCGGTAACAACGGCTTATTTTATTTTTTCTCTTTTCTTTAAACTTTTAAAGGAAAGGGACTGAAAAACCCTTATATTGGCTTTGAAGGCTTCTCCCTACTTATACTAAATTAAAACTTAGTAATATTTTTTTTAATTGGAGAAGATAGACTCTTCTATCGTCTGGCTCACACTCCTCCCTCTTCTTTTGAACAGGCGTAGAAGTGCATGCCTTATTTCTTGTTTAGAAAGGGGTTCCCGGTTTCTTTCCTATCTTCTGGTCCTAGTAGTAGTGCTGCCGCAAGCTTTTTGCAATGTTTGTGGATGGTGGCAACGTCTCTTCATTCTGAGAGTACCGGAGTTGGCAATTTCCTGGTTGCTGCTTCCGACTGGTAATTAGAAGCCCGAACACTTGCGTAGCGTCTTGAAAGGCTGCTCTGATCAACAGTTGAATAATATGGGGGTTTCTTGTAGTGCCATGTCGCGCATGGATGAGTGTCTCTGCATGAACATCCGATGGGCAACCCTGAGGACCCACTGTGTTGTAGTCTGCGCCAGTTTCCTTCTTACACATATTGCATTTAGTGATCGACTGATACTACTAATATAGGCCTCTCCTTACCAAAAAGATCTCTAATTATGTCATTACGCAAAGTAAGAGCTAAAACTAAATCAGCTAAACAGAAATCACTTAAACCTGTTAACATCTCTTTCTCGAACATCCGTAGTATCCGTACCAACTTTTGCATCGTAGAATTCTTACTCTACGTAAACTCACCTAACATCTGAACTCTCTGTGAAAATAATCTAGTCTCTTCTATTCCTTCCTCTGATTTCTATATTTCTGGTTACCGTCTCCTCTTTAGGAAGGACTCCAATGTCCATACGCATGGAATTGGCGTATATGTCAGTGAACATCTGACTCTAGCTATGGTGATTTTTCTTGAATCTCCAAATCATTCCTACATGTGTCTCCGTCTCTCTGCTAAGCTCGGTTTGCTATATTTTCTTTATCCATCGTTCCAATTTATCTCTTGACTGTTCCGTACATGACCACAACTTATACCCCTGAAAATGATCTCGGTAAGAGATTGAAAGTACTTGAAAACACCGAGAAATGGATCATAAAATCAACTATCAAAGATACAGCGCATTTCTTACATATTTCAATAATAATACGCGAAAGAATATCCGTGACTTCGAACGGATTTTATTAAAATTATCAGGCACAATGTTTGCAATGTATTCAATCTGAAAGATGTGTGTGTGATTATGACCAAGTGGATAATTTTTACACTGATCTGATAATGTGAAAAAGGAAGAAATGCGTCATAGATATTTTCTCTTGTTCTTCATATATAAAAATGATTATATACCGTTGACCCCTATTTCATATATCAATGTGTGTATGTGTTTGTGTGTAAAAAGTATCTTAAGAGAGCAAATAAATTTTTACAAAATTCATATCGATTCGGCTAAATTTATTAAAACCTGTTACTCGATCTGAGGTTATATCTTTGTCGATAGGGTGTCTAATGTTGCTGTTCTTGCAAAATGCAGCATTGGTTAGAATTGAGACATTCCTGATACAGTAATAACTTTGCTGGGCAAGTCATGTTGAATGTTGAATGGAAACAGAATACGTAAGGTCCTCATGTATAGCCAGGTCACAGTGGACAAAGGACAGTTGGACTGTCGTGGCTCACATATAATGACAAGATGAAGAGTAACCTTTCAGTTGTCAATGTACCTCATACTAACTTTGAGCGGGTTTCCCTGGAGAGAAATAAGTGGTGATATTTATGTCAGAGTTGTTTCGGAAATTTCGGAAATAGTCGTATTGACTGGTTAAAAGATAAAAGACAACGATGAAAATCTTTAACAAATATTCCTGTGGCTATATCCTGAGATCCTCGTTGTTATGCAATATGTGGACTTGTATTCAGGTCTCTAGCAGAAATGAAGTGCTCCATACGACACAATCATAAAACCTCAATGACGTTGTCAGATTTTCATACGTCGAAACCGATGGGAAAGGCCATCGCACACACACACACACACACACACACACACACACACGTATATATATATATATATTGTAACCCTGGGTGAGTAAACATCAAAATGGGTTTGAGAATAAATATATAACAAATACATGAATCGCACGCAGTGTGAAGTAGATACACTGCTAGCGAACTGCTAGTCAGTATAATCACTCTACTCTAGGTTTATAAGAGAATAGGAACATCTCATTTTTGTATACAGGTAGGTATACAACAATATATATGTAATGAATGTCAAGACGGTACCAGATCAAATGGTATGCTTCCCCTATGTAATAGGGGTCGCAGGTTCGAATCCTGCTGGGTAGCACACATTTTCGTCATAAAAATTTATCGTGAAATAATCAGGCCGGTAGATATAAATATAAAATACTGTTTAATTAAAAACAGAATATCTACTTAAATACGAGTATCGGTTAAAAATAATGTTCAAAATAATTCATTACAAATTGTCGGTTGCTTATAACCAAGTTTCGTTAAATTTCGTTAATTTCCGTAACAATATATATATATATATATATATATATATATATATATATATATATATATATATATATTGTACTGGTTGTTACAATGGTTTATAAATTCATAGTATCACTACACAGAAATTTTCGCGTTTCGAAGCTGCTATTTTGAAACGCGAAAATTTCTGTGCAATGAATTTATAAACCATTGTAACAACCAGTACAATATAATGCTCTACGTGGTATCGATGACTCTTTATAAAAGTAAATGCATGAACAGCAGATAAAAACACCCACGAGTTCTATAACTTTGTTACAATATATATATATATATATATATATATATATATATATATGTATAGTCATCTGCTGACAGTCCTGTTTTGCTGTATCACATCTCATCATTCCGGTTAGACATCCGATTGCTTCTAGCCAGAATTGACATCAGTTAGCGATTCTAATCACTAAGCTATGGACACTCGCTGGAGGAAGCCAGATTTTAGAGTATTATGATCGTGGACCCGGTTAGAAGTCCAGCAAGAAATAATACAACAAAAACCAAAATAGGAAATAACAATATATATATATATATATTAAACACAGAAAAATACAAATACTTGGAACTCTGTTAACAAAACGATAAATACGGGTTAGGTAGTAATACTACAATTCAATCATCGAACTGGGACTGGCAATAGTCGTACGGTAGCAGTGTTGGCTATCTCACTCTGTCTCTCATCTATCGCTGCCCCCACGTCTTGCGCGGGGAGAAGTATATGTAGTAGATGAAAGAGTTCAGTTCGTTGAAGCGGTGATGCCACCATGACAGTTATATATATATACAATGTAAACACACGCCAGTAGATATATTTCCATTCTGTCGCTCTCTATTTTCTCTTTGTTGAATTCGTTTCATGATTAATTTTTCATCTGACATGATCTTCCTGTCTCTCATCAATCGACTCCAACGCGTGTAATATAAGATATTGAGACAAACACCATGATAACATTGTTATGAAATCAAATAATGTATCAGTATTTCTAATATTTGATGCGATTGCTAAGACAAATACAATAAGACAGATCAGCTCTTTTGTTCTTTCATCTGTTGTTAATTCTCGAATTGTTTGATTCGGTTCAAGAGAAACGTTGTCCCACGTCAAGACTAAGTCTGCATCTAAATTGCAATTTACTTAACTTTGGTTTCAACTTTGAAAAAATGAAAATGCCGGAATACCTCGTGTTACGTTATTTTGAGTTAAGTCGTTCTCAATTATACGTCGTATGTCAAAAAATATATGGAAGAATAAGAATCAAAATTAAGTCAGTTTATTCGACTTTACGCCTGTCTGCGAAATATTGAAGTCGTAATATCAATTGGAAAGCGTTAAAAGCACATAAAACCATGTCAATGTACAATAAATAAGAACGAAAGCTGCGATATAAATAAACAAACTGAATGTAAATATTTCTAAATTAACATAAATTAAATTACTTTTTATTGTCAAAAACAATTTTAATAACTGTTTTTGTTATTTAACCATACAAAATTATTTTATTTTATAACGTCTTAGAGCAAACAACATTTGCAAATAAAGAGTCTACGATGTACTGTAAAGTTCGCCAAATTATAAACATCTACACTTAAAGTTTTTTTTAATCGTATCACCCCGAGCAAGGCGGTAACGCCACTGATGTGCAGGGGGCTACGTAATAGTGAAAAGATTGGAAAAGATAAAGCCGGAAACCACATCCTAAACAGGGAACAAGGAATGAGCCTCTTAACCTGTTCAAGAGACGTGGGTGGAGTGTGAACCGGGCGATAGATAGATCTATCTACTCCAATTGGTATGTGCGTACATGTATTTGTAAAATTAGATTACTTTTTTTCTGTACTATACTAAAAACTATGATTTATTTGCTGGTAACTTAAAATAATTTTTATTGATTATATAATATTAAAAATACATTTATAAATAAAATACAGAACTTGGAAGGGTTATTTGTGCTTTAGCCTCGTGAAAAGTAAATTGGGAGACAAGTAAATTCGGTGTAAGTCATTTTTCGACTTAGGTCGCCTCTCCTGGAACAAATTAGCGACGTAAGATGAGGTAAATCTGTTGAGTTTCATTACGTAAAGAAAGTTACCGGAAATATCGAGGAGTTGAAAGGTGAGTCCAAATAAGAAAGAATACTACTATTTCTAACGGGTTTTTAAAAAGTTACTTCTTCTTATCGTTTCAATGTGCGTTTTTTGACTAAATTTACAACAAATTTTGTTACCTGCGTCCTTTGATCAGTGCAGAAACTTCAAAGATAATCCTTCTACAACGGCATCCATGAAAATAAAGCTTGTGCAACAACAAAGAAATTGAAAAAAAGAAAATGGAAAAAATGAGAAAATCTTTTGAAGAACCGGTAAGACCTGAAGGGAAATTGAAACATTTTGAGTAAAAGAAAGAAAAAGGAAAAAGCGAAAATCAATCTCATCGTTAACTGTAGTTACATTGCTCTCCATTAAAATTTTGAGTTGAAGAGATTTATATAAAAAAAGAAGAAGTTGATCAATTTTGAAGAAGTTTCTTTTTCTGATAAGAACTGCCTGTTTTTTCTTTAAATACAACTCTTTCGTTTTTAAATTTACCATATTCTTTCTTTAGCATTAAGCTTCTTTTTTTTTGTTAAATACTCATGTCTCTTGTAAACACGACTGTATCAGACACGAATAGACGATTTTTGGCTTCCCGAAAAAATGTTCATGATTTGTCTGTGGCAATGACTAATCTCTTTAAATAAAAATATTTTTTTTATACTTTTTAATTCTGCAATATTAAGGATAAAAAAACGTTTTTCTTTTTTTTGCTACGAAGTGAATAATGTTTACTCTGTTTTTATTTTTGTTCTTTGAAAAAAGCATCAGGAAATCTGAAAAATAATTTTCGGTAGTCTCTTGGTGGAATTAAAACATTCTTTGACTAGAATTTCTACCATTAACTAAATTTAAGTGAAATCTTTCATTCTTTTTTATCAGTAGTTTCGGTTTTCTCTCAGAAATACAATATAATTGATTTTACTGAATGTTAAATAATGGCTTCATAATATTTGAATATTTGAAGCTTAAATCTCGATATACATTTTCATTTTTTTGTTTCTGATATCCTTTTTTAAAATTAATAAACTTTTCGATATTTGTGATCGTTTATTTATGTACGACTTCGTAATTTGTTTTACTTTGTTTTACTTTCGAGTGTTTTCGTTTTTTTTATAAAGTCACATATAGTAGAAACAAGACCTTCGAAGAATAAGTTCAAACATTTTTTCTTTTCCCTCTCAAATGCTTATGATGTACCTATATATATATATTATTAAAATAAAATATTATTTTAAAATATCACCTGAAGTAAAACAGTATTGTTCTGAAATATGAAGCTCTCTATGTAGTAATGTAATGCTTTTCTACATAATTGTAATCACAAAATTACAAGATATATATATATATATGTGTGTGTGTGTGTGGGGGGGTATATATATATATATATATATATATATATATATATATATATATATATATATGCGAGATAAAAAATACTTGAGAAACAGCAAAATATGGATTTATTGTATGGTAGCCAACATTATAATGTTTCGGTTGTTATAACCATCATCAGGGCTTATATTTACTACTGTGAAGAATTTATTTTTTGTTTTTATGGCCTGTGAATAGATTTAGAAATATGATAACACTTAAAAATTATAAAGCTGTTCAAATTATTCATTTCCCTTAATATATATATATATATATATATATATATATATATATATATATATATCCGAGTGAATACAGAACGAAGAATTCTTACAACGTCTAAAACATTAATTTAAAACAGTGCTCGATATATAATATATAGAACTGTGAATATTTATTATAAATTATATTTTAGAACATGTACATAATGTGCGAATATATATAGAATAATTATGTACATGTTCTAAAATATAATTTATCCACAGAAGCACTGTGATGCAGCGAAACAGGTTTGTTTGCAGATGATTATATATATATATATATATATATATATATATATATGTATGCATATATATATGGTTACACTATATTTACGGGAGAATAGTGTTCGATAACGGGAATACAGTATATGTAGATATTGATCTCCATCCGTTATATATATATATATATATATATATATATATATATATATATGTATATATATATATATGTGTGTGTGTGTGTGTGTGTGTGTGTGTGTGTGTGTGTACCATTGAGGTATTCTTTGAAAATAAAGTTATCTTTCATATTATAGTGTGTTTGCATGATTTCGTTTGGTAAAAAACAATCTTCCTGGATTCTTTGGCGTACATTGTTACTCTCTCAAAGAACTTATCTGTGGTTCTGATAAAGCCCTAATATTCTTCTTTCAGGTGCCATAAATAATCAGAATGGCTCATTACTGTTTTGATCCACCGCTAAAAAGCAAAAACAAAACAAAAAAAAACAAAAAAAAACTGGAAGCTTTATTTGCAGCAAGGTAGCTGATTTGTTCACATGATTTCTGATTTATTATTGTCGAAACTGTAAAAAAAATTGTTGCAGATAAATACATGGAAAGTCGGGATTATTACAAGATCCATGTATTTATATAGCCGTAGACATGAACATACATGCACGTATATAATTCCTTATAAATACCCCCCCTCTCTCTCTCTCTCTCTCTCTCTCTCTCTCTCTCTCTCTCACACACACACACACGTATATATATATATATATATATATATATATGAGATACGATTGACAATTATGAATTTTTGGGGCTAACATGAATTTTAAACAATTTCCTTTCGTCTGAAACATTTCGTCCCCCAGAATTGGGTTTGACTATGACACTGCCCATTCCTTTAAACATATTATCCACCTCAGCCAAGTCCAACCCTTCTGTGATTACGCCCACTAAATTCATCTGATATCTTTCATGTTTACAGAAAAGTACCAGTTAAATTCTTCGTTATTCCGACAAAAACATGTTCAATCTCTGGATGTAATACATACATACATACATACATACATACATACATACATACATATAGCTAAATTGTAGCTAATATAACTTTAATTCTGCGTATGCGCGTTATTTGTTTTGATATTGCTGATTGCGTGGTATAGTAGAGTCAGTTGGGCACCGTCTGTGAGAAAACGTTCATTATGACTCAGAACGCTCCACCAGAAATTTGGAAACTGCATACTTTAGTTGTTGACATTCTCACCGGAAGTTTTAATAGAAGATTTTAAGTGCTTGGGTGTCATTCTGATGACAGAGCAGAGGATTCAGAAAGAATTGGATGTGTTATGAAGATGAGTATGAATTGATCACTCGTGGTCGCAATGTTATACTTCCATTTATATTCCCACAGGAACTCAGACACAACACGGAGGCTTACATCAAATGCCTTGAGGAGATAGTATAGCCCTGGTCAAGATGATGGCTGCTAGGAGACCCTGTGTCTGACAATAGGACTCTGCTCCATGTCACACAAGTAGGAGAACCCTGTCATGGCTGTAAGAAAATTTCTGCGACCACATCATCCCTTACATCTGGCCATCTAACTTCCCAGACTTAGATTCCATGATTAATGTGTGTGTTGTACAGTTGAGCGAAAGACTAACAAAAGTTTTCGTAACACTCAAGAGAAACTGAAGGCAAGGTTTATTGCCACATCCAACTTCATCAAGGATACCGTCCAGAAGAGGTGTATTATGTTCCGAAGTTGTCTAGACGCCACGGTTAAAACCGATTTTATTGAATAAATTTACTCATTTATATTTCAAGATAATTTTGTGAAATTTTATCTCAGAGTTATTTTTATTTTTGTGTAATTTAAACGACAATTTATCTGAATCAACCTATATATATATGTAAGTAGACATTTAAATGAACACCCATGGGCGACAGAGAGTTTCATTTTAAGCGCAGTCTTCATGGCCTAGAGATTACATTTAAGGACAAAAAGAAAAAAAAGGAAAAAGGAAAATAAAGAAAAAACAAAGAAGAAGAAGATAAATAAGAACAACGAAGAAAAATAAAAAAAGAAAGAAGAAAAAATGATTACAGAAAGAAATTTGTATTTGAAAACAGAAATAACGAAGAATTTATTAATTTTTCTCATTTATGTTGATGAAAAACCCGACCTTCAGCTACACGTCTCTCGGGTCAATTCGTGATCAATTTGGTTACATTTTGGAACATAATTGATTCGATATATTTTTTGCAAAATGAATTCATAGATTTTACTTTTTTTGTAATTCTAGGAAGTAAAAGAAATAATTAAATTTAAAATATGAACTGGATACACTAAAGCATTTAAGGCTAAAAATGTAAAATTCTTCATCAACAACAACACTGTGTTAATTTGAAATAGACATTTTAGGAAATATGAAATTCTTTAAACGTGTTTTCATTTAGGGGAAAATACTTTTTAAATGTAACCGTTGGGAAACACATCAACACACACACACACACACACACACACACACACACACACACACACATATATATATATATATATTTCTGTATAAAACATACACATAAATATATATATGTACTTTTCTATGGAAGTAAAATTCGAACTTAATCGAAAATAGCCAAAAACTACTTTTAACTTTGTATTTAAATTGTATAAATAAACGATTGGCAAAAAAGGTGTACGCCTATAATAATTAAATTCAATTGAAAGTTTACCAGTAATTGAAACGCGACAAACAATTATCCCATTCAAAGGATTTATTTTATTTTAAACTGCTTATATATTTATCAAAATGTTTATTCGTGATGGTTAAAAATAATTCTAGATTCTCTGCCTGGTGGGAAAGATTAAATGTTAAAGAACAGAATCTTGCTAAAGAACATATATTGATAATCTTACATTTTGAATTAAATTTTATGCATGAAAACAGGGAATACTTTATGATTGGCACCTGATGATGACTATAGGGTGTTCGCTGAAACGCCGTGTTTATAAGAACCAAGATGAGAACAATGGGACTTTACAATATAAGCTCTAAAAAGAAATACGAGGGACAAATTGGAAACAGAAACTCGGAATGAGACACACTAAAGGAAGCGTTAGTGATATCCGCAAACGACATCGTCCCAAAAGGAAAATAAGAGGATCACACATGAGATTTTCGACATGATGCAAAAGAGACAGAAAACAATGCCAAGACAGGGAACGGAATACAGGAAACTACACAAGGAAATAAGGAGTAAATGCAGACATACTAAAAAAGAATTGCTCAATAATAATGTGTACAGAAATAGAGAGATTAAGCACGACTAATCAAAGAGACATGCATCAAATAAGATAACTTCCAGAAGAAAAGACATGATCCTCAACAGGACTAAATCCATGAACAGAACGCTCATATTAAGGAAAGAGAAAATACTTCAGAGATGGGACGAATATATTGGAGATCACTTATACGACAAGAAAGCAACCGACAATACACATATGCAGATGGGCTGGAAATGCAAAAAAAAAAAAAAATAAATAAAATAAAAAAGAAATAAAAAGAAAAAGAAAAAGAAAATGTTGAAGCTGCACTGGCCAAATTAAATAGAAACAAAGGAACAGGATCAGACGGTATTGTATAATGAGATACTGGCAGCGTTAGACGAATTTGGAGTAGACAAAATTAAAGAATAGATGAAATCTACAACAGTGGTGATATTCAGGAAGAACTAAGCAGATCAATTTTATAGAACCGCTTAAGAAGTCAGGCACAAAAAAATGTGAACTGCACCAAACAAACAGTTTAACGAGTCACAACAAAACTCATCATCCATATTCTGAAGAAGAGAGTGTGCAGTAGAAACAGGCCAGAGATAGGACAGAAACAGTGCCGTTTCGTCAAGGACACAGGAACACGGAACGCAATATTTATGCCCAGAATGTTATCAGAAAGAGCAATACAAACGCAGAAGGACGTGTACTTGTACCTGTACGAAAGACATTCGGTAAAGTACGTCACAAAGACTTGATAGAAATGCTCGGCAATCTGGACATATTCAGAAAGGACATTAGAGTGAGCAAGAACCTTTACTGGCAGCAGGCCGCCTGCATACGGACTGGAAACGAGTTCAGCAGATATACACAAATAGAAAGAAGTGTAAGAAAAGAACATGTTTTCTCGCCAGATCTATTCAACCTATATAACGAGGCAATTCTGAGAAAACTACAAGTCCTGCCAGGATTTGTTATTGAGGGACACAATCTGAACCAATATAAGATACACAGATGATAAAGAGCTTATAGCAGACGCGGAAAGGAAACTACAAGAACTCCTACAGAAGCTAAAGAAGCAAAAGAAAGAACTAAAAATACTACGAGAAAACTGAATGCATGGTCATCAATAAAAAGAAGCGCCCAAAATGTCAACTGAACAGTTATGTTATGTCGGTCTTTCAATATGGAACTGAATGTTGGAAATTCTCATCAGATATTAAGGAAAGACTGGGATCAAGCGAAATGTGGTTCTACAGAAAGATGCTGAGGATACCATGGATAGAACACGTGAGCAACCAATATTTAACATCAGAAAATGACAGCAGAAATTTATGGGACATTTAGTGAGTAAGGAAGGCTTGAAGAATCTGATGCTCACAAGGCGGATAGAGAGAAAGAGTGACAAAGAAAAGAATCGAGTGACATACTTGATGAAGTTGAGCATCTGCTCAACTTCATCAAGTATGTGCATACGGATAGGAAATGAATTCAGCAGGTATACAAAAATAGAAAAGACAAGAATGTGTTTTCTCAGCGGATCTATTCAAACTGTCAGTCAGTTAATTGCCATACGTGATAAACGCTTAGACAATCATGTCTCGAAAGAGACATGGCTGACTGGGCAGAAGATTATCACGCAGTAGGTTGTCATTGCTTTCTGCGGTAGACTGGTTGTCGATCAAGGCTATAGAACCCAATCTGTCCTGTTATTTAACCCATAACTGGAAGGAATTGATGGATTAATACCTTTCCCAAAGGGTAATTGCGCGTAAGTGAATGCAATGAATTCAGCTGAAATTCGAACTCGGCTCTCCGATTTCTCGTTCTGAGCCGATATCCAATGCACCACAACGCACATCAAACTGTACGGCGAAATAATTCAGTCCGTTAGTTGCCATACATGATAAACGCTTTTAGCGATCATGTCTCTTTCGAGACATGACTGACAGGGCAGAAGATTATCTCGCAGTAGGTTGCCATTGCTTTCTGCAGTAGACTGGTTGATAGCCAAGGCTATAGAACACAATCTATCCTGTTATTAAACCCATAACTAGAGGGACGAGACGCATTAATACCTTTCCCAAGGATATTTGCGCGTATGTGAATGCAAGGAATTCAGTTGGAATTCAAATTCGGCTCCCCGATTTGTCATTCCGAATCGATATCCACTGCACCACAACGACCCTCGTTGTACGCGAAATAAAATAGACAATTAAAAGCCTTCCCGTGATTCGCCATTAGCCGCCATAATCTCATCAATATAAAATACGCGGATGACACGTTGCTGATAGCAGATACGGAAAGGAAAATGCAGGACCTTGTACAGAAGGTAACAAAAGAAAGCAAAAAGACAGGATTGGGCATAAACTTCAATAAAACTGAATGTATTGTCATCAATATGTCTCACGCTGCTGTCTTTTCTTCTATCCGTCCTGTGAGTATTAAATTCTCCAGGCCTTTCTTCCACATCACCTGTCCCAGGAACCTCATCTATCTCTTCCAGATGTTAAGTATGAGTTTTCTTCTGGTTTGCATCCTCTCCAACAACTCATCTTTGCTCACTGGTTCTGTCCATGGTATCCTCAGCATCCTTCTGTAAAACCACATTTCCTCTGCCTCAAGCCTCTCCATCTTTGATGAGATCGTCCAACATTTACTTCCATAAAGAAGGACGGATATCATATAGCATTCTAGCACTATTTTTATTTTGTTTCCAATAAGATTTTTCTGCCCCCAATAGTCTGCTTAGCTTCTGAAATGCGTATTTAGACATGCCAACGCGTCTTTGGGTCTCCATGTTGCACTTTCCAGCCTCTTTCAGAACATTTCCCCGGTATTTAATTTTTTTACTCATTTTATTTTAGTTTCTCCGTCTTGTGGTTGGCATATTGGGGTCTTCTTTTTGCTGGTGACGATACATTCAATTTTCTTGAAGTTTATGCTCAGTCCTCTTATCTCACTTTCTTTTGCTACCTTCTATAGAAGATCCTGCATTTTTCTTTCTGTGTCTGCTATCAGCACCGTGTCATCTGCGTATCTGATATTGTTAAGATTTTGGCTACCAATGACTAATCACGGCAAGCTTTTTGTTTGTCTCATAACTGCTTTGTTGAAAAGATCCGGTGAGATAAACACATCCTTGTCTTACGCCCCTTTCTATTTTTGCAAAACTACTGAGGTCTCTTCTTATCCGGGCACAAGCGGTTTGCTGCCAATATAGATACTTGATTATCCTAAGGTTGTCGAGCATCTCTATCAAGTCTTTGTGTCGTACTTTGTCGAACGCCTTAGCTTAGTCTATAAAGCACAGATAAAGTCCTGCTGCATTTGTATTGTTCGTTCGGATAGCATTATGAGCATGAATATTGCATTACTCATTCCGGTATCTTTAACGAAGTCACATTGTTCTTGTCTTATCTCTGGGCCGATTCTGCTTCGAGCTCTATTCATCAGAATACGGATGCTGATTTTTGTTATGTGGCTCATTAAATTGATTGTTCGATGGAGTTTACTTTCTTTTGCACCTGGCTTCTTAGGTGGTGTTATGAAGATTGATCTGCTTAGATCCTCCGATATATTGCCGTTGCTGAAGATTTCGTTTATTATTTCTGTTAGTCTGTCTACACCAAAGCCTTCTAGGGACATCAACATCTCTATTACAATCAAGTCGGATTCTGCTGCTTTGTTTCTCTTGAATTTGGTCATTGCCGATTCCACTTCGGTTTTTAATATTTATGGTCCATCCGTAACTTTATGCATTGTAGGTTGCTCTCTCTTGTCGTGGAAGAGATCTTTGATAGACTCGTCCCATCTCTGAAATACTTTTTCTTTTTCTAATATTAGTGTTCCATACTTTGCTTTTATACATCCTGTTGCTGAGCATGAACTTTGCCGTTGGTTTATTTATCTTTTTATGCATTGCTCCATTATTTTTTGTTCTCAGTCTCTCTACTTCGGCGCATTTGTCATTTTTCTTTATCGTGTCTACATTTGCCCCGTATTTCCTTGTGTAATCTCTTATTCCGTTCCATATCTTTGCAACGTTTTCTGTTTTGGATCAGGTCAAGAATCTCTTCGGTGATCCACTCCTTTTCCTGCAGGTGTGCATTTTCCTTTGGAATGATGTCGTTTGCTAATGTCACTAGAGACGCTCTTAGTGCGTCCCAGTTTGAGCTTCTATTTCTAATTTGTCCTTCGTATATCATTTTCACGCTCTCCGTATATATTTCCTGCAGCTTTGGGTCATTCAGGTGTCTATTGTACTACAGTTTTGGGGCCGTTTTAGATTTCTTTAATCGCCTCAGTTCTATCCTTAGTTTGCATACGACTGGTAGGTAGTCGCTTCCGCAGTCAGCACTTAGGCTTTGCAGTAAAGGACTGCGTTTCTGAATCTCTTGTTGATAGTAATGTAATCAATCTGGTTCTTAGTTTCTTCTCCTGGACTTCTTCATGTTCATAGTCTTCTTGGGTTCACTTACAACCAGGTGTTGGTTATTATCTGGTCATTCGTTGTGCACTATTTGACCCATTTCTCACCAGGGCTATTGCGGCGTCCTAGTCCGAAATATGTCTCACGCTGCTCTCTTCTCTTTCTTGGCCAACTTTGGTATTTAGATCTTTTATAATAATTCTGATTTCTTCTGATTTGCACTGTGCCTTGGTATAATCTAGCATGGCGTAGAAGGACACGATTTCTTCTTTTGTACTTTGTGATGTCGGTGCGTATATCATAATTATCAATATAATGAGCAGCTTTCCTTTCATTTTTACAACTAGAATTCTCTCAGATATCTTGCAGTATCCCATGACACATTTTCTTGTGTCTTTATCTAGTATAACGCCAAAACTTTTTTCATTAATTTCTTCCTCCTGAGTATATAATTATGTTATCGTCACTGATGAATCTACATTATCTGGCTATCTCGTTTCACATATGCCTAAAATGTTTATATTCAATCTAGTCATCTCCTACTTCACGTTTTCCAGCTGTCCACAGTTGTTCATGGTTCTCTAGCTTTTACCACATTTAATTGATACAAGAAGGTAATATTGTTGGCTGGCTTCTACCAAATTCAGTTGGTACAAGTAGATGATATTGTTGGTGTCTTCAACTAAATTTAATTGTTACAAGTATATACTATTGTTGGATGGCTTCTACCAGCTTCAATTGTTACAAATAGATAATATTGTTGGTTGGCTTTTGCCAAATGAAATTCATACAAGTAGCTTTTGGCTGACTTCTATCAAATTGAATTGATAGAAGGTAATATTGTAGGCTGGCTTCTACCAAATTCAATTCATAAAAGTAGGTAATATTGTTGGCTGGGTTCTACCAGATTCAATTGATACAATTACATAATACTGTTGTTTGGCTTCTACCAAATTCAATTGATACAAGTAAGTAACATTGTTGGTTGGCTTCTACCAGTTTCAATTGTTACAAGTAGATAATATTGTTAATTGAATTCTAACAAATTTAATTGATACAAGTAGCTAATATTGTTGGCTGTTTTCCACCAAATTCACTTGATACAAGTAGGTAATATTATTGGCTGACGTCTACCAGCTTTTTGAACGCATTTAAAGAAATACACACTGCCATTGTAATAAGGATTTGAATAAAGATTTTTTCTTTATCAGTAGATTTTAATTGACTTTTCTTTGCGTCACCAGTAAAAGACCACTCAGACATTTCATAATTAGATTCACAAAATAATTCTTTAATTCCTATTCGGTCTCAAAACGAGAAAATCATTGATTAAAGAGGTTCCAAAGTAAAGCAATGACACTCATCATTTGCAGCGATGCGTCTCTTTAAAATAATTAAAAACCGATTTGTTTAAGAGTGACAGAGTAAATTGTTCAGACTAATGAAAAGGGGCTACACGAACGTTCCGAGCAATGGAATCAGGGATAATTCATTATTTAAATTATAGAACAATTATTTTTTAAAGCAATTATTAAACAATTTATGAGAGAACAATAATAAATTTTAGACTGATTTTAACACGAGTAGATAGAAATCGGAGAAAGGAAGAAATAAATATTTTTGTATCGAGTTGTTTAATGACACGTGAGCGATGGTTATCTTCTGTATATCTCTTAGCTTACGATATACACGTTATTTCTCTTCTACTTAAGATATGCAAATAAGCTTCGGAAAGGTATTAATCAGTTATTTCTCCCTCTAGCTATGGGTTAAATAGCAGACCAGATTGGGTTCTATAGTCTTGGTTGGCAACAGGTCTACCGCAGAAAGTAATGGCAACTTACTGCGGACTAGTCAGTCATGTCCCGAGACATGATCGCCGAAGCATGTATTACGTATGGCACTTAACTGATTGAGTTCCCCATACTTTAGGTCTAGTCCCATATCTAAGATATGCTTAAAGAATCAACTCCTTTCTATCTTGAGGTTTATATCCGATTTTCTCTAACAGAGATATTGGTCTCATTTGATCTTCTTCCGTGTTTGAATCATTCCAGCTATCATCCATAGGCTCGTCTTCTTTTGCAATGTCCTGATCTCTCATCTTTCTCTTCAATTCTGGGTTTTAGCTGATCAGAATAATCCATTAATGTTTTTCTTTCTTGGATTTAATGGTCGTATTATGTCCCCTTTGCATGATGAAATTTATCTCTCTTAGACTTGCTGCTTTACCTTTCTTATACCTAATATATATATATATATATATATATATATATATATATATATATATATATATATATATTAGACCCTAATGTAGATATCTTTGGTATCAGAATGGCGAAGTAGCAAGTATCAGAGAATTAAATTACCAACTAAAGACTTTATTGCAAAAGAATTATGATATTCTGAATTATTTATTTGTTTGTTTAGCGGCATATCAACTCTTTATGGGTTATTTAATGCCAAAATTTTATTTTCATTAGAGCATTAGTAATTTGTTTTACACAAATCTATTACTTGTAATATTTTAAAAAATATATTGCTGGTATTTTTTAAATATTTTTTTCTAAAGATGTATTGATGGTATTCTTACTATAAAAATCTATTTTATACTTTCATAGTGTTTTGACACCAGTGTTGGTGTTAACTATTTACTAATAGTTGGGAGTATAGGTCAGGTTGGACTTGGAAACAACAACAATTGAGAGGTGGTTCCACACTTCTTAAAACCATTCTATTAGTAGTTATTGTCGGATGTAGTTTGTAGTCATACGCAAGATTGTTATCTCCACGTATTAAGTAAATTGTCATCAATATTGGTTTAATCTTGATACTAAATATTATTTAGTAATGTCCTGGATATGCCTGTATTTACATTATTATCAATCATTTTAGGAGATCTTTAATTTGTTCCGTGTTCAAGCGTGTCTTGTCTCATTTGTTTCTATCCCGCATTAGTGACCATCGTTGGTTTCGTTAGCCATAAAATGACGAAGTTTTAGAGAAAATGTTAAAAAGCACTCTTACTTAACATCAATAAAAGACAGTTGAAATGTTCAGAGAACATATTAAGAAAAAGGGGGCTTAGAAAATTTGACACACAGAAAACATATTAAAGGGAAGAGTAAATTTTCGTGATAGGTGCTATCACGAAAATTCCTCGGGCTGAACCTATCAGTTTCCAACTAGCTACAGAGTCCAGCCCTTCCGTATATAAAAGTAAGAACAAATAGAGTAAAAATCCAAATTTTGTATTTTGTATCAGTCTGTGTCTGCAAGAAAAAATACTAATATTAAAGTACCCACACCAGCACCTACTTTTGAATTTCAGAAAAGAATTCATTAGTAAGTGCCGCCATAAGGCGAAATTTGTGAACATTTAACATTTAAGTTCAAAATTCAGTTTTAGGAGAAAAAATATAAATTAAATTAGTTTTGATTGATTGATTAATTAATTAAATTTTTAAATAGTAAATTTGAACCCCTCTACCTTTCTGTTCTTTTCTCTTATTAATATCTACCTTTTAAGAAGTAAGGATATTAGACTAACTTAACTCCCAATTTTTCCTGCATGTATATATATTTTTCCCCGCACTTAAAATTTTTTTAATAAATTTATAAATTTTATTTTTTTAATTTAAATCTAGGTTTATAATTAATTCAATTTAATTAATTAAATTAATTTAATTAAATTTATTTAAATAAATTATATGTCAGTTTTTCCCCCAAAAAATATTTTTCAAAATCTTTTTCTAATAACTTCATCCCATTTAAAACGCTAGTTTTGTTAACACGTCCCTAGCGTTTCTACAGAGATGAAATTTTTCTTTTCTTTATTTTTTTCTTTCTTTTTCCTTTTTCTTTTCTTTCTGTTTTGTTTAGCCCACTTCCCTGTCAAACACCACTTTCTATTTCTTTCTTCACTTCCCCTTCCTCTTTTTTAGAGCTAGACATAGCCAAATTTTGAATGTTTCACTTACAACTCAATCTAAAATTAAAGTTGTTCAAATTCTAAAAATAGACACTAATTGCTATCCCAACCCCTCTAGTTTGTCTGTGATGTAAATTTTGAACTTCTGCCGGTAATATCTTGTTTTAATTTGAGTATACAAATGTTGCTGATGAAATGTGAAATCTCTCTTAGGGATTTAATGTAGAAATGATCATACAACAATTTTGAACTTCGAAATTTATTTTATATATATATATATATATATATATATATAGGTAGAGAGAGAGAGAGAGAGAGAGATTTCTTTTTGTACGTATATAAGAATGCTCTATTTCAAATACTTTTTAAAATTTTTTAAGTTTTTAATGCGTTCAAACACAATACTTTTCATTTAGTTTATCCACAGCAGTTTAGGAATTATTCAAAATGACTGTGTGTTTATATTTAACACTCCAGCAATCTATTGTTGTTCTCATGATAACACTTTTATTTTAAAATACGTGAAAGGAACAAGAGATCTTGGAAACGAGCAAAAGACTCATTTTTAAAAATCGCTAAGCGTGCGACAAAGCTGTAAATGGGTATTAAGATGCATGATAAAATGTCATTCGACCAAATTATTGATTATTGCCATTCATTCATGTTCTCATAGAAGTCGATATTATAAGCTGAAATGCACATGGTATAGTAATCATATAAATATAAGTATTTGGTGAAACGTTTATCGGCAGCTTTTGTTTAATATAAATCTTATCGTGAAGACATTGACTCGCATCGTACATTCGCGACCTGTAGACCAATACTCTACCACCAATGCATAAAAAGTCAAGTGAAGCATATAGTTCTGGTGAAATGTTCATTCAACTGAGAGAAATGTTGGATAATATGAAAGCAAATAGGAAAATAATGATTCTGAGATAATCAGCTAGCCTTTCATTACCGTTAATATATCCACCGATTACGAGGTCTTTGGGGATGAAACCTGACTAAAAATAATATCTGCTCTGATCACAACTTTATTTGAAATAAGACTCGGACAATGTTTCATAGTTTGGAGGGAACATGTATTTGTATGGCGTCTCCAGTTACCTTTCCGTCATGGTAAATTTGAATGCCCGGCTTGTAATTTACAAAGAACTCAAACAGACTTGTGGAAATGGGAATTTGTTAAGCGGGAAAAATTATTGAAACCCACAATCTATTAAATTGCATATCAATATTTTCTAAGCAAACATCACGATATATTCAAAGAAAATAATCGTTCGTTTTGGCTGCCGAAATTCGAGCTGTTGACAAAATATCAGTTATAAGAAGTCGATTTTAACAAAGAGATAACGAAGGATTTATTCCTGGTACACGAAATTGTTTACAGAACTCTGTTTGATCAAACATTTTATGGAAAGTCCCAAATAACAATAAAATGTAATAAGACATTAACTCAGAATTATTTTGAAGCACTCTTAAAAAGTTAGAAAAATGCAGGTAAAAGCTTAGAATATGAACAAACGTTTGTCGAAATCAGAAAAAAAAAGATTTAATTGAATAATAAAAACCAAAATCCTAGACAAAAACATAAAAGACATTTCCGCAGAGGAAAACTGTCAAGGGATCCTGATGGAAATATCCAGGATTAAGACCCATTTAAGATTATTAGTTTGGGACATAAGGGGTAGTCAACAGATTCTGGGGAATATATTGAAATTAAGACCCAATGAAGATTAATAGTTTCTGACATAAACAAATAGTTAACTGAGTCTGGGAGAAGCATCCACGTTTAAAACAAATTTGGCTGAAATTTCATAGTCGTCGAAGAAGAAATACCACATGTACACCTAGATCCGTGAATAGGGGTAAGAGTAAAAATCAATGGTAGGAGTTCGATAAAAAGCAGTGAGTCGGGTTTCTGTAAAATCATTGAATAGGGGTAACGGAAAAAACATTAAATGAAGTTTCACTAACAATCAATGACTAAACAATTAACAATACCCCAAGACAAAGTCAACTTTGAAAGTGGCTAAATTGTCCGAAAGTTCTTGAAATAATGGACAACATGGAAAAAGTATGCAATCCTTTACACCAAACGGGAAAATATGTAAATGCCGGAAAAAACTAAATAAAAAATTAATTAAAGCTTCTTTGTCTGCTTGCATTATTCCACGAAACATGTTTAAAATAAAGGCCGCTGCTGATATATATATATATATATATATATTTTACGTAAATCATCGAGCTTTATATTCGACCTCAACAAAATACAGAAAGCACTGGACGGCCTTTTTGTCCTATATTTGGGACTCCATCAGCAGTGCGCATCCACTAGCAGGAATACGAACCCAGACAGTCTTTGTTATTAAGCTGATGTTATACCAACTGTACCACGGGCCCTGGAGACGCAGAGCTAACGAATTAAGCTGTACACATTTTTATCCACAACAAAGTATACATTTTGTTTCGATATTGAAAGGACAATGTCTCACAAACAACTCGCCAAATAAAAGAAAAGAGACTTTCCATTCATTCCACACCCCCTGAGGAGACATTGTCCACTTTGTAGTGGATAAAAATCTGTACATGTTCTAAACTATAATTTATAATAAATATTGATAGCTCTATATTATATATCGAGCACTATTTTAAATTAATGGTTTTGAACGTTGTAATTTTTTCTTCGTTCCTTATTCACTTGGATATATATATATATATATATATATATAAGCAGCGGCCTTTATTATATATATAATATATAATTGGAAAACGTATAAATCTACCACTTTTCTCTCAACTATGGAGCAATTAATAAACCATGTATCATTAAATCATTATTAGCTCTAAAATATGTCAAAAATATTTCCTGGTTTTAAATAATCTGGAAGAAGGTTGATAATCCGTAGAAAATATCGCAAACTCCTTGGATAAGCAGCAAAAATAAAAATAAAATACTTACAAGTATCAAGTCTTTCCTGGTTATTTAAAGCTAGAAAATATTTGTAGCTTGTAAGATTTTTTTAAAATAAAAATATTTTAGTGGTACAAGTTTTAATAATTAATCCGTAGCTGTGGGTATGAAAATGAGGTCGATTAATATCTTTCCAAAGGATATTTGCAAACAAGTTAATATAACAAATTCAAGATGAGGTCGATTAATATCTTTCCAAATAAGTTAATATAACAAATTCAACATGAATTGGAACACAGCTCTCCGATTAAAAATATCATTATTTTTTTCATTATACTACCCGCACATCCATGTCCACAGTAGCTGGTATTTTCAAGCGGTCACCCATCTTAGTATTGACCAGGTTCGACTTTGCTTAACTTCAGTGATTATAGGGAACCGGTGTTTTCAACATTATGCAAAGGTAAGTTGCGTTTATAAGGATTTCAGAAAATAATTTTTAAAATCAGAAACGTCAGTTTTGAATTTTTTTATTTTGCTTAATATTTAACTGAAAATTGTCACCGTTGTGCTAATTCGTTAATTCTGAATTTATGAGGTTATCACGTGACATATTAATCTTAACTTCATTCAGCCGTTTCTTTAAATAACCAATGATAAGCAGTTTTCTTTGTCATGACGTAATTGCCCATTTTGCGTATTCTTTTCATAACGATACCACGACGAGTGAATGTTTAATGTACTTCCGGCCATGAAATGACATCTCATTATGAATTTTATCGGACATTGAATAAAAGAGGCGAATTTATTTTCTTGGGAAAAGTAACAAGAAGAAAAAATAATGTTTACCTCAGAGACAAGGTCATTGCGTTTACATTTCAAAAGCAAATAATCGAAAACTTTCTTTCATGAATATTCATTGGATTCTCTTATTTTCTTTTTCAAGAACAGGAAAGCAAGAAGACAAATGAAACTCGACGAACATTTCTGCCATCGACTCGGAAAAACCACCGGAAATTCCTAACTTCAGACCTCATTCAGATTTGCAAATGGATTCTCCTGCACGACACGAAGCTCAAAATTTAATTTACATTTGATCTACAGAAAAAAAATACGCAATACTTATTCGAAAGAGAAATAAATTATAATAAATAAAAATACAAAGCAAAAAAAAAAAATAATGCATTCGATCAGAGTCAATGATTGTCACTAGATAAACGGATGTTTTAATGTCAAAGTGTGTTAAACATTTAAAAATAAAAGTTTTATTAAGCTTTTTTAAAAATTATCTTTCAACCCTCGTTTTTTTCATGTTGGCAATATAATCCTGTTAATAAAACACTAAACAATATGTACGTAATCAAAATTTTTTTAATTAACATATAATAGTTAATATTTGTAATTTTGAGATGACGTATTGTAAGTATTTAATTTATTGACATTGTTCGGACTGTTTTTCTCATTTTTATTGCCCTATTCAACGTTTCGGTTTTTGTAGGCTCCAGCCTTCTTCAGATGATTAAAAATTTGAACTGAACCCTTTATTTCGATCAAGCTTTTATCCACTGACCCAGCCGATAAAAGGGTTAGTTGTATCCAGTAACTTGACCCAGAGTTATGGGTTCACAACAGGGGCAACAAAAAAAGCAAAAAACAAACAAACAAAAAAACCTTGAGGTACATGGTAACAACTAAGATATTCGGAATTAATATGATGCATAGAACGATAACAATCTACCCCAGTGATTGAAATAAAGGGTTCAGTTCAAGATTCCAAGCACCTGAAGATAGGACAAGGAGTGGAACGCCGTAATGATGTCAGTAAAGATGAAGACAACAGTCCGAACAATGTAAACGATGTAATAGTTTACATTTTAATCTTTTATTCACATCAGCAGCGGCCATATCAAATTAAAATCGGATTATGAATACACGCCCGAAAAAACAACAGAAATTTAACTAACAAAGTTACATTTCCTTAGTAACGTGATTCACACTCACATATATATATATATATATATATATATATATATATATATATTTCAGGTTGACTGTTTTGTATATGATAGACCCTGTCCGGCTATAATTGTTAAAAGACGGGAGAGGACATCGTACATAAAATAGGAAGTTATTATTTAATCACACTATACATATGTTAGAAGGGTTTGTGACAACGTGAAAATTGTGGTGAAAATATGAACAAAGAGTTAAGAAAACAAAACTTAAAAACGGCGAGATTACATGGCCAAAACATATTTAAAAAAGCAATCTTTTTTTATTCGTATCACCCAAAGCAAGGCGGTACCGCCACTGGTGCACAGGGGGCTACATAAGAGAAGAGTGAAAGTTTAAGCAGGAGGAGAGTGAAGAGAAAGATAAACCAGTTCCAGGGGGTGTCGGATAAAGGGCAATAGAAGGATGGGAATACGAGTCTGAAGATAGTTGCGAGGGTAGAGTGAGAAAGGAAAAGAACAAGATAGGCGAGGACGAGAGAAGAACTGGAGTCAAGTAAACAAGAGATGGGAATTGACGTTGCATTTCAATTCTAAGTGATAGTAGCCGTCAGGGAAGCAAGAATACGGAAGGTAGTTCCACAGGCGGGAAGTGCAAGAAAGAAAGCTGCTGGAGTAGGAGTGGCGGCTACTTTACTTGATTTAAGTGTAAAAACCTTGTTGCCAGTCTGGTTTCTCGAGTAAATTCTTGTGGAGGGGGACATCAATGAGCTAAGCTTGTCGGAGCAGAAGCCATGAAAATATTTGTAGAATAGACAGAAGGAAGCTACATCCCGCCGGTGAGAAAGTGGCTGGAGTCGAGCTGCCAGGTCAAGACCGACTACGTTATATATTCTCCTTTGGAGACTGTCGAGAACCCATAGATGAATGGCAGGTGCACCTGACCAGATATGACAACAGTATTCAATGCACGGTCGGATGGTTGATTTGTATATGTGCAAGATGGAATCAGTCAGGGAAAACTTCCTGGCTCGACACAGTGTCCAAACCGTCCTAGCAATCGATTTAGCGATTGATTCAATGTAATAGTTCCACTTGAGGTCGGAAGAGAGTGTGAGACCGAGAAGGCGCAGTGTATTGCTTTCAGAGAGACTCGCTTGGTCCATGCTGATAGAGGGGGTAGGAGAGATTTCGTTGTCAGATAGCAGCTTAGTTCTAGAAACATTAAACTTTACAAGGCAATTCTTACCCCAGTCTACCACACAGTGGAGGTCCTTCTTGAGAATAGCAGCTTTGGCCGCCTCGCCATATTTCTTACTGAGGCGGGAGTAGATGGTAGTGTCATCAGCGTAGATGCCTACTTGGAATTTGATCACGTCAGGAAGGTCATTTATGAAGATCAGATAGTACGTCGCACGTAGGATAGCACCCTGGTAGGATGTGAGGCATTGCCTTTCAAGATGATCTTCATTATGCGGTTTTATAAGAAAGATTGGATCAAATTAAGCAAGCATCAAGTGTTAGCATAATTCTGTAGCTTGCGCAGAAGGCTAGCGTCCCAAACCCTATCAAAAGCTTCGCCGCCTTATCGAGAACATAGTATATGTATTCGGTGATGGTCGTTAGCATACCGGCAGTAGACCTGGGATGGCGGAAACCATACTATCTGTCTGAGAATAGTTTATGGACAGTAAATTGTTGAACTATTTCAGCATTGATAATAGCCTTGAACAGGAAATTGGCAGGAGGCTGATAGTGCGATAATTGGATGGGTCCGATGGTTCCTCTGATTTCTTAAATACAGGAACCAAAGAAAAGGACTTCCAGCAGGCAGGAAAACAGGAAGCAGGGAGGCAGCGATTAGAGACAAAGGAGGGTTAAGAGGAACATTTCTTCAGGACAATGACCGGGATTCCGTCACTTCCGCTCGCCTTATGGGGTCAAGTTTTGAGATTATCTTAGATGCCAGAAAGGGAGTTATGTGAACGTTTTTTAGTTGAGCCTCAGTTTTTGTAAAATATATTGTTTTGTAATTTTTTAAAAATATTTTTAAAAAGTGTTTTTAAAAACAAATTCTTTGGGGGAAATTTTTCAAAACTTTTATCTTCTAAAATATTTGTGGTAACTCTTTATTTGTGACTAAGTATTTCTGACTCCTTTTCTTTTTCTCTTTCGTTTTTCTTTCTTTTTTCTCTTCCCTTTATTTTATTTCTGTTTTCATTTTATTATTATTATTTTTGTGTGTTATTATTGTGTGTTTATATAATGTTTGTCTGTCTATTTCCTTCATCCGTTTGTGTCTTTATACATTCTCTCCTTAGGTATGTGTTCTTTGTTCCGTGTGATTGTAGTGTGTGTGCGTTTGTGTGTGTGTGCGGTTTGATGTTAGCATTCATTATTTTTGACATTTCAGTCTAAAACTTAGACACATTGTTTCCTGCAAGTAACCGATTTCCGCTTTGTTAAAAACCGTTTTTCGAATGTTCTGAGAAAAATAAACTTTTATTCCTTTATTTTGCACGGTCCGAACAAAGCGGTTGTATTCTTATTATTGCCGAATTAAATTCTAGATTCATAACCGTTTAAATATGTGTTGAGTTTTTCTCTTAATATTTCTTATATATATATATATATATATATATATATTCTAAACATATACTGTTAACTATAAGAGACAATGAATGTCTATTATGTTTAATCATGAGCCGTTCTAAACGTCGTATTTTGGCTTTAATTTCAGTTGAAAATAAAGACAAAAATTCTCCAACATTTGGATAATTTTTTATTATTAATAAAATTGCCGTTGCCTCGCGGATTTTTATGTCAACACAAAATACAATCGTCGGTGATGGTGGATGTTACTGTATTACCGTCTTAATAACCTCTCTGAAGATGGCTCATGTGAGCCGAAAGCTTAGAACTAAATTAATAGAAAAATGTCCCAATGTTGTAGAATTTTTGTCTTTATTTTCAACTGAAATTAAAGCCAAAATACGACGTTTAGAACGGCTCATGATTAAACATAATAGACATTCATTGTCTCTTATATTTAACAGTATATGTTTAGAAAATTATTTGCTGCCTTGATACACTAAATATATATGTATACGCAGATAGTCCTCTTTCGCAGTATCACTGCTCATCAGTACGGTTCGGTCAGTCAGTTAAGTGCCATATGTGATACACGCTTTGGGTGATCATGTCTCGAAAGAGACATGACTTTCTGGGCAAATGATTGTCCCGCAGTAAGTTGCCATTACTTTCTGCGGTAGGCTGGTTGCTAACCAAGACTATAGAACCCAATCTGTCCTGTTGTTTAACCCATAACTGGAGGAAAGAGACGGCTTAATATCTTTCCCAAAGGTATTTGAGCGTAAGTGAATGCAAGGAATTCAAATGGAATTCGAACTCGTTCCAACCGATTTGGCATTAAAACATTTCACCTACCTTTTTTCCAAAATGTACTTTTAGTTTCATGCCTTTACTCAAATGTTTTTGTGCGTCACTGAATATAACGGACCCTAGTGGAATTGGAACTCTAATATCCTATTTCCGATCTCAGGTCGTTATCCATTATATCACTGGCAAACTCAGGCTTACATCACCTTTTATTTCCAAGCGGTTACCCATCCAAGAGGTGAACCTGTTCTATATTTAGACTGGTCATTGATTAGTGCAAAATGATTTTAGGCAGGAATAAAATTCGCCGTCTCAAACGCACCCACTACCTCCGCCCTTATATTTACGAGTAAAACTGACGGTATATCTACGTAATTATTTTTGAGAGATGAATGCAGAGGGCCTTGTCATTATTGATATAATCTATCACTTTTCTTTTCTATATCATAATATATAAAATATAAAATATAACATATATATAACATATAAAATATAACACACACATTTAAGGCCTTTTCTTGCGGTTTATCAAGATTTGTAGGTTAAAGCATAATATATGTTTTGCATTATAAAAATTATTTCTTTTTCTTTCTATTAAATTTTGTATTAACAATATTTAGGGAATAACAATGATTTTTCAAGTTTTACTATTAAACCCATAAATGTGGGGAGTGAAAAGATAGATTCATATCTTTCACAATTGTATTTGCATTTAAGTGAATGTAAACTCGATTTGTCGTGGATATCAACTCAGAACGACAAATCGGGATTCCGAGTTCGAATTCCAGTTGAATTCCTTGCATTCACTCACGCACAAATACCCTTTAGAAGGGTATTAATCCGTCACTTCCCTCTAGTTATGGGTTAAATAATAGGACAGATTGGGTTTATAGTCTTAGCTGGCAACCAGTCTACTGCAGAAAGCAACGGCAACCTACTGCGGGATAAACTTTTGCCCAGTCATGTCTCTTTCAAGAGATGATCGCCCAAAGCGTGTATCCTGTGTGGCACTTAACTGACTGAATTAACTCGAGTGGAAATCGAACTCGGCTTTCCAACTTTTCTTTGCAAGTCGCTATCCCATATTACACGACTAGCACATCCCATAACTCTTAGGAACAGGCAGTTTATCTGTGTACCTGACTAGATTAGTGAAAATAAAGAAAACGAAAAGATAATTTCAGCTCAAGGTTATAATTCTGTTGCAATCAACATTAATCAACACTTTTATCAATTGGCTTTAGCAGAGAAAGGAAAACCAGAAGAGGTACTAAGATAACGAAAGTTGTCTTCTCATTGGTGCCGCCTAGGTACGAATTTACACGAGATACTAGATTAGAAATTAGGTCACACCTTTTTACAGTGAAACGGATAAGATGTAACCCTAATTTCTACTCTAATAGCTTCTTTTCTCGCGCTTCCCGCCTGTGGAATTCCCTTCCACATGTCTGCTTTCCCGACAGCTACAATCTCCAGGAGTTTAAATGTAAGGTCAATAGACGCCTTCTATCACACTAAGTTGCACCTATTCTCCCAACACTCTCACCATCTACCCAACCCTCATTCTTGGTATCATTACCCGCCTATCACCCTTCTTCTGACATTTCCTATATCTAACCATCTCTTCTCACCACTTTCCCCTCCCCTATGTAACCCCCTCTGCGTAATAGTGGCAGTGAAATGCTTTGCTCGGGGTGAAACGATTATAAAAAAAAAAAAAGAAAAAGATAAAAGTATTTAAAAAATAGAAAATCTCGTTAGAAACAAAGAAAAGAGTGCCGGACTGCTATGTAATATAGATCCTCATATATGGCACTGAATACTGGACAATTGAAGAAGAGACTTGAGGCAGTGGAAATATGGCTTTACGAAAATGAGGTAAGAATACCTGAAAATGTGAACGATGACAGAGATTTAAAGAAAATGGAAACAAAAAAGACATTTAAATTTAACGTCAGAAATTACTAGGCCATATGGTGAGAAAAGAGGGCTTAGTAAATTTCACGCTCATATGGTATATTTAGAGAGAGAGAGAGAGAGAGAGAGAGAGAGAGAGAGAGAGAGAGAGAGAGAAGAAATCAGCATATAACTTGTCTAACGATCCTGTGAAAATAGTTAGCAAAACTGGGATTATGGGAGATACTGAAAACAAAATTTTCTATCAGTGGCAAAGGACAAGGAACAGTAGAGAGTTAAGATTACTTATAGTGGCAATAGAAGGCTGACAAGGAGAATTCGATATTTAAATTGTGGGTGCGTTGGCCGGGAAGAAATGTCTAAACTTTCCGCACCTTATGTTCGTAAGTAGTTTTGAGACAGCAAAAGATGAGGGGGGAGGGAGGCTAGGATAGTAAGCCGCTTGACGTAGGTCAAGGGGATACTGATTACACTCCTCTCTTTCGAGTCAGTCCGTGTGTGTATGCCTCGGTCTGTCTGGCGATGCTTTCTGTATCGGCTTTTTATTTCGACTTTTTGGATCGCAGCAGATCATTTGGGAATTCATATCAGTATTTGATTCTGGGCTTCCCATTGGCCGATAAATAAAATTCGCGTAGGCTCGCGAACTATAAAGTTAATATTTAATTAATTTTTATTTTTCAAACGGAACATCTGCGCACCGACACTTTTGGTCATTTGCTTTTTCGTCGTGAGAGTGCAAACATCCGGTCCATCGTTTTTGCTCGGTCGGTATCACCACATACTAACGTTCTGAAAGCATACGAAACATAAAAGACGACGTTATTTATTGTTTGATTTTTAAATTTAGAAAGTACTAGCAGTATAGCCCGGCGTTGCTTGGGTGTAATAAAAACATTTTTATATATATTATCGATTTTCTGCACTATTGTAAGAACTGCAACTTTGAAACCTATGAATATCGTTTCTTATGTCTTTGCCTATGAGTGTATCAAATTTGATTCAAATCGGACCACTCCTTCTATAACCCGATTTTTTCGATTATCGATTTTCAATATTTATCGGGAGTACCTCTACGCAAAACTTAGCTAAGAACACTCGCAGACGCTTATAGTAGAACTGTGTAAATTTTCAAGAAAATCGGTTCAGCCATTTCGGAGCCTATATGTAACAGATACACACACACACACATACACACACACATAGACAAAGTTCCACTTATAAATAAGTTTAGATCTATAGGATGAGAAAATCTGCAAGAATTTTGTTTGGTCCCGTTACTTGTATAAATTTTTCAAGAAAATTAAATCTTACATGGAACACTGAACAAAAACTGTGATATCTGCGTTGCAAAAACAGTCTTTGAAAATTCGTTGATTGTATCTTTTTTGCATCGATCTGGTGTCGCGAAACATTTTTTCTCCAACAGGAGCTTGATTTTTGTCAATTATTCGTTCGTGTTATTTTTTTATGAGAACTTTCACTCTTTCATGTTTAAACTGTAACAATATATCACCATTTCTGAAATACACTTATTCCAGCAAACCGGAACTCTGTAGATATCAACTGTTCAAAGTCGAAAGTACGAGAGAAATGGGTGTTCCACACACACACATGTATATACGCATTAGCGTATTTGTGCTTGACATGCACACGCAATATTTAACAGGTTTAGAGATTTTTTTCTCAATGATCTATCTTTATTCTAACAACCAAATTTCGGCACGCGAAATCCAATGACAAAGTCGAGAAATCGATCAATATTTCTCTATAAGGTCATCATTGATACAGACGAACAGTGAATAAGAAAAAAGTCGACCTCAGGTGAAATGTCAATCGAATACTACTGCCTATTGATCCCCTTATTGATTTGCTTTTAACGTGTCACATTTGGCACAAGCGTTTCTTTCAATGGCACCATGATACTAATAGCCAAACAAAACCAAAGAAAAATGGCCTTATACCAAACGCCTTGGATTAAGGATTCAGCTCTGTCTGTCCTGAAAGGGGTGGATTAACTTGGTTAGTTCTGATCATGGTTGATCATCTAGTTGTTCTCAATTTTAAGAAATATTTGAATTTTATTTTGATAAATCAATAATAGTAAAAAGTTATGACCTCTTACATCATGAATAAAAAAACAAAAACAAAAACAAACTAATCCCAATAGAATCTAAGAATGTTTTACGGCACCATAGATAGGTATATATGCTTTATTTGGTACAGTGGATATCGCCACAGAACGAGATAGCGGAGAACCGCGTTCGAATTCCAGGAGAATTCGTTGCATTCATTTACGCGCAAATACCCTGGAGAAAGGAATTAATATGTCGTTTCTTCCGCCAGCTATGGGTTTCATAGGAGAACAAATAGGGTTCTACAGCCATGGTTAGCAACCAGTCTACCTTAGAAGGTAATGACAACCTACTGTGGGGAAATCTTCTGCTCGGTCAGTCATGTCATGAAAAATTCCTGATCGTCTAAGCGTGTATCACATAAAAGCGACTGAAATAAGAATATACGAAACAAATCAAGGCCAGTGATTATTGCATTTAAAATGTGCGTCAGAAAGGCAACAACAATCGATCTAATTTGAAGGGTTGAGATGTTATACATCTGGAAAACAATACTGAGGAAGGTGCTAGAGCTCTAAAGAGACTTGCTGTCAACTGTTTGCCAGTGACTACTACTTCTTTTGTTCTTAAACTTTGAAAGAAACGTTTGGAGTTCCGGTGTGCTGAATTTTCTACCATTCTCCATCTGTGGTGTGACTTTGGCGTTTTAACCTGCAGAAGCTCATCTCTCTCTAAACAGTAACTACTACCCGATGTAAAAAAGAAAATCACATAATAATACAAATCTGAAGAATAATATGTCCTTGTCCTAGAAGTAAGAATACTATAAAATATGGCATTTATGGTTAACTAGCAGTATAGCCCGTCGTTGCTCTGGTGTAGTGAAAGCTTTAAAAGTAATCTATGGTCCTGGAACTCAGACTCTTTGGACATTGGCACGAAAGACTAAAAAGCAGTAGTTGTTTCCAGTTAAAGCGAAACAGTAGACTGAAAGAAAAATGAATGGATGTAAGTCAAATTTTGATTTCCTGGTATCGATATCAAACTTTCTGCGCTATTGTAAGAACTGCAACCTTGAAACTTCTGAATATCGTTTCTTATGTCTTTGTCTATCAGTGTATCGAATTTGATTAAAATCAGACCACTCCTTCTATGACCCGATTTTTTCGATTACCGATTTTCGATATTTATCGGGAGTACCTCGACGCAAAACCTAGCTAAGAACACTCGCAGAGGCTTATGGTACAACTGTGTAAATTTTCAAGAAAATCGGTTCAGCCGTTTCGAAGTCTATAGGTAACGGACACACACACAGACATACACACACACAGAGACAAAGTTCCATTTATAAATAAGTTTAGATACTCATAATAATGAGTGCACTAGGAATTGTGACATAATCACTACATCGAGGGGACTAAAATTAGAAATTTGGTGAAGATTTGTCTAAGCCACAGCCTTATTAAAGTCTGGTAAGGTACTGGAAATTTGAGATTTTTTGTCAGTTAATATGCAGTAATACGCACCAGTTATCTGATGGGATATTAGTATTGATAAAATTTAATAGGTTATGCGATGCAAGCAAGGAATATTGTTGTGTCGAAATAGAAATAGATAAAATAGAAGACAATGTCAATTTACGGATGACATTTTTCTTGTAGCCCACTGAAGAACAGGAAGTACAATGAGAAAGAAATGACACCAAAACCTTGCTTGAGAATTCAAAACATTATGTAACGAGAAAGGAAGAGCCCTGCCCATTAATGATAAAGCGAGAACTATCTTAAGGATCTTAGAGACCAAACTAGAAGAATAAGCAGTACTAATGCCACGAAGCGGTGTACATATAAGAATACTTGTTGTTATTTGATTCGTAGAGACCACCGCCATCAGAATCTTTTGATCCTGTATACAAGTAACGACTAATAAAATGAAAAGACTGTAAGCACTCTGGACACTGCAATCTCAGTTAATTCCTTGTTTTGCTACTATCTATCGAATAACAAATCGTTTTTTATTGAGGCATAATATATATTTAATAAGGTTGGTTTAATCTGATTCAGGGTCATAAATGTGTGGCACCCAGCGAAACTTGGATGCTAGCGTAAACAAGTATCTGTGGGATTTAGCTTGATAAGTATTACGTCATAGCCAAAGGTTTACAAAAGTAGAAAAATTCGAGTAAGACTATTGCAGTGACACTGGAATCAAGAATCAAGATTTTGTAGAACAAATTTGTTCACCGTCGCGCGCTATGACAAGAGACTTGCCGTGTTATAAATATGAACTAACATTGTTAGCGTAGTAGGATAAGAAGTCAAGTGAGGTCGGATATTAAAATTGTTGTTAGTTTATCAAGTATTGTGGGTATGACTAACTGGCTTAGAAGGTTTTTGGCGGGGTAGTGGGGCGGAGGCTGTCGCGAATGTGCAAGAAATAAGCAACGATCTTAGTCGCTATTAACTTCATTTGAGAAATGCCTATTTTGATATACGTGTGTAAAAATAAGTCAATTGGACGCCTTGTTTTAGCAATTTCACGTCACGCCATTTCCAAAATTACGAGTATTGTCCGGCGGAAATTTTTAATTTTTTTTACTCTTTTAATATTTTGATTTCCTTTACATATATTGAAAGAATTTTTCTTTTATGCTTTTCAGTATTTCCTTTTCTTCATGCATCTCCCTTTTAATAAGTTCTGTTTCTATCTATCTCTCTCTCTCTCTCTCTCTCTCTCTATATATATATATATATATATATATATCAATCTGTTCATATCTATCGATCTATTAGTCTATTCATATTTCTATTTATCTCTCTCTCTCTCTCTCTCTCTATATATATATATATACATATATTAATCTGTTCATATCTATCAATTAGTCTATTCATATCTATCTATCTATCTATCTATCTATCTATCAGTCTATTCATATCTATCTATCTATCTATCTATTAGTCTATTCATATCTATCTATCTATCTATCTATTAGTCTATTCATATCTATCTATCTATTAGTCTATCTATCTATCTATCTATCTATCTATCTATTAGTCTATCTATCTATCTATCTATCTATCTATTAGTCTATTTATCTATCTATCTATCTATCTATCTATTAGTCTATTCATATCTATCTATCTATCTATCTATCTATTAGTCTATTCATATCTATCTATCTATCTATCTATCTATCTATCTATCTATCTATTAGTCTATTCCCTTATCTATCTAACTATCTATTAATTAACTATCTATCTATCTATTTATCTATCTATCTATCTATCTATTAGTCTATTCTATCTATCTATTAGTCTATTCTATCTATCTATCTATCTATCTATCTATCTCAATCTGTTCCTTATCTATCTATCTATCAATCTCTGTTCATATCTATCTATCTCAATCTGTTCATATCTATCTATCTCAATCTGTTCATATCTATCTATCTCAATCTGTTCATATCTATCTATCTATCTCAATCTGTTCATATCTATCTATCAATCAATCTATCTATCTATCTATCTCAATCTGTTCATATCTATCTATCTATCTATCTAAATCTGTTCATATCTATCTATCTATCTATCTATCTATCTATCTATCTAAATCTGTTCATATCTATCTATCTATTTAATCTGTTCATATCTATCTATCTATTTAGAAATCTGTTCATATCTATCTATCTATTTAATCTGTTCCATATGTCTATCTATCTATTTAAATCTGTTCATATCTATCTATCTATTTAAATCTGTTCATATCTATCTATCTATTTAAATCTCGATACATATCTATCTATCTATCTATCTATCTATCTATCTATCTATCTAAATCTGTTCATATCTATCTATCTATCTATCTATCTATCTAAATCTGTTCATATCTATCTATCTATCTATCTATCTAAATCTGTTCATATCTATCTATCTATCTATCTATCTATCTATCTATCTAAATCTGTTCATATCTATCTATCTATCTATCTATCTATCTATCTAAATCTGTTCATATCTATCTATCTATCTATCTATCTATCTAAATCTGTTCATATCTATCTATCTATCTATCTATCTAAATCTGTTCATATCTATCTATCTATCTAGCTATCTATCTATCTATCTATCTAAATCTGTTCATATCTATCTATGTATCTATCTATCTATCTATCTAAATCTGTTCATATCTATCTATGTATCTATCTATCTATCTATCTAAATCTGTTCATATCTATCTATCTAAATCTGTTCATATCTATCTATCTATCTATCTATCTATCTATCTATCTATCTATCTATCTATCTAATTCTCTCGTGGTTTTCTGTTTTCCAATATTTTATTAATTAATCATTTTCCTCCTTTTGTTTTTGCTTCCTTTAATTTTCTTTCTCTTTTTTCGGTTTTCTTCATTTCTGTCATTCTTTCATTTTATCTTTCTTTTTCACATTTTGTCGTGCTGTTTTTTCTTTCTTTCCTTCGTTCTTTTAAACTGTCTTTTTCGCATTCTCTTTTGTGTTGCTTCTCTCGGTTTTAAGCTTTTCTTCATTCTTTCTTTTGTTTATTTTCTCTTCTCTCTCTCTCTCTCTCTCTCTCTCTCTCTCTCTCTTTTCTTTCTCATTCTTTTTGCTGCGTTCAGTTTTTTGGTAGTCATTTCATCCTTTCTTTTACTCTCTGTTCTTAGCTTTGTTTCTTATTCTTTTTTTCTTTTTTGTGTTCTTTCTTTTTTTCTTTCTTTTACTCTTTGCTTATAACTCTTTTTCCTTTTCACATTCTGTTTCGTTTTGCTCCTCTCTGTTTTAAGCTTTTTTTAATGTTGTAACACTATGCCCGGCTGGCTGGTTGGTTCGGTCGCTTGCTGGTTCGGGAATGGATCCTGCTGCGATGATGTCGAAACGGTACCAATTATGTCGACGCTTTCGGGCTGCCGCTGGTCGTGATGATTTTCTTGTCACAGAAGTTGGTCCTCAAGACGTCTATTACAACAACGGACATACTGCCCACGTTGTGATTTGATCTCAGAAAGTCATGTTGTGCAAATCCAGTAGTCGTATTTCTACCATATCCAGACCGGACACTTGTGAACACTTGTAGTTAAAATAAAATAAACACGGCACAAAAAAATAAATAAATAAATAAATAAAATAAAATAAAAAAAGATTAAAAAAATGAATAAGATCGAAGACGCCTGGAGAGTTACGAAGAAAAATCTTTGTAAAAAAAATAATTATTAGTTACAAGAGCAGACAATACAGTTTCAGAATGCCAGTTTACAACGGAGAAAGAGAGAGTTCGTTTTCAAAATATCAGTGCTTTCAATCTTCAAATAAAAATGTCTTTTCTAAGTTTCGTGAAAGTAATCAGAGCTCTTCAAATGTTCATTAAAGTCTTTTCACATATTCTCTATAATCAGAGCTGTCAATTCTCTATGCAACTTTTAAAACAACGAAGTCCTTTCGGGTTCTTATCGGAGCTTAACAGAATTTACCGAAGTAGAGTGAACGAGGAATCAGAAATTTCAATTCTCCACATCACTTTTAAAACAATAACGTTCTTGCAGAGGTGCATTATTTAACATTAACTCTTTAAGTTAATCGGCGGCAGGCTTCATTCGACATTAACTTTTTAGCTATAAGTTCTGTGGTAGGCGACCAGCATCTGGGTCGTGATTGCCCATTTGGGAACCCTTTCCACAGTCGTTACATGTCGACTACAATTTCAAAAACTATCCAAAATCTCTCAACTTCCCTTCATTTGCGAGCTTTTCGTTGTTCTGTGGTAGGCAACCAGCCGTGGTCGTGGCTCCCCAGTTGGGAACCTTTTCCACAGTTGTTACTTTTCGACTGCAATTTCAACAACTACCCAGCCAACAACTACTTTTTCTCTCTGAGTCTCCATTTTTATAGCCATCCTTAATCCTCACGGGGGAATTTATCTGACTCAAAGCTTTTCAGATTATTTTCCAGCCACACGATTTGCGGGGAGCCATGGCTCGACGAATAAAATATCAACAGCTCACATGACTTAATGTCTTTCTGTTTTCTTTCTTTTGATTAAATCATCTGTCTTTCGATCTTATAATCTGTTCGTAGGAATAATTGTTGAGGATCTAACCCTACCTGACCTCATCAAGTAAATCCTGACATTTTCTTATGGCTACTTACATATTACAAAATTTAATTGAGCCAAAACAATTAGTTTCGAACAAGAAAAAGAAGAAAAATTATATTTTTCTTTTTCACATTCTGTTTCGTTTTGCTCTTCCCTGTTTTAAGCTTTTTTACTATCCTTTCTTTCTTTCTTTCTTTCTTTCTTTCTTTCTTCTACTCTTTGCTTATGACTTTTTTATCTTCATATTCCCTTTCGTTTTGCTCTTCTGTTTTAAGCTTTCTTTTACTTTTCTTTCTTTCTTTCTGTCTTTCTTTCTTTCTTTCTTTCTTTCTTTTGTGCGCTTTTTTATTTGTTTGTGTTTTGTTTGGCCGTTTCTTTCTTTTCCTCTCTGTTTTAGCTTCCATTTTTTTTCTAATTAAATATTAAACATTTGCGAAACACCAATTTCTTCCTGTATTTTTCCCAATCAGACCTCGTGTCATACTTTTTATCACAAACAAGAGCCTAGATTACGAATGGTGATTTTCAAAGTATCTAGCCGTTCTGACTGTGAATATTCACAAAAACAACAACAAATAACACAATTTATTGCTGAACATTGCGAATAAGGCGCGCATTGACATGTGTCTAATAACACCAGCACTGGTAGTTTCAATAATTGCATATCTCTCAGTGCATAGCTTCTATCTCCTAAAGACATTGTCACGCATGAAAACACTCATTATTTCTTATTGTGAGCTCACTTACATTTCAAAATTTAAAACATATCGTTTAGTGTTCTATTGGAAATCTTCTTAACTGAAAGAGTTCTTTCAGTTCTCGATACACGTTTCTTTTGCACGTTTAAAAATGGAAGTTGGATCGGAAAGAAGCAACATTTTATCGAAAGATCTACTGCAATTTTCAGTGTCAGGCATTGTTTATTTCTGTTGCCTTTGAGATATTACATATTGATATTACATATTGATATTACATATTGATATTACATATTGATATTACATATTGATATACACTCAGCTAAGCTTCGTCTGTGCCAAGATGCGCCAATATTTCAACATCTTGAAAATATTTTTTGAAACACTGATTCTTACCTAGTTTCAATATATGCTGAGGGTAAAAAAAAGAGTGTGTTGTTCTTATATTTCAAGATTGGCATTAAAGGTTCGAGTTTAAAAGTAGCAGTCGAGCTCATGACATTTTAATTGGGTTCGAACGTTACAAGTGTTGGTATATTTTCAACTTTTCAGATACCTAATGTAAATTAAGTATTTGTTAAAATTTGCCATGTCTCTTGTTCTTTTCCTGTTTTTTAATTAATAGCAAGGCCGAAGAGTCATTCAAGTTAGGGGATTACTGAATGAAAGTGTTAAGAATATATAATGATTAACACGAAACTTGAAACAGTTAAGAGGCTAGTGATCGATGAAGCATCCTATCAGGAGTTTCTTCTAAAATGTAATGTTTATTCGGATGAATCTGTTCAAATGAAATATTCTACTCACCAATGGAATATGAAGGGAATGAGCTGTTCATGACATGGTGGTCTTGGCTGATAATGACTGTACTGGTGGATTAAGGAATGTAGTCCCAACAATTTTAGCTTTCTTTCTTTTTTTCTTTAAATATAAAACAGCTTACTAACACTCGCTTGCAAGATAATCCCTCTTCCTATCATTTTTGTCCGTTATCAATTGAATAAATTCCGCCAAGAAAGTATATACATATTAAATATTAACGAAAGAAGCTTACCTAGAGTAATGGCGCTATCGTGTCATTCAGATAAGGCTTTCCGAAACGTCACAAACTTATGCAGTCTTCCACAGTGTCCACTTTCGTGAACACCATCAGCTGCTATGCTACGTTCCCCTTACTCTCGCTCGGCTCGTTTAGCTAATTTGTATGTCACTTTTCTTGTACTACGCCAAAGATTGAAAGAAATATGGAAATTACTGTATCAGCATTTTTGTTTTTAATGTATGTCATAGTGCAGAGGCGTACTGAATTCCAAGGACGACGCCTAGTGTAGTAATAATATACAGCGTGAATTTGTTATATATCCATAAATAACAAACACGTATATATATAAAAATATATCAGTGATATTTTTATTAATGAACGATGGACCGTGTAGCCTAGTGAACAGAGAGTGAGAGCGCGCTTCTAGGGGTTGACGGGGTGACGGGGGAGTGTCGTCGTATCTGTTGCTCCTCTGTCTGCCTCTGTCTAGACTCGTCTCTCTGACTCTCTGACTGGCTAATCCGTGCTTTCGCGGTCTTTATATATCTTCCAAAACCGGGACTTGTTTCTTCCGGCTTTGCCTTGATCACGCGACGCCCACGCGACGCCTACGTAATTATCAGAGACACCTGTTCTGTTTGCCTCTTGTAGCCATTTCCGCTACTGCCGGAAATAAGGTCAAACAACTATCCGTTCCTTTCAACGGCCGGAAAACGCCCCCGCTTCCTCACTTCCTCGGGTGGGCCTAGATTGTTATATTACAAATTGATAAACCTCCAATTTTGAAACCTACCCACGTATTCATCTGTATATGGGATCATTCACAATAGGACAGAAATATTATTTTGAATATAATGAAGCGCATCATGTAACTATTGCAATTTTCTTAATTTCGTTAATGTATTCATGCTTGTAAATAAATATCTTTATAAACATACTAGCAGTATAACCCGGTGTTGCTTGGGTGTAATGAAAGCTTTAAAACTAATCCATGGTCCTGGAGCTCAGACTCAGCCTAAAGAATATTTGTGTGAGGTTTGGTGAGAATCGGATAAAAATTCTGGATTTGTATAAAGGACATACAGGCAGATAAACTGACACACACGCAAATATCTTGCCTTTATATATATATATATATATATATATATAATCGATTTTCTGCACTATTGTCAGAAATATAACGTTGAAACTTTTGAATATCGTTTCTTATGTCTTTGTCTATGAGTGTATCAAATTTGATTCAAATCGGACCACTCCTTCTATAACCCGATTTTTTCGATTATCGATTTTCGATATTTTTCGGGGGTACCTCGACATAAAACCTAGCTAAGAACACTCGCAGACGCTTATAGTACAACTGTGTAAATTTTCAAGAAAATCGGTTCAGCCGTTTCGGAGTCTATAGGTAACGGACACACACACAGACACACACACACACACACACACACACACACACACACACACACAGACAAAGTTCCATTTATAAATAAGTTTAGATAGATTTACATGTCCAAAATTAAGGCACAAGTGGATTAAAGTCGATTGGAAATAAAGCATTATAAGAGATGTCTATATTTCTGAGATAAGGGGTTTGTAACTATCTACATCATTTACATTGTTCCGACTGTTCTCAGCGGTATTGCAATTTTCACGACGTTTCAGCCGTTGTAAATTCCAGCCTTCTTCAGGATCTGTGCATATTTCTGAAATGAAGTACTGTAACTATTTCCACTATTTATATTTTTGTGACTGTTGTCCTTCTCTTTACTGCTATATTCACTCTAAGGACACATGGTTCGGTGAATAAAAAGCGTTGGTTGAATAATTAAATAAGTGGCTCAACCCAAAGAGTTGTTAGTTCAAAACTTGGAGAGTTGAGTTACTAAAAAGAAATTAACTGATACTGAGAAATTTGGAAGAGACATGGTACGTGTAAATAGAACAATCTACCACCGTGCAAAAATACTGGATTCCATTTTAAACTTTAAAGTATCGGAGGGTCAGTCAGTCAAAGTGTCATACGTGATACACCCTTAGATGATCATGTCTCGAAAGATACATGGAAGATGATTTTCCCGCAAAAGGTTGCTATTACTTTCTGCGGTGGACTGGTTGCCAACCAAAGCTGAAGAACCCAGTCTGTCCTGTTATTTAACTCTTAGATGGGGGGAAGAGACGGTTTAATACCTTTTACAAGGGTATTTGCAACGAATTCAATTCGAATGAGAATTCGGCTCTCCGATTACTCTTCCCGAGACGATATCCGATGCGCATAAAACTTTAAACATTATAAACCCCTAATTTTGAGCATGAAAAAAGTAATGATGCCTTTTTGGTGTAAGTTCCAGCTTGGTAATAATGCTTCTGAATTTGCCCCCATTATTAACAGAGCTTGGAGTGAAGGAAACACTTTTGATCGGACACTAAGGCTCTGATTTCTGAAATTTTACAGTGAGGATACAAGTTTTGAAGATCAAGATTGTAGAGTACATCCATAAATATTTGATTATCTGAAAACACAAGTTGAACACGTCAAAACCTCAGATAATGGGTGTAACTATTTTAATTATATTGGAGTAACTTAATAAAATTGACAATGTGAAGCAATCAAATAAATGGGTTCCACACAGAAATCATTGAAAGTTAAAGAGTACAGCATTTTGAAATGTGTTCGATGGTGTATCTATGACATTCAAATTATCCATTTCTTATAACTTAAATTGGGAAAAATATATTTTTTGACATGACGAAAGAACTAAACTCTTTCCAAAACCGAAATTGAACCTACAGATTAAAGACTAAATTTCCTTTAAAAATTCTCGTTTGTCACTGGAACGCAAACAAAGCATCACAGCCAGTAACTGAAGAAAATGCACATTGAGTTAAGTAAAATGCAGCCGGCACTAGTTAATCGGCAAGGAAGAATTCTATTGATGACAAAACCCGATCACTGATTTCCAGGATCAAACGACAAGAATTCACCGATATGGAATATGAGGTTATGTCAGGGGCACAAAGCTTCTTGACATTTTGCAAAGCCAAAAGACATTTCGTTACAAAGGATACGAATTATTTGGTATCCAAACTTTTAGTGTTTTATCAAAAGCAGAAATAAACTTATATGTCAGAAATGTGTAACACATCACCTAATAAATCCCAGGCCTAACTAATAAAACAACAACTTTTAGGCAAAATTCGACTTTATTCATCAACATAGTCTTCTTCTAGAGTGATGCACTGATCTCAACGCTTCTGTTTTGTAGAATGATTTGTGTTTATCTTCAAAATACTCCTCAGTTTCCGATTTCACTTCTTCACTGGAGCCAAATCTCTTCTCTGGAGCATTCCTTTGAGGGCTGCAAACAGCCAGTAGTCGCCAGGGGTTAGATCTTGAGAATGTGGCGGATGAGAAAACAATTCGAAGTGCGATCCATGTAGTTTTGCCATCGTTTCGATCGACTTGTGACACGGTGCATTGTCTTGGTGAAAGATTACGTTTTGTTCTTCATTTGTGGCTGCTTTTAGGCGATTTCTTTCTTTAAAACGCACCAATGATTTTAAATAATATTCGCTATCGATGGTTCTTCCTTTCTCAAGATAATCGATGTCAAAAATACTTTACACAGACCAAATTACGGTGAGCAAAACCTTGCCTGCTTATGTTTGCGTTTTTTGGTCGCTTTTGACGGTTTTTACCTGCTGTGGTCCACTTAAGTGACTGCCGATTCAACTCCTCTGCTATCTCACGCAACTTCAATTTACGGTCGGCCAAAAAGTGTGAATTTTTGGGTGACCTGAACGATCAACATCATTTGTGTCTGTACGACCGCGTTTAAAGTCTGCATACGACCACTCAATCGTTGTTTCCGATAGAACAGAGTCCGGATAACACTTATCAAGCCATTGCTTTGCTTGAACAGTATTTTTTCATAAAAAACAATGGTTTATCAACATACGAAATTTAGTTTTTCCATGGTTCTGAAAATTTGCAACAATAGCTTCACTTAAATAATTTTAATTTGTAAACTAATAATATATATATATATATATATATATATATATATATATATATATATATATATACCCCATTTTCAATCTATCTATCTTTATGTGTGTGCGTGTCTATGTGGTGAACATGAGTATGAGCATGACTGACAAGTTTGACCAATTTTTTTTTTACGTTTGAATGACAACCCTTAAACTAAGTAATCCTTAATTTAAGCAAAATTTTAGATTCGACAAGTTGTTCTGCATAGATCCTGACCTCTTTTGTAAATTATGCTAAGCCTGCTCTTGTGGGTTTTCATATAGCGGTTGAAATCAGTTTGGTCTGTAAAGTCTTTTCGCAGACGCCGTCTGACGACTGCATTTAAATCTGAAACAAACTGTGGCCGCTGTGTGTTGATTGTATACTGTCGAAAAATTGTCTGTTACAGGCGTTGGTAAAGAGGTTTCACCTAAACTCTTCATTAAATTGCTCGACAAACGCTTTCCAAAATCAATTGAACTGCACAAATCATGCATCAGAAATATTCTAAAACTTAGCTGCACCGGTAATATACATGGGAAGTACAGAGCAGAAGAATCACAGTTACAACAACATTCATCTTTAATTGATGAACAAAGAAAAAAGACTAAAACTAGTAAAGTCATGTAAAGTAACTGAATCTACGCAACTACGGTAAATTCCATAAGCACACAAATTTATCGGAATAACAGAATGTATCTGAAAAAGCCACTCTGCACTAAGAAGTCATTTAAAACATAAAATAAGCAAACTGTACTACTCTATCAAAGCATATATGGCAACTCAAAAATACAAAATAAAACAGACCAAAAATAACAAGAGGAATGAGAGCAACAGCACAGGCTTACAAGAACAACTGAAAATAAGGCCACCAGGAAGGTGAAAATAGCAATAATTACCATTCTAGATTCACGACAAACACCTCCAGCACATTTCCAAATGCTGACATTAAATCGAATAACTACGCGAATCTACAGCCACTTCATTACCAAGAAGACTAAAATGAAAGACCAAACCTAATTAGGATAAACATTATTCATCACATCAAAAAATAGACACAAATAAAATACATGAAATAGAAAGTATACAATATTAAATAAATAAATAAATAATAGCGGTTCTGGAGGTCATGGCTGTAAATAACTACCCGCAAAAGATCATGTCTGTAAATAACCACCCGCAAAAAATCATGTCTGTAAATAGCCGTCTGCAAAAGGTCATGTCTGTAAATATCCATCTAGAAAAGATTATGTCTGTTAGTAACTAACCGTAAAAGGTCATGTCTGTAAATAACTATCCGCAAATGATCATGTCTGTAAACAACCATCCGCAAAAGATCATGTCTGTAAATAACCATCTGCAAAAGATCATAACTAAGTAACTATCCGCAAAAGATCATGTCTGTAAATAAAAATCCACAAAATATCATGTCTGTAAATAACAATCCGCAAAAGATATCTGTAAATAACAATCCGCAAAAAAGCATGTCTGTAAATAACCATCAGCAAAAGATCATGTCTGGAAATAACTATTCACAAGAGATCATGTGTGTAAATGACCATCTGAAAAAGATCATCTCTGTAAGTAACTATCTGCAAATGATCATCTCTGTAAATAACTATCTGCAAAAAACATGTCTATAAATAACAATCCGCAAAAGATCTTGTCTGTAAATAACTATCCGCAAAATAGCCCGTCTGTTAATAATCATCCGCTAAGAAGCATGTCTGTAAATAACCATCTGCAAAATAGCATATCTGTAAATAACCATCCGCAAAATAGCATGTCTGTAAATAACCATCCGCAAAAAAGCTTGTCTGTAAATAACTATCCGCAAAATATCATGTCTGTAAATAACTATCTGCAAAAAAACATGTCTGTAAATAACTATCTGCAAAAAAACATGTCTGTAAATAACAATCCGCAAAAGGTCATGTCTGTAAATAACCATCCGCAAAAGATCATGTCAGTAAATAACAATTCGCAAAATAGCACGTCTGTTAATAATCATCCGCTAAGAAGTATGTCTGTAAATAACCATCCGTAAAATAGCATGTCTGTAAATAACCATCCGCAAAAAAGCTCGTCTGTAAATAACTATCCGCAAAAGATCTTGTCTGTAAATAACCATCCGCAAAAGGTCATGTCCGTAAATAACTATCTGCAAAAAAACATGTCTGTAAATAACTATCTGCAAAAGATCATGTCTGTAAATAACCATCCGCAAAAGATCACGTCTGTAAATAACTATCCGCAAAAGATCATATCTCTAAATAACCATCCGCCAAATGTCATGTCCGTAAATATCTATCTGAAAAAAGCATGTCTGTAAATAACTATCCGCAAAGATCATGTCTGTAAATAACCATCCGCAAAAGATCATGTCTGTAAATAACCATTCGCCAAATGTCATGTCCGTAAATATCTATCTGCAAAAAGCATGTCTGTAAATAACCATCCGCAAAAAAGTATGTCTGTAAATAACTATCCGCCAAAATCATGTCCGTCAAAAAAAACATGCACTAAGGAAATAACCATCAGTAAAGTTCATGTAACACACACACACACACACACACACACACACACACACACATTATATATATATATTTATAATCGTTTCGCCTCAAGCAAAGCATTATACTGCCACTGTTGTGCAGGGGGTTACATAGGAGGAAAGTTATCAGAAGGAGTAATAGAATACAGGGGGTGTCAGGAAGTGGGTAAATGAAGGATGAGAATACTGAGGAGACGAGATGAGAGCATGAGAATGAGGATGCAAGTTAGTGAGATAGGAATGACTATTGCCTTTGCATTTAAATTCTTAGAGATTGTAGCAGTCGTGTAAACAAGTAAACGGAAGGGAATTCCATAAGCGGAAAGTGCTCGAAAATAAGCTGATGGAGCAGAATTTTCGTTTACATTTTATTGGTTTCACAGTAAAAAGGTAAGACCTATTTGGTAATCTTGCGTTTCGAGTAAATTCGTATATAGGGGGCACCAGTGGGCTAAGTTCATCGGAGCAGAAACCGTGAAAATACTTGTAGAAGAGACACAGGGAAGCCACACTGCGCCGGTGAGAAAGTGACTGTATCCGAGCTGTCAAGTGGGGATCGATCACAATGCAGATTTTCCGTTGAATTTTGTCAAGGACCCCTAGGTGGATAGCAGGGCACCCGACGAGATATGGCAGCAGTATTCAATGCACGGGTGGATGGTATATATATATATATATATATATATATATATATAGAGAGAGAGAGAGAGAGAGAGAGAGATTGAATAAGGACATCATTAATAATTTTGATTGCGCGGGAACGCAAATGCTTTTAAAGCCTAGACAAATATTTAAGATTATTTTACAAAATCATACCTCCTGTGTTGGCACCGCTATCCAATCTGATCTTGGGTGTAAAGTTAAATGCCTCTTTAAACCCCACTCTTCGTAATTACAAAAAATTATTGCAGATACGCCATTAAAGATGATACAGTGAGATATGCTCATCACAATTGAAAGAGTCACTTCAACATTAGAAGGCTTTTCAATGCAGCTTTTCTTTACAAGCAAATTCGATGGCAATTGGCATATGTAAATGGGGCGACCATCGCCACCGTCTTTTTTCTTATTTTTCTTTCCACTTATGCATATTGCAGCCTTTGACATTCGAAGTCTGCAATAGCCATCCAGATTTTCGAGCGAAAAGATTTTCCAGTTTTTCTGACAGATTTTTCATACTTTCAGAGTTATTTTTAATCCATCCATAAACCTTTTTCCTTCGCTTTACATATCTTCTGTTTCCTGTGTGCGAGCACCATCAGAAAATAGCTTATTGGGAATACGCTCACCATTAATACAGGCAAGATGCCCAGCCCAATGCAAAAGATTCCTTATAATGATTGATTTAACTGAGATGACGCCAGCTATCGCAGGCACTTTTATGCTGGGCATTTCCAGCTCCCTTTGAGAATATAACGATGCCATTTTTGATGGAAAGATTAAAGTGACTTTCATACGGCCCAGTAAATTGTCCAGTGGTACAGAAATTATGAAGTAACAAAAGAAAGTAAGCACCATAAACTCGGTGTCAGTTTTAATACGTCTCTGCATCTGAACCCAGGATTATTACTCATGAAACACTTTTGCTGCTTTTTGTATCATTAGAATTGTTTCGGCATCATGCAGACGTGTGTTGAAATCCTCATAGTATTTAATATTGTTAAAGTAATTGCTAACATATTCTCTCGAGATTTACAAACTCTACTTTTCAGTAAAGTTTGTAAACCAATTGATGAAACAAAAGCATAAAGAAAAGAAATACAACAAAAATTGAATTTCTATCAAATACGTATTTGTTATTGTTATAACGTTAGCGTGTACGTTATTTTTGCCACCATTTCTGTAACGTTAATCTGAAGGAAACTTTTAGTAACTCGCTATTAGTAAGTTATATTATTTCGGTATGTTCGCATAAGGGTCCCAGCTAGCGTTCAGCTGACAGAAAAAAAAAAGCCTATTGTAACTGAATACAAATCCCGCAAAAATCAAGCTGGTATTTATACAGAAATACCTTCACTTATTTACCAACAGCCAATCACAGTCCATGCAATGGACTATCCCACTTAAGTACAATAAGATTCTCCAGTGCACCATAAATAGCTCTTCCTCTCGAGTTGGATTAGTCTGCTCTCAGCTTGTGTTCAATAACTGGTTTCGGCAGGGGTCTATCCCCAGCCGGATCACCAGGGGTGTGATTATGCTGTTGAGAAAAGGCAAGGATGTTGGGAGGGATATAAATGATAACAGGCTATAACTCTGCTAAACGCAGAGTTAAAGATTATGGCCAAGATCCTGACGAATCGTTTGCAGCTAGTTGCCGAGATTCTGTTGGGACCCGAGCACCCTGCATCTGATCTGCACCATCATAGAGGGTGTAAAAGTCGGCGAAGAAGCCGTGGTGATCAATTTAGATCAGACCAAAGCATTTGATAGGGTTGACTATCGTTACCTGTCGGCTGTCCTGCAGTCCGCCGGATTCGCACCCGACTTCTGCCGCTGGATTAGACTCCCGTAACCGCCCCCATGGCTGTGGTACAGGTGAAGGGGAAGCTGTCGCACGCTTTTGTACTGTCATGGTCGGTCCGACAGGTTCGTCCACTGTCATCTTTACTTTATGCTTTGGCGTTGGAACCCCTCTTTCGCCGGCTAAGGGAACAGGACGTGCAGTCCGGCCCTACGTGGAATCGCTGCTCCTGGTGGAGCTCGAGCCAGGGTTTCCGCGTACGCCAATAACGTAACTACTTTCGTGCCCCTCCCGGAGGGACATTGAGGTGGTACAGAAGGCGCTTGAACGGTACGAACAGGTGACAGGGACGCAAGTCGGACGACTGGTCGCGGTTAGGTGCCTAGAAGGGTGCTACCCTTTCGGGCCCCTTCGACTGAACGGTTGTCCATGTCCGCATTCTTGGAGTGTAGTTTGGGCCCGACCCCCAGTTGGAGAAAAATTGTTCTGAACTACAGGCAAAGGTCGGCGATTCGGTCGAGATTTTGCGTCGAAGGAATTTGTCCTTAAAGGGTTTGGCTGAGGCGTGTGTTACATACGTCTTTCCCATGATCCTTTACCGGCTGTCTGTACTTCCACTTTGTGAACGGCATGAGAAGGCAATCGAGCGTTTGCTATTCTTCCTTCTGTGGAGAGGTCGCAAACAACACGTCGACAAACGTGTCTGTTACCAATGTTCGTGTCATGGGGGTCTGGGAATGCCACACTTGAGGAGCCACAAGCTCGCTCCAAGGATGGTCTTTCTCAGACGTGCGTTAATGGAAGACTCATTGCTGACGGGAATAGTGAGGGACGTGTTCTCTAGGCTTACTATCACTCTCCACATCTCGAGGCGGTGTCGTAAGCCTCGTGAGTGATCGAGTTTTCTCCTCGAATGTCTGGCGGCATTGAGGGCCATTCCTCAGTCCAGTGACCTTCCTCTTCCTAAGAAAGTCTTCTATCATGGATTAGTGGCGGGTGTCGCGATGGATCCACTACGCGAAGTGCTCGGCCTCTCAGAGTGTGAGTATTGCTCTTTTTGGTCTTAGGCGCCAGGTACCGATTATCTTAGCAACACTGAATTTTCACTTAACTGGCAATTCGCTCGAAATCGGTTGTATCTGAATGATGCAGCCTTCATATGGGGCCTGGCAGATTTACCAGGTTGTGAACGCTGCAATCTTGGTTTAGAGGAAACGGCTGCGCACGCCTTCTAATATTGTTCGCGGGTTCGTCCTCTATGGGACCGTGTCGGCGAGTTGACTGCTCGTATCCTACCCGAGGAACCTCTGGCCATTGATCGTGCATACGCCTGTGACAACGTGTCACCTTCATTCTCTGGGGTAAAGTGGATGATGTTTCTGTCGCTACTAGCCACGGCTCGAATAGTCATATAGACGACGCGAATAGAGGAAGTCTTGCGAGGGTAGCGCCTTTCTTATCAGAATTTGATCCGATATTTTGAGCATCAACTCCAAATAAAGATTAGAACTGATAGAAAGCGTTTGACTTTGACAGGTTCCAGCAAAAGGTGGGTGTATATGGCGAGCCTGGTTCCCGTGAACGGGGCTAGCCTTGATTTTGTCTTTTAAGTCTCCTTAGTGGCATCGGGATGGATTCCTGTGGAACCCCCCTGATTAAGGTAGTCTTTCCGGCTTCGTCTTTTGTTATGATCCAGGTCGAAAATCCCATCGTCCACAGTTTTTAAATCCCTTATTTCATCTCGTCTGGGTCAGAATTTTACTTTTCCCATCCGTTTTTTTCTCCTCCCCACTCCTTGTAGAACGAGCGCCTCTTGATTTTGTCATAAAGGCAGAATACAGCGGCCTCTTTATTTTTTGGGGTTGGATGGGTCCTACTAATATTAATTGATTTATTTTGTATTTTAGTTTTAAAAAATTTCTTTGGGATTTTTTTTGTTTTTACATTTCATGTACACACACACACACACACACACACATATATATATATATATTGTATAAAGTAATTTTTATTTACGTGGGGATTTTTTTGTAGGCTCCCTGAGCGGACGTGGCATTTTGGTACATGGATGTTTGATGGGTCCTTATGGTAAATGGGAAATTGTAAAAAAATTTTTGGGTCATGATTCTGATTAGCTAGGTATAGGATAGTTATTGGTGACTATCCTAGGTTTTGTCCCCCCCACCTAAATATTGGCCTTGTGCCATAATTGTATTGTTTGATACAATAAATACCGTCTGTTCTCAGTTTGCTCCACAACTGAGTGATTATTTTGACAACGTGATTATTCTACACGCGTAAAGTCAACGTAACAAACGAATCCTTTGAATAATACACACCAATGCTCTTGGAATAATTATCTCGAGAAACAATCTCTTTAATGACGCAAAACAACACAGGAAGGATGCAAATCACAGAATACTGAATACAGAATACCGGAACACAATATTTATTTTTGTATGAAATACAAAAAACAGCGACACTAGGCCAAAAACACGGGTTGGGGAAGGGCTGGTCTTCATCTAACTTAAATTAACTTAGCTAGCCTCATTTGCTAACCCAATTAAACTATACGATACCCATTGCACGAAAACAGTCCTTTCGTACTTACTGTTCTTACCACAAACGCCATAATGACTCAAATACTCTGTGAAAATCTAACTTGTCCCATATGTACAGATTGTCTGTGGGGAGTGGAGAATCACAAATTTCAAATTGAAAACCTCGATGAATATTTGTACAATGGATAAAGCTATTTACAAAAACTAAATAAAATGTTGTTCGTAATAAAAAAAAACCACAATCCTTAATCGTGACATAAACATCAGTTAGCTGGACGAAATTTTAGCCGGGCATTTATACATCAAACACTCATTCGTCCAACCACACCCACAATCACGCAGCCATCCAAACATAACAGCAAATACGAATTAAACACATTCGAAAACGAAAACTTCCCCACATCTTCCAGGAAAGAAACATTTCTGGTCCCCTAACAGGGAAGTGGGTGGGAAATTAAACTAAAGAAAGTGAGGCAAATGACCATACATACCCTACCTAAGTTAAAACATGGCGAAACTAAAAGAAAAATAAACATAAACTAACCGACTTAGCTCAAGAAAAATAAAAGATTAACAAAACAGAAAGGAAAACAAAAACAGTCAAAAGTCAAAATTAAAAACAAAATAAATATGGTGGGCCAAAGCCAAAAAAAAAAAAAAAAAAAGAAACGAAAAATAAATTAAACTTAAATTTAAACAAATATCAAATAAAACGGACAAAATAAAATAAATGAATTTAATGCGAATCCAATAAAGTTATTTATTTTTATGTTTTATTTTTTTTGGAGATCCAAAAGAACGGTCGGTCACGTTTCAATAAGCAAGTCAACATGCGGTCCTAAAAGGAATAGCAGAATAATATTTATTTTTGTATTTCTACAAAAAATGTGACACAAGACCGAAATAGGGACCCAAGCATTCCGCAGAATTCCTTACACCAAAGCAACACTTTCATGCTTACCTTTCTTACTACGTCCACCATAATGCCTCAGCGTCTCCATGAAGTTCTAACTAAAAAAACTCATTTGTACAAATTCTGTCTGGGAGTGGGGAGGAAATATAAGTTTAAAAAAACCACGATGATTATTTACAATCAAACAAAATATTTACAAGAAACTAAACAAAACTGTGTTAGTAATGACCCACCACAAATTCTAATTTGTGATAGAAATATCGGTTAACTGGACGAAATCAATTGCGAGACTAAAATAATATAAACAATTCATTCATCCAACCACTTACACAAGCATACACATATCCAAACCTCAAAACAAATACGAAATTCACACCCGAAATACAAAAGGTGTACCGCACCCACCTGACATATCTGGTTACCTAAACAGGTGGAAGGGAGGTGGAATTAAACTAAAGAAAACAGGGGTAGAAATAAAAGAGGCGGATGAGCACACAAACCCTAGCTAAGTAAATTCAGAAGAGAAAGACAAAAACAAGCCTAATCGGGTCTATATTTGGGCTGGGGGAGCCAATATTCAAGGCACAAACCAGCTAGAACACTATCCTAATACATAACCAGCATAGAAATGCCACTCCAAGTCATCGCCTCTCACTCGGCACAAACGCACATGACTCACCCACTTTTTGCCGAAATCTTATAGGTGATGGGCAACGTCTTTCTGTCCTAATCTTGACTAAGCTGATGCTTAAAGTACAAGATCAGTTGGGAAGAGGTGAAATTCTCGTCCCCATGAAGCTCCTTCTGATACATCCTCCAAATCACGACTTTTATAATGACCTGCAAGCAAAAGAACACATAGTGTTCAGTCTTTTTCAATGACGCACCACATTGCCACAGACGGAAGTAATCTCAAGGGCAAAAAACTTTCCGCGAAGCATGCGGACCATGATACCTACAGAAAACTTGCACAGCGGAACTACGACACTGCACTGAAAGAAGGCGTAAACAAGGGTCTCGACCTACCCAGCAGACCACATGCACTTTGGAGACCTCCAAGCCAGTCGTAAAAGTCCTTTTGCCAATCCAGATGGCCCTACGAATCAGTAGCCAGGTAAGTGATGCTCCATCGTTAGTGAGGTATTTCCAACCCGGGCTCCCAAAGCCATATTAAGCGAGCCTCCTACTTCGTAAGACCGAGCTCGCCAATCAGATTATCCTGAGCGGTTGGAGATACGTGTTCGACCACACCTATCGGCAGCGACACTTTTTTCCTACATCACAATTATTTTAATCATTAAATTGTTTTTTTAAAATACAAGGAGTATTTTGTATGTTAAATAATAGAACTTAATTTTTCCCCGAAAAATGATTGAAAATTTATTGTACTAAGCAACGTACCAATTGTACTTTGAATCCATCTCCTTACCTATTTGCACTTCTTCGCAAAATTTGGCTTTGATCGGTCAATATATGCCTACTCATTAGAGAGTGACGGACGGACAGACGAATGAATGGGTGTCACAAAATTTTATATAGAGATTCTTCTTGGAATATGAAAAAAATCTGGTAAATGTTCGCTTTAGGTGCCGACAGCTTTTCCCCCTTCAAATTTATCCAAAATAGCATTATTTCTCTGCAAATGTATATGCTGAACTCAAATCAACAATTAGTTATTGAAGAAACTTACCTTTTTTGCTTTGAAAGTCCATAACAAAACGAACTACATCTCGCACTTTTTCTCTCCTGTAACTCTCACGAAGTCATGTAATTAACTGCAGAATGACGTTCTATGTAGGCAGAATTTTCTGTCGAATTTTGGTCGCTTTCTTTATTTACTGAAACTTCCGGCGATTTACTTCCTGTAATAAAAGTAACAAGCGTTGAAATACAATAGCGCATTACTTTTTTTTACCGGAAGTACATCGCCGTAAATGAAAAAAGATCGAGCAAAAATCTGCCAAAATTCGTTGCATTACGCAGTACATCATTCTGCAGTTAATTGCATGACTTCGTGAGATTTACGAGAGAGAAAAAGTGCAAGATATAATTCGTTTTTTATGGACATTTAGATAAAAAAAAAGGTAAATTTTTTCATTAACTAACAGTTGATTTGAGTTCAGCATATACATTTGCACAGAGATAATGCTATTTTGGATAAATTTGAGGGTGAAAAGCGTCTGGACTTACAACGAAAATTTATCAAAAATCTTTTCAGATCAATGTGTTAGAATAAATCGCAAAATGCATTTGGGGTTAACTGTTCAATTTTGTGATGTTTCTACAGCAAATAAATATGAAAATTTATTTTAGTTTTCGTTGTCTTATGCAAGCGCTTTGTGATATTGACAAACTAATGATGTTATCCAAATCTCTGCCACAACGCATTTCTGTATCAAATGTTTTACTCAATTCTACAAAGCAATGCTACAAACACGGGTTGTGCTCAAAATTAATTTCTACTGAAATTGGCGTAAAGCTGAGAGATCTAGTGTTCCATGAGAAATATAGAAGCCATACAGTGATTCATAGACAGGCCACGAAATAATAAAATTGTTAAACCTCACAAAGAAAATACAAGGAAGCCTTTCGCCAACAACAGGAAAAAGATAAATGCTGCACTAGTTTCAACAGTGGGCCCCAGTCAGTCAGTTCAGTGCCATACGTGATACACGCTTGGGCGATCATGTCTCGAAAGAGACATGACTGACTGGGCAGAAAATTATCCCGCAGTAGGTTGCCATTGCTTTCTGCAGTAGACTGGTTGCCGACCAAAGGCTATAGAACCCAGTCTGTCCTGCTATTTAACCCATAACTGGAAGGAAGAGACGGATTAATACCTTTCCCAAGGGTATTTGCGCGTAAGTGAATACAATGGATTCAACTGGAATTCGAGTCGATATCCACTGTACCACAACGCACATACCCATCTTAAAACTGAAATTAATACAATGTCGATCCAATCTTGAGGTTACATTAAATTTGAACTATTACCTTTTTCCCCTCTAAATGCTGATCCTTCAGCAACAGAGGGGCCTTGCCGTTGTTAAGCAATTTTACAGTGAACGAATATCTTCTTGAATTGGTTCCAAAAGCATTTAACCTATAACAAGAAAATACCGTCTTTCCTCTATAACATTCATGTTTATATTTAAGGATGTATTAAGAAAATCTGAATAATGTTCTAATTATCGCTTTTGATTGATTAATTGATTTAAATAAACTGCAAAGGGTTTATCAACCCTTTGAATTTTATTTAAAGCCAAAACATACTTTTTAGATTATATGATTTTTCTTCTGTAGATAATAATTTAGTGATATAAGTCACTCTGGGCATATCAGTGATATAAGTGATATCAGTGATATTTAGTGATATAAGTAACCTCTGGGCATATCAATGTGGTGAATGGCTTAGAAAGTTTGTCTTGCTTGAATCATGACAATGAGTAATGAGTTCGATCCTCATTGTGTGCTCCATACTTTTGGCCTTGTGCCACATCTCAGCTAAACTTAAAAAAAATCACTTTACAAATTTATCTCATAACTGGAGGGAAAAGTGGATTCATACCTGATCAGAGTATGATAAACAAACAAAAATTAACAATATGGATATAATGTTAGGGATCAATTCTGCATTACAATGAATATATGAACTGATCCCTCACTTTGTGGCCACTGTAGATTCTATATATTTATATTCCAGGGAATGTAAATAAATCTAAGATAACAATAGTTTAGTAATACAAGCCTTACTAGTTGGAGAAGAAGAGATGGATTCATAGCTAATCAGAGTTTGATAAACAAACAAATTATAATATGGATATAATGTTGGGGATCAATTCTTCATTACAATAAATATATAAGCTGACCCCTCAATTAGTAGCCACCATAGTTTCTATACATTTATATTCCAGAGAATATAAATAATAATGGTTTACTTATTCAAGTTTTACTCATTAACTCATAGCTGGAGGGAGAAAATGTATTTGTGCGTAGGTTATTCTTCTTCTTCTATGTGCCCTGTCCCTTCAGGACGTAGGCGATCATGGATCTCCACGTCTCCCTATCCCTTGTGGCTCTTAGTATGTTTGCTCCTGTTGCTCCTGGCAACCCCCGTTCCGTCATCCACCTGATCAGACTCTGCAGATATGTTATCCGCTGCCTTTCTCTGTCTCTCCTTCCTTCTATCTGACCAGTCAGTATCAGGTTCTCCAGGCTCTCCTTCCTCATTGCATGTCCCATGAGCTTCAGTTGTCTCTTCCTGATGTTGCCATTCTTTCTAACTCTTCGTCGTTGCTTGTATGCTCAGTTCACGATATCCGTAGTATCCTTCTGTAGAACCACATTTCGGCCGCTTCCAGTTTTTTCCTCATTTTCGATGATATTGTCCAGCATTCACAGCCGTACTGAAGAACTGACATCACGTAGCAGTCTAGCACTCTTTTCTTCGTTTCTATTGAGATCTTCCTGTGTGTTAGTATTTTGCTCATCTTCTGGAACGCGTCCTTTGCCATGCCAATTCGCCTTCGGATCTCCGCGTCGCACTTTCCATCTCCTGTTAGAACACTTCCTAGGTACTTGAATTCTTGGACTTGTTTGATTCTGTTATCCCCCACCTGTATTTGGCATTTTGGGTTGTATCTTTTGCTGATGACCATGCACTCAGTTTTCTTAAAGTTTATTTGTAGTCCCTTCTTGTCTCTCTCCACTGCTACTTTCTGTATGAGATCTTGCAGTTTCCTTTCCGTGTCCGCAATCAGTACTGTACCGTCCGCGTATCTTATGTTGTTCAGGTTGTGGCCTCCAATAATAAATCCTGGTGTGTCATCTAGGGTCCTCAAAATATTCTCGCTGTATAGGTTGAACAAGTCCGGTGAAAAGACACATCCTTGTCTTACGCCTTTTTCTATCTTTGTGTATCTACTGAGGTCGTTACCTGTCCGTATGCAGGCCGTTTGCTGCCAGTAGAGATTCTTGATTATTCTTATATCTTTGCCGAAAATGTCGAGGTTTCCTATCATTTCCATCAATTCTTTGTGTCGTATTTTGTCGAATGCTTTCGCGTAATCAATGAAGCATAGGTACAAGTCTTTCTTCATTTGTAATGCCCTTTCAGAGAGCATCCTAATCATGAATATGGCGTTCCTTGTTCCAGTGTCTTTGACGAACCCGCACTGTTCCTGTCCTATCTCTGGCCTGATTCTGCTTCTCGCTCTATTCATCAGGATTCTGACAATCAGTTTTGTAATGTGACTCATTAAGCTGATAGTTCTGTGTAGTTCACACTCGTTTGCACCTGGTTTCTTCGGCAGTGCTATAAATATCGACTTGCATAGGTCGTCTGGTATTATTCCGCTGCTATAAATTTCGTTTATTATGTCGGTAATCTTTTCTATGCCATATTCTTCTAAGGCTGTCAGCAGCTCTATCACTATGCCATCTGGGCCAGGTGCTTTATTTCTGTTCATTTTGGCCATTGCAGCTTCCACTTCGGATTTTAGTATTTCCGGTCCATCCATCTCCTTGTGTATTCTCGGTTGTTCTCTCTTGTCGCCAAAGAGATCCTTTATGTATTCTTCCCATCGCTGGAGTATTTCCTCTTTCTCTACTATGATTGTCCCTTCCTTGGATTTTATGCATCCTGTTGAGGAACAGGTTTTTTGTCCTGTCAGTTCTCTTATCTCTTTATGCATTTTTGCTTTGTTGTTCCTGCTCAGTCTCTCTACTTCTGCACATTTGTTGTTGAGCCATTCCTCTTTGGCTTGTCTGCATTTGTTCCTTATCTCCCTGTGAAGTTTTTTTGTACTCTGCTCCGTGTCTTGGCGTTATTTTTTGTCTCCTTTGCATCATGTGGAGGATCTCTTCGGTCATCCACTCATTTTTTCTTCTGCGTCTGATTTCCTTTGGGGCTATGTTGTTCGCTGAGGTCACCATTGCTTCTTTTAGTGACTCCCATTTTGAGTATCCTTTTCCAATTTGTTCTTCATATTTCTTTTTTACGCTGTTATTATATTCTTTCTGCAGGGTGAGATCATCCTCTAGTGTGTCGTATTGCAGTCTTGGTGTTATGCTGGGTTTCTTCAGTCTTCGGAGTTTCACTTTTAGTTTGCAGATGACTGGGACGTGGTCACTTCCGCAGTCAGCACCTGGGTACGTTTTGCATTGGACTACTGCGTTCCTGAATCTCTTGTTTATAGTTATATAATCTATTTGGTTCTTCGTGTCCCCTCCTGGGCTTCTCCATGTCCATAGACGTCGTGGGTGTTCTTGGAACCAGGTGTTAGTAATGACCTGGTCATTGGCTGAGCACCATTGGATCCATTTTTCTCCTCTTTCGTTGCGCTCTCCTAGTCCGAAGTTGCCGTTCGTATCTCCTTCTCTATCTTTACCTACCTTTGCATTTAAGTCCCCCATTATTATCCTGACTTCTTGACTTTTGCACTGAGCCTTAGCACTGTCCAGTATTGAATAGAATGATTCTATTTCGTCCTCTGAGCTTTGAGTTGTTGGCGCATAGACTACTATAATAGCTATATTGAGGGGCCTTCCCCGCAGTTTAACCAAGAGGACTCTCTCTGACAGTTGCCAGTATCCAAGTACACATCTCTTCACTTGTTTGTTTAGTATTAAAGCGACCCCTTTTTCGTGTTTTTTTCCTCCTGCATATATTATCCTGTGGGTGTCGCTACTGAAATCTCCGTTATTAGGCCATCTTGTTTCACATATTCCTAGGATGCTGATATTCAGTCTGTTCATCTCCTGTTTGACATTCTCTAGTTGTCCACAGTTCAGTGTCCTGACGTTCCATGTTCCTATAGTGAGTTTGTCTTTGATTCGCACAGTTGCAGGATAACGGTCCAGCGACACCTGTTGCTCATGTCGTTCTTTCCCGGGCGAGGGACAAATTTTGGAGTAAAATGTCCCCTTTACGCCGTTGGTGCTAACAATCGCCGGATGACGGTCAGGTGGCACCTGTTGCCCATGCCGGTCCTTACCGAGCGAGGAGTTGCTTCCTTGGGAAGTAACCCCCTTCACGCTGTTGGCTTTCATATATTTATTGTGACTATCCATGATTGAGCGGGGGTAGATAGTGGAGTGGTATCCCGTTGCCTTCTCCACGATGGTTTATTGAGACATCACCTCTAGTTAGCTGGCCGTTGACTCTTTGAGAGTTCTTCCGCCCTTTGTAGGTTTATATTTTTGACCTACAGGGATGCTAACGTCCCAGTTAAGTGTACATATAGTTGATGTAAAAAAAAAAAAAAAAAAAAAATACTAAGTTTTAAAGTCGAAATGGAGTTCAGACAAAAGAAAAATTTTAGTATATTCTTATGAAAAAAATTAAATGGTAAAAGAAAACAGATACAAACTAGTCTAACTTCTAAGAACCTCGCAGCAGTAATTACAATCAGCATACTTTACCAGTAGTCACAAGAAATATTATGCATATTCGACATTTTGGCAGTCATCTTCTGACTTTCTTTGGTTCTATCATATATATACTGATACGGTGCTGGTAGGAACACGTGGGTTTTTTTGTTTTTTTTTTGGAAGGGGGATGAAGGAAAAGGATTGCTAGGAGAGAAAGGACGCTAACTTTTTTCCTTAGACTGAAGACGGGGAGAGAAAAAAGGTCATTTTAAATTCTATAGAATCCGATTTTTTTTTCTTTGGTAGCTACAGGCAAAAACAGAAAAAATTCAAAATATACTCACTCTGAAAGAAAATATATGTAAATAAAATATACGTAGCATGAATTAAACGAACCTTTCCTTTAGCTAGTCTAAATTCTAAGAACCTCGCAGCAGTAATTACAATCAGCATACTTTACCAGTAGTCACAAGAAATATTATGCATATTCGACATTTTGGCAGTCATCTTCTGACTTTCTTTGGTTCTATCATAGTTAAAAAATCTTCATTCATTCCAAATTATATAAACATAAGAGTAAATCTGACTTGACTCGTTAACTAGTTCGTCTTAAAAACATTAATTGATATAGAGAGTTCGATACTCATCTAGTTGATCTAAAATAAATAAAGGCACCCAAAACTACTTCCCAATATTAGTAGTCGTAGCTTTATAGTGAAACATTATTTCAGATTTCACCCAATATAAGGTTTGTTAGCTTATCACGGCAAGGAGTTACAGCTACAAATTGAGGGGTCAGCTTATATATTTATTGTAATGTAGAATTGCTACCCAACATTATATCCATATTATAATTTCTTGTTTGTTTATCAAACACTGATTAGGTATGAATCAATCAATCGAAAAAAATTATTTAGTCAATGATTCTTTTTCAGTTTTTTCACCCCCTCTCTCTATATATATTGTATATTATATACCCATATGTGTGTGTGTGTGTGTGTATGTGCGCGCGCTTGTGTACGTATGAAGCTGTAGAATATTTCTTTCATTTGTAATATATAAATGCTTCCGTTTTGCTGGTCAAAACCATTGAACCAGTTTAACAGCTTTTATTTATAATGCCCTAAAAGAACTTTAACATCTGGATGTGTAGAGCGTTTTATATAATACATGCAATCAGACAAGATGTACTTCACACTATGTGTTAGTCAGATTTTATCGAATTTTACTCTGTGGCTGACTAGCTTTTCCTTGAAGCTGTCTTATTTTGCGGATTCTCTGTTGCAAAACTCTTTGTTTTAAAAGTCCGGCATCTATAGAGAAACTTGCTTCCGGCATTGAAGTACTTCTTTCCTCTTCTTTGTGATCTCCTTTGACTAGCAATCTTGTGAATGCTAACCACCTCAGTCACAGCCCCAACCACTACCTATCAAGTTTGGAAAATGGGAAGGAAGTAGATTCAGCTCAAATCTGACTCTTTTAAAAATAAATCATGCCAGCTAAGTCCTATAGTGATAGAATGAACAACGATCGTTTTTCTATCATCTTTAGCAATTGCTTTTATGATTTACGTTTGAGCTCTGGAATAAACTCGAAACCCAATACACGTTCAAAGCACGTAGTCACATTAAGAAGACAACTTTTCATCCTAGATATAACTTGAGCTATGAACGTTGATGAAGATAAAATCGTACTAGCTTAGTTTTTGAGGCACTGAAAACTAAAAGCCATTTTTCCTAATGAACTATATTCGAGGAGAGATCATCTGCATGAATCCGATGACACCTTGATTTCTATAAGTGTTTGATACAGAATCTTTTATTTTCTATGTTTCCTGCAGTCTTCTCGAAGATCGTTATATATTCCCAACTTCAAGTTCCCATTCGGAATTTCCGTCATGCAGAACTCGACCAAGTGAAACTAATCACCCTAACAGACGACAATGTCAGGACGCAAACCAGTTAACATGATCTTAGATGGAAAGGATCGGCAACGTTCGAAATTTGCTTTCACTCTTCAACTTTTATAACTACCAAATTACGGCTACATAATATTTAAATACAATCACCGAGCAATCACCAAAGTTAAGCAACGTTGAGCTTGGTCAGTACTTTAAAGGGTGATCGATCTGGGAAACATCAGGTTCTGTAAGCTTGGATATGTGAGTAGTATAATGTTTAATGACTAGTTATTATCAATCAGAGATAGGCGTTTCAGTTTCTCATAGGTTTGTGTTATTCAAAAGCACATATACCATTTGGAATGATACAAATCCAGCACTTCTCTTCCATCTATAAGTTGATTAGTAGAACTTGTACCACTAAACCATTATTATCTAACAAAAAGAAAGTTATTACTATCTGAAAATATTTTCTGGCATTAAATAACCTACAAAGGGTTGATAAGACATAGAAAACGAATCAATCAATCGAAAAAAAGCATCTATGATTCAATGATTCTGTTTCAGTCTGTTTACCCCCCCTCTCTCTCTCTCTCTATATATATATATATATATATATATATGCCCCTTCTTTATTGTGTCTCTTGGTCCCTTCCTTTCTCGCTTCTTGCTTTCCATTCCGATTTTATCTGCTTCCCCTCCTTTTTCTTTTACTTTTGGCTGGTTCTCCGCTGTCTTTCTATTTTTCAACTTTCTCTTTTCCTTCCTTGCACTTATCAATCGTCAACCCACTCATATCCTCGCCTTCCCCTTTCCTTGGGGCTCTTTTTCGAATGAACGAGAACCTTTTCGTATATAAACGTCACAAATGTCCGTCTTAATATGGACATGTGAACGTCTATGGAGAATCAAATAAAAGAGAAGAAATCTTTTTTTTTTGTGGGGGTGATATTTCAATTGCCTACTGTTGTACCATTTGGATCTGACGAGCCACGTTAAGAACATCATAATAATCGAAAATCCTTTATAAAATATTACTCTGTTAAATTAAATAAATGAATTTAACATTGAGTTCTCTCGAGTTCGTCTCTTTTAGAATTTACCCGGATTACATACCAAGTGTACTATGTTATATATATATATATGTGTGTGTGTGTGTGTGTGTGTGTGTGTGTGTGTGTGTACGTGCACGCACGTGCCTGTGTACGTATAAAGCCGTAGAATATTTCTGTCATTTGTAATATATAAATGCTTCCAGTTTGCTAGTCAAAACTATTGAATCAGTTTAACAGCGTTTATTTATAATGCCCTAAAAGAACTTTAACATCTGGATGTGTAGAGCGTTTTATATAATGCATGCAATCGGGCAAGATGTACTTCACACTATGAATTAGTCAGAATTTATCGAATTTTACTCTGTGGCTGACTAGTTTTTCCTTTAAGCTGTCTTATTTTGAGGATTCTCTGTTGCAAAACTCTTTATTTTAAAAGTCCGTCGTATATAGAGATAAACTTGCTTCCGGCATTGAAGTACTTCTCCTCCTTTTCTTTGTGGTGTCCTTTGACTAGCAATCTTTTGAATGCTAACCACCTCAGTCACAGCCCCAACCACTACCTACGCCATAAAAAGTACTACGCCCTCATCATCTATATCATCTTTGGCATTTCATTTCATTTGAGAGCTGATCTAGAAACATTATTTAAAATATAGTCTTCCTTAGTTTTACGAGTGGACCAGTCAAACGTGCGTTGTGGATATCGGCTCGGAACGAGAAATCAGAGAGCCGAATCCGAATTCCAGTTGAATACGTTGCATTCACTTACGCATAAAATACCCTTAGGGGAGGTATTAATCTCTCTTTTCTATCTCGAGCTACGGGTTAAACAACAGAACATATTGGGCCATATAGCCTTGGTTGGCAACCTGTTTATTTCAGAAAATAATGGCAACTCTGCCCAGACATAATCGTCTAAGTGTGTATCACATATGGAACTTAACTAAATTTTTCAAATAAACTTTTGTTATAATATTTACATCTGCATATAATTCTTGTTTACTATTATTGCTTATTTTTTATTCAAGAGAAGGAAAATGTTTTTAAATCTCTGTTGTGGCCATATCTAATCATAGGAAAGGTTTCGGAGCTATAACCTTAAGTTTAAATCCGGAGCTGGACTCCCTAAGACAGTACAATATTATGATCAACTTCGTTCTGGCAAATCCTATAAGGAAGCCGGTGCCAAGCTATATTGAACTCTAACTATTTTTCTTTCGACAGAATCGTTGGCTTGGTGAATGAAGATGCGCTGCCCAGGCATGCGCCCTGGAAAGGACACCCAGGCGTCGTCTCACCGAGACAGCAGAACACGGGACGCAGCAGTCTAACGATCGGAGGATTACATTAGTTTTTCTGTAAAGGGAATTGGCTACTGGCAAGAAGGCACGAGTGTGACCTTATCTTCCCTTCAAGAACGTCTGCAAAAGGGACATGAGAGAGAGAGACATGGATATTGAGTAGCGGGAAGACGTCAGCAACGATCACTCACGCTGAACACGTGATTTACACCGAGGGTTGGAGCAAGAAGAGAATAAACAAAAGCTTACTCACCTCTAGGGAAAACGTTCACGAAAGAAAGAAAACAACAAAGAGATATCAGGGAAGAGCATCTTTACGTGCATTGGTCGCAATCGATACTGCCACTCCCGTGTGGCCCTGTACAGTCGTAACAGATTCTGTCCCGCCATCAGCATCTGAGGCGTAAACTTTTTAGCGCGTATTCATTGGGTCTCGAGACCGACGGAATCCACACCGATATTTGGTATTTATTAATACGATTGATTCTTCCAAACTTCTTCGTCTTTGGCATTTAATTAATTTCTATTTAATTCTCCGTTTATTGACAATTTGTTTGTTGTTGATAATCACTTTTGAATTCTAAATAAAATAGCATCTTAGTCAGTGATACACGCTTTGGGCGATCATGTCTATAAAGAGACATGACTGACTGGGCAGAAGATGATCCCGCAGTAGGTTGCCATTGCTTTCTGCGGTAGACTGGTTGCCAGCCAAGGCTATAGAACTCAATCTGTCCTATTATTTAACACATAACTGGAGGGAAGACACGGAATAATACCTTTCCCAAGTGTATTTGTGCGTAAGTGAAGGCAAGGAATTCAATTGGAATTCGAACTCGGCTTCCCGATTTGTCGTTTCGAGTCGATGTCCACTGCACCACAAAATATCATCTGCATAGCACAAATTATCACCATGGAATATGATAATTATTATAAATAATGATAATACTATATTTGCTTTGTGTAACCTCGACAATTCCCTGTCGTCCGCTTTACCAAGACTCGAACACGCAACGTTTTGATTTTTATGGTACTCAGGCGTAGTGGATATTACAATATTAAAAGATTAACTTTGAATATCGACAAGATCTCTGGAAATCAAATCTCGTACTTGTAAAATTCCATAACAGTCTCTAATAATAACAACTGACGCAGAGATTTGGTTTTATTAAATAAGGGAGGAATCCAAGAATGATTCAGTGAAGTGGGTTAGGAATGTCCTAGTGTTGGTTGTAGGGTGGAGGTGAACAGTGCTCCTAGTTGGAATGGGCAAGGGGAAGTGGCGGGGATAAATGTTCCGTTGGGGAAAAAAAAGGACAGACAATGCTTTAGTGGGGAGGTAGAGGAATAATATTTCAGTGGCGATGGGAGATGAACAATGCAACAGTGGTAGTTTGGGGTCTAGCAATAATCCAGTATGGAGAAGCTCTAGTAGAGAGAGAGAGAGAGAGAGAGACGAACAATGTTCCAATGGGGTGAATGAAAAATACAACAGTGATGGGGAGATGGACCAATTCTCTAGTAGGGAAAGGAATATAAAATGGTCCAGTGAGGAGTTACACAATACTTCTAAGGGAGAGGGACAAAAAAGGCCCCTAAGGAGAAAAAGATAAAACATTTTCCCGATGTCATTGAATACTGCTCCCCTCTTCTCCGCGTTAGAAAAGAAAATCTGAAAAGTCAATTTTTCACTTCGACGCCGATGCATTAATTCTTATCTCTTTTGAATTTTGCTTTTGGTCTTCGCATACTGGTCGCAGAATTTTCCGGATAATGACGGAGTTTCAATTCCTGATTCCCTGTCGCTTGTTTTTTTGGTGCGATTTCACAACAGCATTTGGCGCCAGAGAAGAATCCTGAATCAATACTTGTGCCGTTGCCATGGTTACAGAATTGAAAAAATGGCTCAGTGATAAAGTTCCGTGTAGAATCCAAAGGAAAAGACATCGTAAAAGAAACAAGAAACGAAGTAAAATCCCAAACAGAGTCATTTAATTACGGACATATCTTTAGCGCTGCTTCGAACTCTGAAAGGTAAACGTAATTTCAAAAATAAAGCACACCATCCCCCAACCAAGAGCGAACAAAGAAAAACTCAAGCTAGGGTTTTTTTTAATGGTGACCAGACAAGAAGGTCGTAGGGACAAATATAAAACACGTTTAATGTAAAACGGAATAGAAAAAAGGCAAATCAATAAGATGAAAGCGATATGAATCATAAGCCAAAGTGTATAAAATACCTGCGTTTTATATTCGAACGATTCATAGACTGTAATCCTTACAGCACCTACAAATTTATTTTTTAAAAAAGACACCCCTCCCGCTAGTAGAACCTGGCATTTTCTATTTAAGAAATATTGCTCGTTAATTGTGTGTTTTATTTGGTGGGGTTGTGCTTCTTATGCCCCTGTTTGAAGGTAATGTTTAGGAAGTTATCTTGCAGAAATTTGATAGTATATTTAATCTTCATCGGATTCACAAGAACCTTGCTTTACGCGTAAAACAAAATTGTATTGCAAACCATTTCCAGGGCAGCAAGTTTTATCCTTTCTGATAACTCCGTTATTATCATGTGCCAGACACAGTTTAATTTAATACATACAGATAACCTATAATGTTTAGCTGATCTCGCAAGCTGTTGCTACTGACATCTTTCTTAAATAAGACACAATTTAGTCTTTATTCTTATTAAAGTTTACATGAGATAAATACAGGGTAGCCATAAATTATCTGAACATCTTTTTAACTCATAAAATGTCTCCAGTGTTTATTAGAAGACAGGTTAACAAATAAAGTTTAATTTAAAAACATCAGACAACTTCCATATATGTTCCATTTTTGCACTCAACACATCCAGCTGCTGTTCAGTTTCTAACCATGTATATTAGAATCTTCTTCCAAATTGTGGATATGGCTTGGCATATTCTTTTCTTGAGATATCTGAAGTTTTGAACAATTATATGATTGACTCAGTTTTTAACGTTTTACTGGGGTTAGATCTGGTAACCTGGATTGGCCGGAAACTGGACTACATCTTTAAATCCACTCGTTTCCATGGAGAAACTCACAAACAGCCAGTCCCCAAGGAGGTGTTACATCATCCTGATGGGAAATAACTGTCGATTGCAAGTATGGTACAACAAACTCTCGTAAATGATTTAAATTACATTAATGGCTACAATAAACAAGAGGTGTTCTCCAGGTAATTGATTTAAACTCTGTATATGCATATCTATCAAAATACGTATTGAGTCGCTTGTAAACCACTTTACCCGTGTAGCGTGTACGATACTCGCTGGAACAGACGACACAGATAGAAATAAATAAAAAGAAACATATACCTACATTTATGATGATGCAGGCAAAATTGTATATATTATAAACGAAATGTCCTGTGTGAGTTCTACAGACGACCTTACCACTGTGGACGTTCAACAATTCATAGTTCAGTTCCGCGGGGTTCGCCATTTGAAAACACGGATCATGGAGCAGGACGTATATCGCTCATCCGAAATATCCAAAATTATTTATTGATTGATTCGATTTCTACTGCTTATCAACTCTTTGCAGGTTATTTAAAGCCAGAAAATATTTTTAGATCGTAAGATTTTTTAGATAATGATTTAGTGACACAAACCTTACTAATCAACCCATATCAGTAAAGAGGAGTATTCATACATAATCAAAGCTTGATAAACACACAAGAAATTATAATATGGATATAAATGTGGTACTCAATTATACATTAAAATCGGTATATAAACTTATCTCGCAGCTACGGTCAGTCAGTCAGTTAAGTGCCATACGTGATACAAACGCTTGGGCGATCATGTCTCGAAAGAGACATGACTGACTGGATAGAAGATTATCCCGCAGTAGGTTGCCATTGCTTTCTGCGGTAGACTGGTTGCCGACCAAGGCTATAGAATCCAATCTGTCCTGCTATTTAACCCATAACTGTAAGGAAGAGACGGATTAATACCTTCCCCAAGGGTATTTGCACGTAAGTGAATACAATGGATTCAACTGGAATTCGAACTCGGCTCCCCGATTTCTCGTTCCGAGCCGATATCCACTGTACCACAACGCACATCCGCAGCTACGGTAGAATGTAAATAAACATAAAACACGATGCCTAATCAATATTTCATTGATTAGTTGATGTGTTTTTACGGCTTATCAAACTTTTGCAGGTTATTTAAAACAAGAAAAGTTTTAGATTGTAACAATATTTTCTGGATGGGGGACAATAATAATTTAGAGAGTGAAATCTTTCTAATTTTTGAGGTGGGGGATAAAATGATTTAGAGAGTCTATTCTCACTAATGTTTTCGGTGGGGGATAATAATGAGTTAGCGAATAAAATCTTACTAATTTTTTGGTTGGGGCATAATTATGATTTAGAGAGTGAAATCTTACTAATTTTGGGGTATGGTATAATTATTGCTAATGCTTTGAGTGTGTGATATTCATGATTTAGAGAATCAAATTTTAATAATTTATGGGGTTGTAGATAATAATAATTTAGAGAGTAAAATCGTTACCAATTTTTTGGGTGCGGAATAATAATGATTTACTGAGTCAAATCGTACTAAATCTTTGGGTGGGGGAAAATAATGAGTTAGAGAATCAAATTTTACTAATTAATCGATTGCAAAGAGAGAAGTGGATTCATGCCTTTCCCAGTGATATTAACGCGTAGGAGAATCTAACGAACATACCTGGATTTAAAACTCTGCTTTTCAATTCCAAGCCATTATACATTACACCACCCGAACATCTACGCTTACAGCACATGCTATTTACAAATCATCGCCTATTTGAGTACTGACCAGGCTCAACTGTGCTTAACTTCGGTGATTGTACATTTCAAGCCTTAACCAATCTTTGATTAGAATCTGAACTCAAGATTCCCTTTTTTCGACATTGGACTTAACAAGATTATTAGTAAGGCTGATACCACCATGTCCACGTTGACACAAGACACCAGAGTGCTGATCTAGAAATCTTGAGTCATAAGCACCATGTTGTGCGACAGTAAAATTTGGACAGGAACGGCCGCTTAACGATTTCTATATTTCCCGTCTCTTGGCAAGACAAAGTACCTAGAAACCCTGTCTTAAAAAGGCTGGGATTTCCTGTTTGAATACCCACTTAAAACAAAGAAGCTTCTTAAGGTTGAACTCGTTGTGTTGAACAACTTTCGAATACCAGTGAGATTGTCAACAGCTTAGAAAAAGCGCGCTGTAGGCAAATTGCGATTATTATCCTGGAAGCAGACAGCGCAGAAAGGCCTTTTCAATTTCTAAGTGACATTTGCCCAAAAGTCAGATGTGAGAAGACATAGAAAGAATGAACAATAGGGCAGACAGACCATCGTCAATCTTTACATAAAGGATGGGAGAGACTACCATTCCCGAATAGGCCTACTAATAGATCAGTCAGTTAAGTGCCATACGTGATACACGCTTGGACGATCATGGCTGGAAAGAGACATGACTGACCGGACAGAAGATTATCTCGCAGTAGGTTGCCATTACTTTCTGCGGTTGACTGGTTGCCAACCAAGGATATAGAATCTAATCTGTCCTGTTATTTAACCTATAACTGGAGAGATGAGACGGACCTTTCCCAAAGGCATTTGTGCGTAAAGGAAAGCTAGGAATTCAACTGGAATTATAAAAGTGTTATAATATTATAATAGTAATAAGTATATATTGATGATCTTGCATTCATGTTTATAGGAAATACTGGACCCTACAACATCGACGATACAATCAGAAACAAAATCTGTATATCTTTTTATTGCATTTTGATGCACGTTTCGAGCCTATTTCCTTCATCAGAAAAAATATTTACATTGATGTAATTTTTTCAAATGCAAAAATACACAGCATACCAGTCAGTCAGTTAAGTGCCATATGTAATACACGCTTTGGACGATCATGTCTCGAAAGAGACATGACTGATTGGACAGAAGATTATCTCGCTTGTAAGTTGCCATTGCTTTCTGTGGTAGACTGGTTGCCAGCCAATGCTATAGAACCTAATCTGTCCTATTATCTAACCCATAACTAGAGGGAAGAGACAGATTAATACCTTTCTAAAGGGTATTTATGCGTAAGTGTTTCACCGATATTGACAGTTACCTAAAATAAAGTGATATGTTTAAACGATACCTCTTGTCAAGTATAAATGATGAAAATTATAATACATATAAATTCAAATTTAAAAAATAATTGAAAATATAATAAAAAATAAAAAAGGAAAACCATTTATAGCGATGTTTGGTTCTTTTCCTTGATAAAATTTCTACAATCCTTGAAATTAAGCAACGTCAAGACTGATCACTACCTAGATGTGCTACCGTAGATGCTGTAAGCTTGGATGTGCGGGTGGTGTGATGGATAAAAGCTAGGAATTGTTAACTGTGGTACAGTGTTCAAATTCCCGTTAGATTCTTTATATTTACTTACGCACATGCCCCTTGGGAAAGGTATGAACCTACATTTTTTCTCCACCAGCTATGGGTTCAGTAGTAAGAAGTGTATCACTAAACTATTATCACCTAAAAAAAAAAAAAAAAAAAAGAAGGAAATTACAATTTTAAAATATTTTAAATAACTTGCAAGGGGTTGATAAGCCGTAAAAAGTGAATCAATCAATTGTTAAAGTTTTACTTGGTACGAAACGCATTACGATGAAAGAATTTCCTCTAAATGTCTGCTTATAAGTATATACAGTTCAATCTGTTGGTCTTGTTTAATTTGGCAAGTCCCTAATAATAGTTATTATAATATTGTTTACTTCTTATTATGATAACACCCACCTTCCTATTAGTTGTGCCACATCCTCTATATAACACCGACCAGGTAGCATCAATTATTAGCCATTTATATCAGCATTGACCCTTACTGGGTACTCTGTTAATTTCACGTCAGTAAATCTTTACAATTTATCCTGCTCGGCGTCTATCTACGCTTTTATGTTTCTCTTTCGTTGTGCTATTTTACAGAGAGCACTTTAATTATCGTCAGAACTCATTGTTCAATATTTTATATTTACAATCACCCACATATATTCATAAATATACATAGTATTCTTCAGCTGTAGCACGAGTCGGAGTTTCATGCACAACGCATTCTTCAGGTTCTGAGTAGAGACTGACCATTACATTATTTAAATTATAATAAAAAATTTTGGCTAATGCAATTCTGGTGCAGCCCATATACGGGGATTTAGTCAGTTATGTGTCATACGTGATACACGCTTTGGTCGATCATGTCTCGAAAGACATTTTACTGACTGGACAGAAGATTATCCCGCAGTAGGTTGCCATTGCTTTCTGCGATAGACTGGTTGCCAGCCAAGGCTATAGAACTCAATCTGTCTTATTATTTAACCCATAACTAGAAGGAAGAGACGGATTAATATCTTTTCCAAGGTTATTTGCGCAAGGAATTCAACTGTAATTCGAACTTGGTTTCCTGATTTGTTGTTCCGAGCCGATATCCACCGCACCACAACACACATCTGGAGATTACGGGCTTTAAAAATCTCTATTCAAAATAAAAGGAATTACTATTTTTATTTTATATGCAAAATAAACGGGTATTAGATCGTATTTTTAAAATGTCTTAAAATAAACAGATTTACAACTAAAAAATATTAAAAATATATTTTTTTTTAAATAGACGGGATTTATATTTTATAGCTATAATAAAAAAAATTATAATCATTTCACTCCAAGCAAGGCAGTACTGCCACTGGTGCAAAGGGAGTTACATAAGAGGAGAGGGATGAGAAAGCGGAACAAGTTACAGAAGGTGTTAGAGAACGGGTAAGAAAAGGATGAGCACACTGGTGTGAAGAGAGCTGCATGAGAGTAGAATGGACGGGGAAAAGAACTTGATACAAGGGTTTTCAGGGAAACGATGCGAGTCAAGGAGTTAAGAAATGCCAACTGATCTTACATTTCAAATCCTAGAGATTGTGGCTGTCAGGGAAACAAGTATCCGGAAGGGAATTCCACAGGCGGGAAGTTCGAGGAAAGAAGCTCATAGAGTAGAAGTTGCGGTTACATTTTATTGGTTTCACTGTAAACGGGTGGAACCTAGTTGCTAGTTTAGTAGCTCTATAAAATTGAAGCTGAGTGGGCACCAGGGAGCGAAGCTCATTGGAGCAGAAGCCGTGAAAGTATTTGTAGAAGAGACAGAGCCATATTACGTCGGTGAGAAAGTGACTGGAGCTAAGCTACCATATCGTGAGCGATCACAATGCAGATTCTCCGTTGGATTTTGTCAAGAAGCCCGAGATGAATAGCAGGGGCACCCGACTGGATATGGTAGGAGTATTCAATGCAGGGGCGGATGGTAGATTTATATATGTGCAGGATGGATTCAGATAAGAAAACTTCCTGGTCCTACACAGTGAACCGACCTTCCTAGCAGCAGATTTAACTACGGCTGAGAGAGTTAGGCCGATGAGCCGCTGTGTTTTGCTTTCAGGGAGACTAGCCTGGTCCATGCTAATGGTGGGTAGAAGCGATTGTCTATGGTGATTAACAGACAGCTGTTTCGTTTTGAAAGCATTAAAATTCACGAGCCATTTCTTACTGTGAGATATTGAACCACTTCGGCATTGATAATAGCCTCGAACTCTTTGCCATAAATTGGTAGGAGGCTGATAGGGCGGTAATTAGAGAGGACCGAGGGTTCTCCAGAATTCTTAAATACAGGAACCACAGAGGAGGACTTCCAGCAGGCAGAAAAACAAGATGAAGAGGGTCAGTAGATGTAGTGTTTGGAGAGAACAGAGGAGAGTTCAAGGGCACATTTCTTCAGAACAATGATTGGGATTCTGCCGTCTCCGCTCGCTTTATGGGGGTCAAGAACGACGATTAATGTTTTTTTTAATTTGAATGAAAACAAATGGACCTAAAACTAAAATAAATGAATGGTGGTAATACACACGTTATTATGAGGGATATTATAGCTAAAACTGAAAGCAATAAATGTAATTTGTGACTTGTAGAAAAGAAAAGCCATCAATGCGTTAACCAGATGTCTCTACTTAGTACCTAAAGATTGTATTGTGTATGAAACACTGATGCATGCTACCAGTGAGGAATAATAAGCATATTTGTTAATATATGCTTAATAGATCTGTTATTTTACACCAAGCATTGTTTTATTAAGATAAGCACTCAATGTGCAATATCTTATATAAAAATTCGGAAAATCAGCCGATTGCATTACGAGGTTTTGAACCTTTCGGTGCCGTCAGACGTTACGTACTAACTGATTTTCTAATACTTTATTTTTGAACGCACAACAGGAAGTTTAAAATAAGTGCAGGAGTACGTCAAGAGTAGCAATTGAGTATTGGAGAGGGAGTAAACAGATTATACATATTTCATCCAGGTTTGTACGAATCTCAATATACGTTCTACTGTCTATGCATCTGGACATGATTTCCGAGTTTTCATTTAGTAATTATTTTTGTTGTTGTGGAAATGTTATCATAGTTAATCTTTCCTCTTGGCAAAATCTGCAAACATCACTATTATTATAGAAGAAACAAAATGAAGATAATTTTTGAAATTTTCTTAACTTTTTTCTGTCAGCCAGCCTGCAACTTGGTGAGTTTAGCCAGTGTGATCTTATTTTTTATTATTTTTTGAATTATTTATTTATTTTCATTTGTATTTTTTATTTTATTTTTTTTCGGTTCTTATCTTTTCTGCCTAATTTTTGTGTAAATTGTTCTTAATTATCAAATTTAGGTTTGACTTATACTAAGTTAAAACTTAGTTAACTTCAATCACACATTTATTATTTTTTTTTAATTGGAGTAGATAGTACCTTCTATCGCCCGGTCTCGCACTCCACCCCCTTCTTTTGGACAGGAGTAGAGGTGATCGCCTTGTTTCTTGTTTAGGAAGGGGTTCCCGGTTCATCTCTCTCTTTTTCGGTCTTTATGTCGGTTCGGCTGGAAGCTTTTTGCAGTTGGTGAGTATGGTGGCAATGTCTCTTCATTCTGAGGGTACCGGGTTGGCAGTTTCCTGGTTGCTGCTTCCGACTGGTAGTTAGGAGCCCGAACTCTTGCGTAGCGTCTCGAGAGGCTGCTCTGATCAACAGTTGAATAATATCGGGGTTCCTGTAGTGCCATTTCGCGCATGGACGGGCGTCCCTGCATGAATTTCCGATGGGCAACCCCGAGGCCACATTATGCTGCAGGCGGCGCCATTCTCCATCCTTCACCTGCTGCAATTAACGACCATCTGACCCTACTCTAGACCTCTCTCTATCCACAACTATAACCAGCATGAAATTTAACAAACAAAATAGCAAGCCTAAACCAGCTAGTCGTAAATCGCCCAAACCTATCTGCGTTACCTTCACAAATATACGAGGTATTCGCACTAACTTTAATAGTGTAGAGTCTTTCCTTCTAACTAACTCACCCGATATCTTAGCTATACGTGAGACTAACCTTGACCCTTCTATCCCCTCTTCAGAGCTGTTACGTTCCTGGTTAACCTTCCTCTCTTCAGGAAGGACTCCAATGTCCATATGCATGGGCTTGGTGTATATGTCAGCGAACAACTCCCCCTAGCCAGGGTCACATCTCTTGAATCCCTTGATCATTCCTTCATGTGCTTCCGTCTCTCACTTCTAAGCTCGGTTAGCTATCTCTTCTTCCTCTAACCGCTCCCCCTCCTCCTCTGACTGTACGTTACTTGATTGCATCTCGACTAACATCGACAGGGCCATCTCTTCTCACCCATCTGCCCATATATTTGTGTTTGGCGATTTTAACGCCCACCACACCAAGTGGCTTGAAAACTCAGCAACCGACCTTGCTGGGATCCGCACCATGCACTTTTCAATAGCCCAAGCTCTAACGCAAGTGGTGGACTTCCCCACGCGTTTCTCTAAAAACCCTAACGGAAGGGACTCTTTACTCGACCTTTGTTTTACCTCCATCCCAGACTCCTGCACTACCAGGCAACTCTGCCCCCTTGGAAACTCTCCGTAAAGTCTCCGTAAACATATCAATCCGCACTAACTCTACCCAAGAAAACCAGACCAGCAGAATATCATACTGCTACCAAAGAGCCGACTGGGACTCGTTCAGGGACTTCCTCTGCGACGTCCCCTGGAACAACGTCTTTGATCTTCCTGTCGAAGACTGTGCCTCCGAAGTCTCCTCTTGGGTTAAGGCTGGCATCGATGCTTTTATCCCTGCCAGAAAATTCCAACTAAAACCTAATTCGTCCCCCTGGTTCTCACCCGCTTGCTCGGCCGCTATTGCCCACCGGAACCATTTCTTCCGGCTCTATCGAAGCTGCTCGTCGAACCAAAACAGGCGCCTTTTCACCTCAGCACGGAACAAGTGTAAAAAAGTACTGAACGAAGCCAATAGGGCGTTTGCTACCAGAATTAGGCAACGCATAGCATCCTCTAAGTTTGGCTCCAAAGATTACTGGCGTCTCTGCAAAAGTGTGCTCAGCAGGAACAAGACTTCAATACCCCCACTAATCAATGAATTTGAAGTTCTCACCTCCCCAGCCGACAAGGCTGAATGCTTTGCCCGTAAATTCTCAACCAATTCGACACTGGACTCGTTAGGAATACCTACACCAGACTTCCCACCCAGAACTAAGGCTCAACTAAATAACGTCCACATTTCACCCTCGCTGGTCGCCAAGATAATTGCGCAACTTGACCCACACAAAGCGAGCGGCGGTGACGGAATCCCAGTCATAGTACTGAAGAAATGTGCCCCAGAACTCTCCTCTGTCCTCTCTAAACTCTATAACCTCTGCCTATCTGCTTCCTGCTTTCCTGCCTGTTGGAAGTTCCTCCTGCGTAGTACCTATATTTAAGAATTCTGGCGAACCCTCAGACCCCGCTAATTACCGTCCTATTAGTCTCCTTCCAATCTTTAGCAAAGTTTTCGAAGCCATTATCAACGCCGAGGTGATTCAGCACCTTATGACCAACGGGCTTCTCTCTGACAAACAGTATGGGTTTCGCTTCACCAGGTCTACTGCTGACATGCTAACGACCATTACCGAGTACATATACCAGGCACTCGACAAGAATGGTGAAGCCCGAACCGTTGCCTTGGATATCTCCAAAGCATTCGACAGGGTCTTGCATGCTGGCCTCTTGTGCAAACTGCGGAGCTATGGGATAACTGGACATCTGTTTGACCTCATCCAGTCCTTCCTCTCTAACCGCACATTAAAGGTGGTATTAAATGGGCATGCCTCCCAAAACTACCAGACGAACGCGGGCGTCCCTCAAGGTTCTATCCTAGGTCCCACGCTCTTTCTGATCTACATTAATGATCTCCCCGACAACCATTAGATCCCAAGTTGGCATGTATGCCGACGACACAACAATCTACTCCCGCATCGATCAGAAACCAGGTCTGGACGACAAAGTGAAGCCCGGTGATACCGAAAGGTTGAAACCATTATAATTAACGGAAAGAGATTATCGAAATGGAATTACCAACCGACATATTTAATTTATTTGTTTGAACAAAATACAGTTCAAAGCAGAGATGATTATTTTTTTTTTTAATCATTTCACCCCGAGCAAGGCGGAAACGCCACTGATGTGCAGGGGCTTACATAAATGTAAAAAGATTAATTAGAAAAGAGTGAGGAGTACAAACTAGTTAGAAAGGAACAATCGAAATCTGAGAAAGCAGGTGCAATGACAGATACATAGGTGGAGAGAAAGTGAAGGTTATACAGGAGAGGGGAGAGAGCTAGAGGCCAGTGTTTAGTAGATGAGTATTGACTTTGCATTTAAATTTCTGGAGGTTGTAGCCGTCAGGAAAGCAAGAATACGGGAGTGAGTTCCACAGGCGGGAAGTGCGAGAGAGGAAGCTGCAGGAGTAGAATTTTCGTTTGCACTTGGCTAACCTGACTGTGAATGGGTGGGACCCAGTTGCCAGTCTGGTTGTATACGAAAAATCAAATGTTGTGTATATAAAGGTTCGATTAAACTGCGGAATCATTCCGAGGTTGAGTGGTCTAAGACGTACAATATCAATTGGCGTCTGCCCCTAAGTTGTTAGGGGTCGCAGGTTCAAATCCTACCGAATGACACGTATTTACGTAACAAAAAATTCTTGAAAATAATCAGGCCGGTAGAAATATATATATAAAAATATGCTCTTTAATTTTAAATGGAATATCTCATCAAATACGAGTATCGATTAAAAATAATGTTCTAACAAATTAATTCCAAAAATGGTGTATGGGTAGGTTTTGAAGGTTATCACAATGCGTTTAATAAAATGAAACAAGGTAAAGAAGGTGTTGGGTATTACCTATTTATTATTCATTAATATTTCGAGATCAAAATCTAATCTTCAGAATGGTAGGAAAGCTTGTTTTCACGTCCGCTTGTGAACTGTGCCTTTCTACGAATGGTCATTTTTTGCTGCTACTGTTGTCGTTAATTGTAGTGAGTGTATCTGTATGTACCAGTAAAATTGTTTGTGTATGTATGTATGAGTATGTGTGTGTGTGTGTGTGTGTGTGTGTGTGTGTGTGTGTGTGTGTGTGTGGATGATATATATATATGTGTGCTTTGACCAATAGTAGGATTTGGCTTTTTCTCACCTTTGTTAAAGTGATAGTGGGAGCCGTTTTACGTTCTGATAATATATGTCTACTTTAATTTATGGTTTATATATGTGTGCGTTGACTGATGAGGCGTGTTTATTGCTACATTTTTGCCATCCGGTATTTGTTCTCGTGTGTTCTTGCGTGTGCGTGAGTGTGTCATGTGTGTGTGTGTTTATGTGCGTATACATCTTGTATTTGTACCTACTTCTGTGTTCATTTTATATGTATATGCCTACATACCATTTCACGGTATCGTGTGTGTGTGTGTGTGTGTGTGTGTGTGTGTGTGTGTGTGTATTCCGGTGTATAGTATGTAGGAGTGTGTGTGTGTGTATATATGTATATGTGTGTGTATGTGTTCCGGTGTATAGTATGTTAGAGCATGGTATATGAATGTGTGCGTGTGTACATATATTTATTACTTTGTGCGTTGTATTGTTGCTAGTGGATAGATGTTTGGGGCATGTGTGTGTGCGTGTACCGGCTTATAGTATGGTATACTTGTTGTTACTGGTCTCGTGTTTAGAGGCATGTATCTGTGTGCGTTAATCTGGGATTGCGTGTTTGTGTGTAAACGCCTTATTGCTGTGGCCGGTGTGTGTAAGGTGTGTGATAGTGTTAATTATTCTGATATGTAATCTAGATTGAGTTCCTGGCTATTGTTGATCTGTAGGTGGCGCTTAGCTATTATTAAGGACTTTTTTATGCGTAAGTTTCCTTGTTTCCGTTTTCTAGCTTCAATATTGACAATTATGTTTTTGTCTGTATTTTTGCATTTTTAGGTGCTTGTGGAGGATGATGCTTGCGTATGTAAGTGTTCTGTTTGATTCTGATATGCCACCGCCTGGTGGGGCTGTCGACATAATATTCTTCGCATTTGGCGCATTGTATGCGATACACGACATAAACCTGGTGGCATATACCGGTGTCAGGAATAGGGCAATTGGCCAGTGTATATGTGGTGTCGTTTTTAGTATCTTGTTTGTTGTAGTTGTAATTGAGATGTCTACGAAGAGTGGGGCCGTAGTGGGCCAGCTGTATGTCCAGTCCCTGTCTGCGGATATCTCTACGCATTTTAGTGGTGATGTTTTCGCTGAAGTGTGGTAACCTCAGTAAGCAGGTGTTAGAGAGGATGTGTTGCCTTCGGTCTTTATTACCTTTATGGTCTAGGCGACCCAAAAAGACAATAAATATACATATTATCCAATGTTTTAAGGACGACTCAGTGTTTCATGCATTACGCAATAATCAGGTGCATATTATGAGTCCATTATATGAGTTCAAAATATGCACCTAATGATTGCATAATGCATGAAACTCCGAGTCGACCATAAAACGTCAGATAATATGGCTATTTTTTATATGTACTTCTCGCTCTGTTATACCGCATTGAGTACTGTTCCATTTACACCTGCTAAATAATTATATATTGATGTGTATCTGCGCGTATACAAATATATATACGTATTTATATCCATAAACCGCTAGCTAATATATTAGGTGAGTGTGAACTTTATTTCTACAGATCTTATTTAAAAGTAAAAGAAAAACAACATTTGTACTTCCCGTAATATCACTCACCAATCGATATTTCCGGAAAGTAAAATTTTAATCCAGTTTTCAGTCAATAAGAAGATTAATAATATTGTATTTCTTAAAAGTGAATAAACTTCGACATAAGATCAAGATTCTTTTTTTTTATCGCAGAGATCTACATTCTCCAAAGGTATGATAGATTCTTTTTATTTTTTTTTTTAGAAGAAAGATGTGGAAACAAAATTTGTCTTTTTAAGTTAAATGTTTTTTTCTGATTTAGATGATGAACAATTCTAAATATTGCTTCATTACGATTTAAATACTTATAAAGATTAAAAATATATTTGCACATATCAAGCATATATTTCATTTGTGTTTACCTTTGTAAGACAAGCAATGTCCACCTGAGTGGCGTATATTACGATAACATCTCTACGTCATTTAATTTGTAACTCCTCACAAAATAAGAATCCTAATGCCATGCATGCATTTATTACTGAAATACGAACTGATAACTTTGTAGTAGAAATATGATGACTTGAATATTTTGGGAAATTCACTTCAACATTTTGCACTATTTACACTGTTTGAACTGCTGTCCTCTTCTTTATTGTCATATTCACGACGTTTCGGCCGTTGTACACACCGGCCCTCTTCAGATTATATACGCTTGAATTTCGAAACAAACTTTTTTATTCAGTCGACGATGTATATTGTTCTAGTTCCACAAGCCATGCCATTTTTTGGATATCTCAGTTCTAGTTATTTCTGTTTAGTAACTCAACTCACCATTTTTTGTGGCCAGGTATTGAACTAACAACTCTTTGGGTCAAATCACTGGACCATGTGCCCAAAGTATATCATCTGAATAAGACTGGTGTGTACAACAACTGAAACGTCGTGAATATGACAATAAAAATGTGGACAAAGGTCTGAAAAATACAGCGTAAATTGTTACAATACCATATCTCAGAAATATAGAGAGATACTCTCCACCTAAATGCTTAAATTTAAACCTTCGATGGTAATGATTTTCAGATATAGGACGATTAAAACATTATAGCTCAAATAGATCTTATTTAGACTCTCCATAGCGGATTTTCAGATTGTTAAAACAAATACGTTAAAACTTTAATTCACTCTAATGATTTGGTTAGGCATACCAAATATGTGTAGGTGGTCTTAGTGGTACATGCCGTTAGTACATATAAAAAAGTTCTAAAAAATAAGGACGTTTAGGAAGAACTTAGAAGAAAATGAATGAAAAATTTTATTTTTTCGAAAAAGAATATATTGACAAAGTGTAGGAATGTGTTACATGCTTTCTCACCGACCCTGAAAAGGAAAGCTAAAGAATGTTACAAAAGTTTCTCTTTTCTAACAAATGCAGAACGTCATGTTTCGATAATCTGTTTTACCCACCTGTCGAACAAGCATGTTTTCACGGACCTCAACCTTAGGGCTACATTGATCAGCCGTCAAGAGTTAGATGTCTGGCTACTAATTAAGAAAGAGGATCGACAGTTAATCAAACAATTCGATTATAATGGAGTAAATCCTAGAAATAGAAAAAGAAATTAAGCAAACATCAAAATCGGGACATCTCTATTTGAACCCAATGCATGTAAGAAAGGTTTCTGCCTTTTTATCCTAGATTTTACAGCCATTTTTTAATCATGAGGATAAGTCAAAAATCATCTTCACTTTCACCTTAATATATTTTTAGACCAGAGAGCAGATATTTTTTAAACTTTCCTTCGTACCTTACTTTCACCACTTTTTATTCAAACAATTTAAATCTTTTCGACGGTTGGGAAATCATAACTGATTTTTAAATGTCTTACCTAAATTTGGTTTTAGTAATGTTCATCACTAAAATCTGTATGAGCGGAATTGAAAATCAGGCAAAAAGGGATTCTGTGATCAGGAATTAAGATAAGCATTTAAAACAGAGGGATATTACATACATATTTTTTTTATAATCGTTTCAACCCGAGCAAGGCATTTCCCTGCCACTATTGTGCAGGGGGTTACATAGAGTGGTGAGAAAGGATGGTTAGTGGTGAGAAAGGATGGTTAGATATAGAAAAAGTCAGAAGGGGGGTGACAGACGGGTAAGGATATCGAGAATGAGGGTTGGGTAGATGGTGAGAGTGTTGGGAGAATAGATGCAAGTTAGTGTGATAGGAGGTGTCTATTGACCTTACATTTAAACTCCTGGAGATTGTAGCCGTCGGGAAAGCAGACACGTGGAAGGGAATTCCACAGGCGGTAAGCGCGAGAAAAGAAGCGGTTGGAGTAGAAATTACGGTTACATCTTATCGGTTTTATTGTAAAAGGGTGGGACCTAGTTGCAAATCTAATATCTCGTGTAAATTCATACCTAGGCGGCACTAATGATCTAGGTTCATCGGAGCAGAAGACATGAAAGTATTTGTAGAAGAGGCACAGGGAAGCCACATCACGCCGGTGAGAGACTGGTTGCAGCCGGTCTGCCAAGTCAGTATCGATCACGTTACAGATTCTCCGTTGTATTTTGTCAAGAAGCCCAAGGAGAGTAGCTGGGGCACCCGACCAGATGTGGATGCAATACTCAATACACGGGCGGATGGTAGATTTATATATGTGCAGGATAGATTCAGGCGGGAAAACCTTCCGGGCTCTGCACAGAGAACCGACTTTCATAGCGGCGAATTTGGCAATGGATTCGATATAGTCATTCCATTTGAGGTCTGCTGAGAGTGTAAGGCCAAGGAGGTGTAGTGTTTTACTCTCTGGGAGGCAAGCTTGTTCCATGCTAATGGGAGGTAGATACGATTGTCTGTGGTGGTTAGTTGATAGCAGCTTCGTTTTAGAGGCATTGAAATTTACGAGCCATTCCTACCACAGGCCACTACGGATTGCAGGTCCTTTTCAAGGTCGGCAGCGAGGTTCGCTTTGTCGCCCACACCGGGATTTTGATCGAGGCGAGAGTAGATTGTGGTGTAATTTAAAACAATTTGACCTAAAACACATTTACTATAACTTGAAGTTTAAAATAGTTGTCCAAAGAACTATTAAAATCCAAATGTCAAGTAAGTCTGCTGTCGGAAACTAATACAAGCAACAAACGGACACTAACATTTGTACAATGAAGATAATGGATCTTACTTAATCCATGTGAAGTATAAAGCCACAGATTCAATACACCAGGTGTTGGTGTGGTAACCGCAGCAAGAAACCTTTCTACATGGTAGATTTTCCAGCCCCACGTCCAATCGGATTTTAATTCAGAATTATCCTTCTCCTAGACTGATTGACAATCACAGATAAGAGTTGACGAAAGGTGGGGAAAATGAATTCATAAATATACACAGTATTTGTGTGAAAGCAAATGCAATGACTACGGCCGGAATTCGAACCTCGCATTCCGATAATCAGTTTCTGCACCGATAACCGCTACACCACGAGTACATCTATCTGTATTAAAATTTCCAGAAATATTTCAAGATTAATATAAATTAGTTATAAAATCAATATAATTTTTGGATATCGAGATTCACAATAATTTGATTGTTTTTTATTTTTAGATTCATGTTGAAAAGGAATCGATATTTTTAGGAGTTATTATCAAAGGAATACACTTTGATATATAGCAGTTCGGTAATGATAGGGATAAGTATTGAATTTGGCTCAATTCTATCTCAATTGCAAAGGAGAAACTTTCCAAATTAATCTGATTAAATAGATAGAATCCTTGTTATTTCATTTGCAAATCATCACAAAGCAAATAATCCTATATTCTGGCGCCATTGTAGAATTCAATCCCCTGCATTTGGGTGCACTAGAGACATCTGCAACCACTTTTGGGCACTGAGTAAATTCCAAAATTAATCTAACCTGGTAACTGCAAATCCGTTTCATAGACTAAAATTTCGCCCTTGTATTGCTTATTAACGATACACAATGCATGGGGGAGAGGAACAGAGTTTAAGTGGGAAACTACACATCCCTTTATGAACCCAATACTATTGAAAACAATAGCGAAATAATATATTTCTCACTTTCTGTGGATTTATCAGGAATAAAATAAAATGCAGGTTTTACGTGCAGAATATCCAGAAAAAATGAGTTCGAATTTTTTGAAAAGAACAAGGAAAGCAAACTGAATGAGGAAATACTCATATTCAATTTCCTGTTGCACTTTTTTTCACAAGACACATAAAAGCAAGTAACATAGTTAGAAGACGGCTGGGAGAATCTAACAATCACAAAACACGTTAAAGGCAAATAAAGTAATGTAAAGCTGCGAGAACCTTTCTGTTCATTTTTCTTGTATATCCACATGCAAGAAAAATACTAAAATACTTTATATCAGACCTTATTACGCAAATCAGCATTGTCGGAAAAATATGCTTTGAGGATGTTGCTCAGGCTTCTAGGATATACATATATTCACAAGCAAACAGACACACATACACACTTATATATATAGCCTTTGAGATTTCACTCGCCCGATCGACTTGGTCGATTAAAAACTTAACTGGGCGATTAATGTTTATTGCTTTACTCGCCCGCGCTCGATTAAAAATCTCGCAATGAGACGTGTCCCTTCAAATATAGAAAAAGGAAATCTGATTCCTTTTACAACCCAAAAGTATGCCATTGAAGTTTCACAAGTTATTTAGAATGACTTACAACGTCATTATTGAATTCTTGGCTTTTATCGTCCCGGTCAGTGTTAACATTCGTTTAATTAACGCTTCCAAAGTGGCGTCAAAATATCTCTGTCGCACAAATTTTTAAAACTCATTTGGAAAAATATTATCTTATATTTCCTCCCCGCTTACGAAAAGTAAATCACGAACATTTGAAAGAAAGGAAAACAAATACGAATACTTCTTTCAACCACGTACCGAAAAACAATTTATACAAGTAAGTAATTTTTTTTATAGAAAATCGTTGAGAAAATCAGATTTGTTATTTTTATCATCTATGAGATGGAGGTTGTAGTCAAACAAAAGAAAGAAACTACGAATTTAGGTACCTCCACTCAAATTGCCGAAAACAAACAAACAATAAAAAAAAACAAAAAAAAACCCCAGCATATTATGATGTTTAAGGAGCTCAAACTTAATAAAAACAAAGTTTTATCATCAAAATGTTTATGCTATAATTAAGAGGAAAGATCAAATTTTGTTGATAATATTTAAAACATTTTTAAATATTTTTTCTAACACATTCAAAATTTTAATTACAATTTCATTTTTTGTTTTCCGTCAGCGATTCACGCTATGTTTACGTAAGGCAACTATTAAGAAAATGGATTCCGTCTAGTAAAATGATATTGGGACGAGTAAATTTCCCTCGCTCTCGGTCGAGTGATTTCTTTTTTCAAATCTCAAAGGCTATATATATATATATATATATATATATATATATATATATCCAAATGAATAAGGAACGAAGAAGATATTTGCAACGTTCAAGACATTGATTTAAAACAGTGCTCAGTATAGAAATACAACAATGAATATTTACTATAAATTATAATTTAGAACATGTACAAACTGCAATCTACTACGAAAGTGTACATTTTGTTTCAACACTGAAAGCCCAATGTCTTATCAGGTAGTAAACGCACAAAAAATGCCAATATATAAAAGTGAATTTCCATCCCGTTTCAAAAATAGCATTTACTACCTGATGAGACATTGGGCTTTCAGTGTTGAAAGCAAAATGTACACTTTTGTACTAGATTGTAGTTTGGACATGTTCTGAAGAATAATTTTTTTATATATATATATTAAATGTATGTTATGATTGTTGTAATTTCGAGTTGCACCTTCTGTAGCATGTTTCGTCACGCGTAGCCCTCTTCATCCGCTGGTTCAACCGTTACAGTTTGATAAATGGATTCTGTATGTCTCATTTCATATGTGCTGCTGAGGAAAGTTATAAAATCAAGTTAGTGGGCCACTTCATGGCAAATTGAGGTCCACATTAAACAAATTCACGCCATCGACCCTTTCTTCTACCAACTCTTGCAAAGCCAAACGGCGATTGGAAATGAATAACGGCGGCAAGTTTTGTCGAAAGCGGAAGCTTCTTGTTCTCCCCTGAAAGCTGGCGGCGTTTTAATCACTGACGTCATCATCATAAATTAAGCGATTAGCAAAGAAGAAATTAAATAAACAAACTAAATAATGCCTAAAGCCGCTGACAACGACGACGACGGTATGTTATACATTTAATGCATATTAGAATAATTGATAATTGTTTTGGGATATGTTAGGCTATAATGAAACATAATTTTGATTTACAGTATTCACATTATTCGGACTATTGTCTTCATCTTTGTTGCCATTTGTATAACGTTTCGGCAGTTGTAGGCTCCGGCCTTCCTCAGGTGCTAGGAATTTCGAACCGAATCACTGAGGTATATGAACTCCATTCCTTCCATTGTAGTGCCTCTTTTGGAGATCATGCGTTATACTCCTCTAACCCGGTAAGTTACTTATGTAACACTGCTGTAGCCTGGTATTGAACTCACAACTCTTTGAGTCAAGTCACAGGAACTAACCAACGTCTATATCCACTGGGCCGGAGCGTGGGTCTTGTATGATATTTGGCATGCCTGCTACAAGGGTGTCACGAATAGGCCAGTCCTTCTGGACCCAATGTCTGTCTCCTGCTCGGCTGTCCCACATATAGAGGAAAGATGGAAACTTGGTGAAACCTTTCTGTTGTCCAAGAAAAAAGTTGATCAGTCTACACAAATGAGCCAATTGTGCACATTATATTTTAATACGTCCATGACCATTCTCATATCATCATAGTCTTCCCGCAAATACACTGAGTGACCGACAGGTACTGCTCCATAAACATTGCCATTATGTAAAAGAACACACTGTAGACTGCGTTTTGAACTGTCTAAAATAGTCTCCATTTAGAAGGATTGTAGTAAGGTACACCCAGTTCTTTGAGAAGCCCTGGGATGTCATGGAAGTAAACAAAATGTATGTCTTCTGAAAAGAAGGTCACAAAAAGTTGGTCACGCTTACTGAAATATGATACTTTAACAGAGTGATCAACAAGATTTCTGCCTTGTAATCTTGATGCCAAAAGCTCTGCTGCTTTCTTTGAAAGTCCTAAATCCCGCACTAAATCATTCAGTTCAGCCTGGGGAAGAGGTTTGGGGAGGGGGAAAGGTTCAGTGTCTGGAGAATAGTTCTCCGATTGTGAACACTTTTCTGACAATTCACTGTCACAACTGTCTGTGCGCTTGTATCATGTCCAATGTCTTTATCGTCCAATGAAGGCAAGCCTTTGAAAATTGGAACAGGAACTTCTTCAGAGTGCGGAGCAGGCCGAATAGTTGAGGGAATGTTCGGATACGTAATCTTATGTCGGTGTTTCCTCTCAACACCCGTTGTGTTTACCATGCAGAAATAACAGTCAGTTACATGGTTGGTGGGTTCGCGCCAAATCATTGGAACTCAAAAAGGCAGACCTTTGCGTTTTCCTTTGATCCAGTCTCAAAGCATTTCCTCACAAGTGTGGCACACAACATAAGAAGCCCATTGCTTTTGTCTTGATTATCAAAGTTGAATTTCAAAATATGCCTTGTGGGCACGCTTGAGGAACGAGGATATGTTACGTCTCTGACGATTGAGTGTGTAGCATCCACATATGTAGGAGAAGACATCAGGCTTGTTTCTGCAATGATATCTAGTTTTGGAAGCTATGTTTGATACGAAACAAATTACGAATGATCAAAATATTGGAAGCTATCTATGTATATATGGACGTGAAATTGCTTTTTTTTTTTTTAAATCATATCACCCCAAAGCAAGGCGAAAACGCCACTGATGCGCAGGGGGCTACGTAAGAGTGAAAAGATTGGAAAAGAGAAAAGAGAAAAACCGGAAACCACAACCTAAACAGAAAACAAGGGATGAGCCTCTTCACCTGTTCAATAGACGTGGGTGGAGTGTTAACCGGGCGATAGTTTAGACTATCTACTCCAATTGAAAAAAAAATAATAAAAAAAGAAGAGTGAAAAGTTTGGAGAAGAGAAAAACCGGAAACCACAACCTGAACAGGAAACAAGGGATAAGCCTCTTCACCTGTTCAATAGACGTGGGTGGAGTGTGAACCGGGCGATAGTTTACATGGTTTACGCAAGTTCACAATTGTACAATTTCATTAACCTCAAATTGCATACTAACTAGAACTTGTAGAGAAAAACTAATTTCAGATTTGAAATCAGCGCCTAAAACTCTTTCAGAATCACTTAAAATATCCAATGCAACTTAAAATTTCTGAAAAAGTGTTCCCCCAGTGTTATCAGACAACTGAAAACTCTTTGTATCAGAACACATCTTCGAATGCAATCAAGGTAAATGTAAAATTATGTCATTATATTAGACAGACAATTATTCTTACCTAGAAATACAAGAACAAAAACTTCATAAACAAATTTAAGCAAACACTTAATAAATCATAACCCCCACACGAACAAACAGACACACAACACGCACTGAATGACCATACACATTAGCCGGACCGCGTGCGCTTACACATACGCGCACACACACAAGTATGTACACATACTAGCAGGGTGGAATGCAGTGACACACACAGGAAATTCTGCACGATATAGAAAGTGGCTATTATATTTTGAAGTTATTCATATATTATACGAGAAAAATGTTCATGTTCATGCCTTTTCCTCGTATAATATATGACTAACTTTCTAAAACTAATAGTTTTTTTGTTAAACTTAGAATTAAAAATTAAAAATTCGCAATAGAAATAAAGTGAATCTAATAGTCGAGTAATAATGCTGATCTCAATTTAATCAAATATTAATATTATTGCCTCCCTAAAATTCTTCAAATAGGATGTTACTTAATTCTGATTGGTTCACACTGTCTATGCAACAATGCCTCCTTGATTAAAGGGGTTTGCCTTGTTTTTAACCTTTTAAAACCCTTCAACTTGAAATAAACCTCATCACTTGATAAGACACAGTGACGAAACAAAATAGCTACTTTTGTAGTGATATTATAACATATTCATGTTATAATATTGATTATATATATATATATATATATATATATATATATATATAGAGAGAGAGAGAGAGAGAGAGACCTCTCTTTTTACAGTGGATAGGTTGCTCACGGTTAATAAAATGTCCAGATAATATCGACCAATACACAAGTATACAGAGTATATTCAAACTTTGAATTAGACCCCGTGAGCCTATTGGATAAGAAAAGAGACTCAACTCCTTCCACTAATTAATATATTTCATGTACGATGTAAACATGAAATGATCTATCCAAAAACATTCCAGATGGCAAGGTATGAAACTTATATTATCAACTAGTGCTCTGATAATTCAGCCTTCCATTTAATCTAAATGATTATATATATAATGCTCAAATCCTGTTAATATTAAATATTTTTAGTTTAATTAATTATTGAACATGAAAGTTTTGATGACTGTGCCGAGGCCAGATAAATAGCGACTTCGTGTATGTAATACAGATCTCACGGATGTACAGTATTTTTTTTAATTTCTTTATGCAACTAAAAAAAGGCAAGACAAAAGAACAAATAATAATTCTTTTAAAGATTGGTGAATGTGTTATTCTGTTTTCTCTTGAGAAACGCTACGAATCGTAAGTGTTCGTGTCACGTTCGGATTGAAAATCAACAAGTCATGCAATCCAAAATTGATTAGCACTGAGATTAAGTAGCGAACAACAGGACAAGAGGTAGAAAATCGAAGGGGAACACTATTGCTCTTGAAACCTACCCACGAAACATCCAGCATCAATAACGTCAGATTAGTCCTTGCCTACATATTCCAGAGGCATTGCAAGTGTTACTGCTTGCACATCTATCGAACAAAAAATATATATTGTAATTTTGTTGATTGTACGACGTTTCGGAATGAGAAGTCAGAAAGAAGAGTTCAAAATTCAGTTGAGTTCATTACATTCACATTCCTTTGAATCTATCTCGTCCTCTTTCTATATCTATGGGTTGAATAGTAAGGCAGACATTGTTAATTTGAAGACATTGTAGCGCACCATGTGCATCAGTTTTCTGTATATACCGGACTTTACCGAGACGATGGATTGATAATCTGTTGTAAAACTAGTCCGCAAAAACCCGCACATACTTAGAAAGGATCAAACCAATTTTTTCAAAGACCACGATCAGTTATTTGTTCCCATTTTTTCCCAAACTGAAAAATCTTCAATAGATTTCAAACCGCATTATCTAAGGTGGCGGCTAATGATGTGATGGAGCTTTCCTTTTATAAATAAACTCGCAGTATAGCCCAGCATTGCTCGGGTGTAATAAAAGCTTTAAAACTAATCCATGGTCCTGAAGTTCAGATTCTTTGGACGTTGGCACGAAAGACTAAAAAGCAATAGTTGTTTCCAGTTAAAGTGATACCGTAGACTGAAAGAAAAATGAATGGATGTAAGTCAAATTTTCATTTCCTAGTATCGATATCAAATAAGTTTTTTCGTCGTTAACTGAATTTTGAAGACTAAATAAGTTCTCTGCGTAAATGGTATCATGGCTGAGACTAAGAACTACAATTATACCTACTTAGAGCCAAACCTGAAGCAAAACTAAAATAAAAGGGCTGAAATCTGATTTTGATCAGACCTGGTAGGATATCGGGGTATCGATTTCAAATATCGGAGTCAAATAAGTAATCGAAGGATAGAAATGCAACGTTGAAACTTCTGAATATCGTTTCTTATGTCTTTATCTATGAGTGTATCAAATTTGATTAAAATCGGACCACTTCTTCTATAACCTGATTTTTTTTCAATTATCGATTTTCGATATTTATCGGGGGTACCTCGACACAAAACCTAGCTAAGAACACTCGCAGACGCTTATAGTACAACTGTGTAAATTTTCAAGAAAATCGGTTCAGCCGTTTCGGAGTCTATAGGTAACGGGCACACACACACACAGACACACACATACACACAGAGACAAAGTTCCATTTATAAATAAGTTTAGATCAGCCCAAACTGAGAGCTCTGATGGGTTTGTCCTCATCTTTGTTGTTGTTATCACAACATTTCGGCTTTCCTCAGGTGTATATGGATCTGGATAACTACAGATGAGTTATGCATAGCGCTATAAAAGGCGTGGGTGGTCAGAATGCCATTGGAGCGCGGTACACACTGAGAATCAAAGTCGCTACCCCAGCCAATTGTGGTTCGTGAAAATCGTGTTAACTATAGTACTAGAGGAAGAAACATTCTATGTTGACTGAAGTGCCGAATAGACTGGACACTTATTGAAAGGTGTTGGTGTTCATTTAATTTTGATGTCCTCAACTTTGTTCATTTTTATCACTAAATTTCGGCTTGTCAACTCACCGGACATCCTCGAGCATGTGTCGCATTCAGTTTCGCATTTTTCTCTAACGTTAGGTCACTTGTGAAATTAACCACGACTTCACAAGATTTTGATACCAGAAAACTAGAAAAATGGGAAAAAATATGGTTGAATGTAGTGATATCAGTATATCTTATAAATTCTTAAAAATAATTAATGCCCCTTCAGGAGATGGGTGATTATAGTTTCATTTCTTTAAAAGACTATGCGTGATTTGCAAAGACTTGCGAAAATAGTGAAATAGTTTTCCGTTTGACTTTCTTTTCCTAAATTCTCCACCCAAGGCTAGAGAACCGAGTTTGTCTTTACCCATAAGATGTAGTGTTAATGTAGAGATGAGGTGCATAGTATAGAAGCGAACTTAACAAACATGGTCACATAAATCGTTACGCTACCTGCACATACGCTGTGTTTTGCAAAAACACGACGATGTCCCACTCTCACGTTAAAGAAGAAGACAAAATGAACGAAAATGTTTGAATGACTGAGAACTAAATGCAATTGTGACACCAGAAAGTAATAAACTGGAGTTCTGGAGGGTATCCAGTTGCAACAAACAGTTTATGGTGTGACAGCTGAACTGAAGAAGCAAAACGATGCAGCTGAAGAGGAAAAAGAAAAAAATCACCAAGTGAGAAAAAAAGATTAAATTTTGAGCACGTGATCGAGTAAACATAAAGAATTAATCGGAACAACCCTTCCACGACTAATATGTCAATATCTATCATGTCTGTCAATATCTATCATGTCTGTCAATATCTATTATATCTGTCAAACGAAACAATAACAATAATGATAAAGATCAGAGATATGTGGCTGGTGTAATGAATAATGGCCCAGTGTGAGAAATGAAAGAACAGAGTTCGAATTCCAGTCGAGTTCATTACATCCATTTACGCGCAAATACCCTCGGGAAAGGTATGAATCTCAAAAACTATGGGCTAAATAGCAGTGTTTCCAATCATGTTTTTAAAGGAGAATGACAACTCCGAATTCAAAACTGATATCAATAAGCAAGATCTCTATTAGGTTTCGACCAAAGTGCTTCATAAAAAAATCATTGAATAAAAACTATGCATAGGTCCACTTAATGCTCTATGCAATCGTGTGTGTGCACAATAATAATAATAATAATAATAATAATAATAATAATAATAATAATGAAAATATGAAAAGGAGAGAAGAAAGAAAGAAAAACCCAAAATGGTTATTTACATAATTGTCTAATAACAGTCAATTGATAAAGAGACGAATTGGATGGAGAAAGCAGAGAATTATTCAAGTGAACTTTAGATTACATTATCAAAATTAGATGAAAAAACGAAATCTCAGAAATTCATTTATAAATAATTATGTGAAAAAATATTTTTCAAAGCTGAATTGGTTCAGTACCGATGATAAGAACCCCAAGAATACAAAAATGTAAAAGTGATTTAGTCAGAACTAAACTGTAAATTTTATAATAATAATAATGATGGAAAGAATAAGAATAATCAGAAAAAAAAGTGTTCCAGGCAATGGCATTTTTCTGGTCTCCTGTAACAATGAAAATGGTATTACAGATTTGAAGAGTTTTGCTATCATTCTATCTTGAGGAAAGGAAAACTATCAGGCGTCTGGTATGAAAAAGGAAAGGAATAATAATAATAATAATAATAATAATAATAATAATAATAATAATATAATAATAATAATAATAAAATAATAAAATAATATAATAAAATAATATAATAATAAAATAATATAATAATAAAATAATATAATAATATAATAATAAAATAATAATATAATAATATAATATAATATAATATAATAATATAATAATAATATAATAATATAATAATATAATAATATAATATAATATAATAATATAATATAATATAATAATATAATATAATAATATAATATAATATAATAATATAATAATATAATAATAAAATAATAATATAATAATATAATATAACAATAAAATAATAATATAATATAATATAATATAATAATAATAATAATATAATATAATAATAATAATAATAAAATATGATGAAAAATGACATAATAATAATAATTCTTCACCATTTAACTGACAGACCAAGTATTTTAATTAAAGATTGTAAAATAAAAAAATACATTCTCACAGATATGAAATATGATAAAAATATATCTGTTAAAGTATTTTTTAATAATTCCGTCCGAAGCAAGGCAGTACTGTCACTAATGCTCAGGGGGTTACATGAGAGAAGAGGAAAGAGAAAGAGGAACTGGTTACACGGGGTGTCGGAGAATGGGTAAGAATGGGATGGGAATACTAGTGGGATGAGAGTTGCGTACAGGAGTGTTAAGGAAAAGATGAGAGAAGGATGGGTGTCAAGGGGATGGAAATTGACGTTGCATTTAAACTCTTGAAAATTGTAGCTATCAGGGAAGCAAGTATACGGAAAGGAGTTTCCATAGGCGAAAAGTGCGAGAAAAGAAGCTAATAGAGTAGAAGTAACGGCTACATTTTTTTTACTGGAAAAGAGTGGGGCCTTGTTGCCAGTTTGGTTGCTCGAGTAAATTCCCGTAGAGAGAACACCAGAGAGCTAAGCTCGTCGTAGGAGAAGCCATAAAATATTTGTAGAAGAGACAGAGGGAAGCTACATCTTGCCGGTGAGAAAATGGCTGTAGTCGAGCTGCTAGATCGGGATCGATTACATTGCAGATTCTCCTCTTGATCTTCTCAGGTTCTCCTCTTGAGAAAGCCGAAACGAATAGCAGGGACGCCGGAGCAGATATGACTACAGTATTCAATGCATGGGCAGATGGTTGATTTGTGTAAGATGGATTCAGGCGAGAAAAACTTACTGACTCGACACAGTGACCCAACGTTTCCTTTCAGTAGATTTAACTATTGATTCAATGTAGTCGTTCCACTTGAGGTTGGCTGAGAGGGAGAAACCGAGGAGGCTAGCTTAGTCCATGCTGATAGTGGGGCAGAAGGGACTATGGTGGTTGACGGATAGAAAGCTTCGCTTTGGAAGCATTAAAGTTTACACGACATTTCTTACCAGTCTAACACAGGCTGGAGGTCTTTCTCAAGATCAGTAGCGAGGTTATGTTTGTCCGCATTGGCAGATTTCTTACTGAGGCGGGAGTAAATTGTTGTGCCGTCAGCTTGAAATTTGATTGCATCAGGGAGATTATTGATGAAGATCAGAAAGAGCGTCGAACCTAGGATGGAGCCTGGTAGGGCACCCTCATTCGTGGGATAGGATCTCGAAGCATGCCCGTTCAAGACAACCTTCATTATCAATATGACGAAATAAATAGCTAAAAAGATTTTGAAATTAAAGCTGAATAAAAAATGGTACGTTAAAACTACTGTTATTCCGATAATAATTGGAGCACTGTGTGTGATAAAAATTACAGACCAGGGGATCAACAAAATCCCTGGTAGACACTATTTATAAGAGATTCAAAAACAGCATTGTAAGGAACATGCTCATCAAATCAGGATATCGCTATCAATATAAAAAAACCCAAAAAACTATCAACGTATATTTATCACCTTCTCTTGCTCCAGATCTGGGATGCGGTAAAGTACGGAGTAAAACGAAAACATCAACAACAACAACAACAACAACAATGAAAATAAATAAAAATAATAAAAAATAATTCTAATAATAATGAGCATAATAATAAATAATAACAATAATAAAATAATTTTAATAAAAGATAATGATAAAAAGTAGCCAAATAATAATAAAATAATGATAATAAAATAATAATAATAAATAAAAATAATGACAATAAAATATTAATGAAATAATAATGATAATAATAATAATAAAATGATAATAATGAAAATAAGTTATAATCATAAATATAATATGAATAAAAATAATTATAACATAATCATATAAAGTAATAAGAATCATAAAAATAATACAATAAAAATAATACTGATATAATAATAATAATAATAATAATAATAATAATAATTTAATAATTTTTCCCTTACTATTCTGCATATCATTAATAGCACTAACCAGTCAACTTAACAAGACAGAATGTGGTTATAAAATAGGACAAAAGAAAATAAGCCATCTATTTTACATGGATGACTTGAAGTTATATGCTAAGAATGATAATGAACTGGAAGGTCTTCTGCAAACTGTAAAATGCTTCAGCGAAGACATTGGAATGAAATTTAATTTGAATAAATGTGCTAAAGCTACAGTTTTACGTGGATCAATACAAGAAACATCCTCAATTAGCCCAGACCCTGCTGTAACAATAAAAGAATTGAAACCAGAAGAAGCTTATAAATACTTTGGTGTAAATGAGAGCGAAAACATTCACCATAAAAAAATGAAAGAAATAGTGCGTAAAGAGTACTATAGAAGGCTACGAATGATATTAAAAACTGAATTAAATTCACAGAACAGAGTTATGGCCATTAATAGCCTTGCAATCCCAGTTGTGCAATATAGCTTTAACATCTTAAACTGGACTCTAAACGACATCAGGCGATTGAGTGCTAAAACAAGAAAGCTTGAAAAGAAAAAAATATGAAAATGAAAGCTACAGTTTTACGTGGATCAATACAAGAAACATCCTCAATTAGCTTAGACCCTGCTGTAACAATAAAAGAATTGAAACCGAAAGAAGCACATAAATACCTAGGTGTAAATGAGAGTGAAAATATTCACCATAAAAAAATGAAAGAAATAGTGCGTAAAGAGTACTATAGAAGGCTACGAATGATATTAAAAACTGAATTGAATTCTCAGAACAGAGTTATGGCCATTAAATCCCAGTTGTCCAATATATCTTCAACATCTTAAACTGAACTCTAAACGACATCAGGCGAATGGATGCTAAAACAAGAAAGCTTCTTTCTAAGCATAAGATGCATCATCCAAAGGCTGATGTAGACCGTCTATACATACCCCGTAAAGAAGGTGGAAGAGGTCTTATTCAGCTGGAATTATCATACAAGACAACAACTATTGGCTTACTAACATACATAGAAACAACAAAGGATTGGATGATACAATTAGTAAGGCAACATGAAGAAAGAAAGAAAAAATATTCAATAATAAAAGAAGGCAGTAAATACAAACAAGATTTACAGTTAGTAGATTCTGTAGAAAAGCAAAACAGAAGCCAAGAACCAACCATTGCGGCAAAAAATATGAAAATGAAAGCCAAAGATAAAGCTCTTGAACAGATGAAACAGCGCTGGCAAGACAAACCTCTGCATGGCCAATATCCAGAACGTGCCAATAAATCCAATGTTGACAAAGTTAATACTCATCGATGGTTACGTGCATCTGGATTAAAGTCGGAAACTGAAGGCTTTATTCTTGCAGCACAAGACCAAAGTCTTTTCACTAGAAACTTTCAGGCAAATATTATGCATAATAATATGGATCCAAAATGCAGGTTTTGTGATAAACACCAAGAAACAATAGACCACCTAATCTCAGACTGTTCTGTGCTTGCTCCAAATGAATATAAAAATCGCCACGATAGAGTTGGGCAATATTTACATTGGGCAATGGGCAAACATTATGGAAAATCTGTAAACAAACACTGGTATGAACATCACCCAGCACCGGTTACAGAAATAGAAGATGTAACCATTCTATGGGATTACACCATCTACACAGACAGAAAAATTGAAGCAAACAGGCCAGACATTATTGTTAAAAACCAGAAGGAGAAAACTTGTCTATTAATTGATATGGCTTGTCCAGCGGATTGTAACATAGCAATCAAGGAATTTGAAAAACTGTCAAAATATAAAGACCTAGAAATTGAAATAGAAAAAATGTGGAAATTGAAAACAAGAGTTGTGCCAGTGATAGTAGATGCACTTGGAATGATAAAAAATGGAACAAAACAACACATTGAAAGAATCCCTGGAAACCCCAGCTTAAGAGATATACAAAAAATTGTCTTATTAAGTACAGCCCACACACTAAGGAAAACTTTATCTATGTAATGCTGGGGATGATAGGGAAGATAGAAAAACATGAAATGAAGCCATAACAACACGCCACTACCTGCCTTAGGTCTCCCCGCAGACTTGGTTGGTAGTGAGACCAAAGCAGAAATCGAAATATGATGAAAAATGACATAATAATAATTTCTTCTACCCAAGAATGGTGACACAAACAACCGGAAAAACTACAGACCAATTACATGTCTTCCGACAACATATAAACTATTAACATCTATTTTAACAAAACAGACATATTTATTCTTAGAAAGAAATGACATGATACCGCTTGAACAAAAAGGGTGCAAACGTGGCTGTTATGGATGTAAAGACCAATTGCTAATTAACAAAATGATCCTGGAAAACTGCTACAGTACAAAGAAAAATCTTAGTACTGCCTGGATAGATTATCGAAAGGCATTCGATAGTGTGCCACATCCCTTGATTTTAAAGACTTTAAATATATACAAGATATCGCCCGTCATCATCAATTTCATCAAACAGTGCATGTCTATATGGAAAACAACCCTTTACCTCAATCATATAAATGGAACCTATAAGTCTGATGAAATAAACATCAAAAGAGGTATATTTCAAGGTGATTCTTTATCTCCCTTACTATTCTGCATATCATTAATAGTACTAACTAGTCAACTTAATAAGACAGAATGTGGTTATAAAATATGCCAAAAGAAAATTAGCCATCTATTTTACATGGATGACTTAAAGTTATATGCTAAGAATGATAATGAGCTGGAAGGTCTTCTGCAAACTGTAAAATGCTTCAGCGAAGACATTGGAATGAAATTTAATTTGAATAAATGTGCTAAAGCTACAGTTTTACGTGGATCAATACAAGAAACATCCTCAATTAGCTTAGACCCTGCTGTAACAATAAAAGAATTGAAACCGAAAGAAGCACATAAATACCTAGGTGTAAATGAGAGTGAAAATATTCACCATAAAAAAATGAAAGAAATAGTGCGTAAAGAGTACTATAGAAGGCTACGAATGATATTAAAAACTGAATTGAATTCTCAGAACAGAGTTATGGCCATTAAATCCCAGTTGTCCAATATATCTTCAACATCTTAAACTGAACTCTAAACGACATCAGGCGAATGGATGCTAAAACAAGAAAGCTTCTTTCTAAGCATAAGATGCATCATCCAAAGGCTGATGTAGACCGTCTATACATACCCCGTAAAGAAGGTGGAAGAGGTCTTATTCAGCTGGAATTATCATACAAGACAACAACTATTGGCTTACTAACATACATAGAAACAACAAAGGATTGGATGATACAATTAGTAAGGCAACATGAAGAAAGAAAGAAAAAATATTCAATAATAAAAGAAGGCAGTAAATACAAACAAGATTTACAGTTAGTAGATTCTGTAGAAAAGCAAAACAGAAGCCAAGAACCAACCATTGCGGCAAAAAATATGAAAATGAAAGCCAAAGATAAAGCTCTTGAACAGATGAAACAGCGCTGGCAAGACAAACCTCCGCATGGCCAATATCCAGAACGTGCCAATAAATCCAATGTTGACAAAGTTAATACTCATCGATGGTTACGTGCATCTGGATTAAAGTCGGAAACTGAAGGCTTTATTCTTGCAGCACAAGACCAAAGTCTTTTCACTAGAAACTTTCAGGCAAATATTATGCATAATAATATGGATCCAAAATGCAGGTTTTGTGATAAACACCAAGAAACAATAGACCACCTAATCTCAGACTGTTCTGTGCTTGCTCCAAATGAATATAAAAATCGCCACGATAGAGTTGGGCAATATTTACATTGGGCAATGGGCAAACATTATGGAAAATCTGTAAACAAACACTGGTATGAACATCACCCAGCACCGGTTACAGAAATAGAAGATGTAACCATTCTATGGGATTACACCATCTACACAGACAGAAAAATTGAAGCAAACAGGCCAGACATTATTGTTAAAAACCAGAAGGAGAAAACTTGTCTATTAATTGATATGGCTTGTCCAGCGGATTGTAACATAGCAATCAAGGAATTTGAAAAACTGTCAAAATATAAAGACCTAGAAATTGAAATAGAAAAAATGTGGAAATTGAAAACAAGAGTTGTGCCAGTGATAGTAGATGCACTTGGAATGATAAAAAATGGAACAAAACAACACATTGAAAGAATCCCTGGAAACCCCAGCTTAAGAGATATACAAAAAATTGTCTTATTAAGTACAGCCCACACACTAAGGAAAACTTTATCTATGTAATGCTGGGGATGATAGGGAAGATAGAAAAACATGAAATGAAGCCATAACAACACGCCACTACCTGCCTTAGGTCTCCCCGCAGACTTGGTTGGTAGTGAGACCAAAGCAGAAATCGAAATATGATGAAAAATGACATAATAATAATTTCTTCTACCCAAGAATGGTGACACAAACAACCGGAAAAACTACAGACCAATTACATGTCTTCCGACAACATATAAACTATTAACATCTATTTTAACAAAACAGACATATTTATTCTTAGAAAGAAATGACATGATACCGCTTGAACAAAAAGGGTGCAAACGTGGCTGTTATGGATGTAAAGACCAATTGCTAATTAACAAAATGATCCTGGAAAACTGCTACAGTACAAAGAAAAATCTTAGTACTGCCTGGATAGATTATCGAAAGGCATTCGATAGTGTGCCACATCCCTTGATTTTAAAGACTTTAAATATATACAAGATATCGCCCGTCATCATCAATTTCATCAAACAGTGCATGTCTATATGGAAAACAACCCTTTACCTCAATCATATAAATGGAACCTATAAGTCTGATGAAATAAACATCAAAAGAGGTATATTTCAAGGTGATTCTTTATCTCCCTTACTATTCTGCATATCATTAATAGTACTAACTAGTCAACTTAATAAGACAGAATGTGGTTATAAAATATGCCAAAAGAAAATTAGCCATCTATTTTACATGGATGACTTAAAGTTATATGCTAAGAATGATAATGAGCTGGAAGGTCTTCTGCAAACTGTAAAATGCTTCAGTGAAGACATTGGAATGAAATTTAATTTGAATAAATGTGCTAAAGCTACAGTTTTACGTGGATCAATACAAGAAACATCCTCAATTAGCTTAGACCCTGCTGTAACAATAAAAGAATTGAAACCGAAAGAAGCATATAAATACCTAGGTGTAAATGAGAGTGAAAATATTCACCATAAAAAAATGAAAGAAATAGTGCGTAAAGAGTACTATAGAAGGCTACGAATGATATTAAAAACTGAATTGAATTCTCAGAACAGAGTTATGGCCATTAAATCCCAGTTGTCCAATATATCTTCAACATCTTAAACTGAACTCTAAACGACATCAGGCGAATGGATGCTAAAACAAGAAAGCTTCTTTCTAAGCATAAGATGCATCATCCAAAGGCTGATGTAGACCGTCTATACATACCCCGTAAAGAAGGTGGAAGAGGTCTTGTTCAGCTGGAATTATCATACAAGACAACAACTATTGGCTTACTAACATACATAGAAACAACAAAGGATTGGATTGGAGTCCAAAGCAGAAATCGAAATATGATGGAAAATGACATAATAAAAATACGTAGTGCGACCATAGCAGAAATCGTATTATGATGAAAAATGGCATAATAATAATAATAATAATAATAATAATAATAATAATAATATTAATAATAATAATAATAATAATAATAATTTTTTAATCATTTTCATTTTTAAGAAAGACTAATTTGGCGTCTGGCGGGGTATTACAATATCTCAGGGGCACTATTATAGTTGATCCTCATCCTTGACGATTAAGAATAAATACAGAAATCTTTATAAAAATAAGTACAAATAAAAATTCATAGCGAATTGTTCGTCGCCAGCGACTACGTTCTAGGGTTGAAAAGTCAGCGAATCGATTAAATCTCGCTGAAAATTATATATATATATATATATATATATATATATATATATATATATATATATATATATATAGCACATCCTAGTGAAAGTTGAAACGAACATAAAACAGACATACGACAATTCTGAAAAATGATGCAGGGTATATCATCTGCATATTCCACAGTATTTACATTATTCAGACTAATGTCTCTCATCTTTGTCGTTATTTGTACAACGTGTCGGCAGTTGTAAGCTCTGGTCTTCTTCAGGTACGAGGAATTTCGAACCGAACCCTTTATTACAATCAGTGGGTATACATCTCTTGAGTAGATCATCTTCTTGTAGTCATTTTTTAAACAACCGCAAAATGAAGCAGGTGTCCCCCAGGGTTCTATCCTGGGCCCGACACTCTTCCTTATTTTCATCAATGACCTCCCAGATGAGATCAAGTCCCAAGTAGGCATCTACGCAGATGACACCACAATATACTCGTGCTCCAGTAAGAAACCTGGCATGTCAGACAGACACAATCTCGCTGCTGACCTTGAACGGGATCTACACTCTGTGGTGAATTGGGGCAAGAAGTGGCTTGTCAACTTCAATGCGTCCAAGACCAAGCTGTTGTCTGTCAACCATCACAGGCAACCTCTCCTACCTCCAATAAGCATGGACCAAGCGATTCTCCCTGAGTACAATACACTGCGCCTCCTCGGCCTTACCCTCTCTTCTGATCTCAAATGAAACCACTACATCGAATCCATAGCTAAATCCATTGCTAAGAAGGTTGGGTCACTGTGTCGATCCAGGACGTTCTTTCCGCCTGAATCCATACTACATATATACAAGTCTACCATTCGACCCTGCATGGAGTACTGCTGCCATTTATGGTCAGGCGCCCCTGCCGCTCACCTCAGTTCTCGACAGGCTCCAAAGGAGAGTTAGTAACGTGATAGATGCTGACTTGGCGGCTCGACTACAGCCACTTCCCCACCGACGAGATGTGGCCTCCCTTTGTCTGTTCTATAAGTACTTTCATGGCTTCTGCTCAGAAGAACTTAAGTCACTGGTGCCTCCTCAACAGGTGTTTACTCGTGCAACCAGAATGGCAACTGGGTCCCACCCATTCACAGTTAGGTTAGCCAAATGCAGACGACAATTCTACTCCTGCAGCTTATTCTCTCGCACTTCCCACCTGTGAAACTCGCTCCCATATTCTTGCTTTCCTGACGGCTACAACCTCCAGAAATTTAAATGCAATGTCAATACTCATCTACTAACCACTTGACTCTAGCCCTTCCCTAACATAGAAGCCAAAAAATTTTAAAAGCTATCAAAGTATAAAACCTGTGTCATGGGTCCTTACCTGTAACTCCAGAATGAACTGTTCCTAACACTATATATAGTACCCCTCTTGAGAGAGAGAGAGAGAGAGAGAGAGAGAGATACCAAACCAGACTGGCAGACATACTAACACCTTCCACATATTATATTTGTTATTTCTTGTTAAAGTATATTTGTATATTAAAGTTTCTTGTGATCGTGTTGTTCTTTTCAGATCTTAACCTGGTCTATAACAACCTGGAAAACGAAATAGAAAAAATGTGTGAATTAGAAAACAAACAAAAAAACAATAGTACCAGTGATAGTAGGTGCGCCTGGAATGATAAAAAACGGAACAAAACAACACATTGAAAGAGTCCCTTGAAACCCCGGCTTAGGAGATATACATAAATTGTCTTGATAAATACAGGTCACACTTTAAGAAGATTGTTTGTGTGGTTATTCTATTAGTCTGGCTGCCAGTCAAGGTAAGAGCCGATTCTGCTATACTGATAATGAAGATATAGATTTATACATTTACAAAACAGCGGAAGTTAACCCACTAGATAGTGCGGAAATTTGAACTTGCCCTGACGATTGCACACTCAGAGTTTATAGCCATTATATTATACATATAGACGTAAATGCATAATTTTCTTGGAAAAGGCCTAATAATCAGTCAATGTTTTTGTTAATGATGCTAGTATTAGAAATCTCACCCAATTTAAGGAGGGGGTCTTCCAAAAATTCTTTCTTACAAAAACTTATCTGATGATATCTTCTTATTCGATGTGTCTTGCCCATTTAAGAAGAAGGCGATCATAGCCCTCCACCTCTTCCTGTTTCTTGTTGCTCTTAATATATGTTGTCTTGTTATTTCTCTGAAACCCTTACTCTGCTATCCATTTGCTTAAGTTCATAAAGCATGTCACACATTGTTTTCCTCTGTCTCTTTTTCCCTCTATCCACCTCATGAGAATCAGATTCTCCAAGCCCTCCTTCCTTATTTTGTTTCCCAGAAACTTCAGCTGTCGCTTCCTGGCATTAAATATGAGTTTTCTTTAGTTTCCATTCTCTCCGAAATCTCGTCGTTGCTCACATATTCAGCCCATGCTATCTTCAGCATCCTTCTGTAGAATCACAAGTCTGTTGCTTCGAGTCTTTCCTTCATCTTTGAGGAAATTATCCAACCTTTGCTGTCTTATAGAAGGACAGACATCATATAACAGTCCAGTTCTCTATTCTTTGTTTAAACCTCCAAATATATTGGATAATACAACCGTATTTTCCTGGTGTAGACTTCACCTGGATAGACTTCACCTTTTTGGTAAATCAATTAAAAAAATGGTGAAAAATCAAGGAATCACTTCAACTTACTTTATAAACATGTTATGAAAACTTCCATGTGCCGTGTTCCTTAAGAACGTGGCCGATCATAGCACTCCACAACTTCCAATACTTTGTAGCTCTTAGCACTGATTTTTTATACTCTTGCCATGCCCTGTGATCCATTTATATAAAATAGTTAAGTAGGTCATTCACTGTTTCCCTCTTGCTTTCAATATGCCCTGTGAGTGTCACATTCTCTAAACCCTCCTTCCTGGTTATGACTTAAAAATGTTAACTTTCTCTTTCTGATTCTAAGTCTAATAGTCCTTTTCATTAGCACTCACTTAAAATTTCTTCGCAGCCTATATTTCTGTCCATGGTATTCTCAGCATCCTTCTGTAGAACCATATCTTTGTTGCTTTAAGTCTTTTTTGACTATATGAGGAAAATTTACTGACATAGAGGATAAATGAAATTACAGATATGTACATCACAATTTTCTTTGTTTCGAACGGAAGTTTTGTGAATAGCCAAACATAAATGTCGATATTATTTAAGCTTGTATACGTGGGCGTTCAACTGTACCTCTTTATTTGATAAAGAGATTTTAACTTATTTGTCAAATAGCCAAAATATATGTTACAAAATCATAGCGTGTCTAACTCTGAAGACGGTAAGCAATCAATAGGGCTGTCCAGAATTGTCAAACTGGAGACGCCTTTTTCTCTAAGTTAATTCAACCAATTCACCAGAAATATAAATATATATATTGAATTTATGTGTATATATATCCGTTTGTGTGGGCGCGTGTGTGTGTATAAATTTACATATAAATTAATGTAGTGTTACATTGCTTCAAATTTATGTATGATGCTGCAGTTAGGAGTAAAGTATATATACGCACGAGTATATATATATATATATATATATATATATGTGTGTGTGTGTGTGTGTGTGTGTGTGTATTTAGGAAGCAATCCCTGTTTTATATACGTTTCATTAAAAACGACTGGCAACGTCAGTCAGTTAAATACTATAGAGGATACACGCTTAGGCGATCATGTCTCGAAAGATACATAACTGACTGAGGGCAGAAAATTATCCCGCAGTAGCTTGCCATTACTTTCTGCGGTAGACTGGTTGCCAGTCAAGGCTATAGAACCCAATTTGTTCTGTTGTTTAACCCATAGCTGGAAGGAAGAGACAGATTAATACCTTTCCCGAGGGTATTTGCGCGTTAGTGAATGCGAGGAATTCAACTGGAATTTGAACTCGGCTCCCCGATTTCTCGTTCCGAGCCACTGTTTTGTCATAAAAGAGACGCAGCCGAAATCAAAATTAACTGAAAAACACAGTCACACACAAAATTTCCAGTTATGACCGTTTATATGACGTCACTTTGAGTGTCTTTAAATTGATTCTCTCAAACGTGAGAACAATGGAATTAAACAACAGTTGCGTAACTATACACATAATAATTCTTGAAGACGAATGAAGAAACACTCGAAAATTAAAATGAATTTTCGCCAAATTTACCGATAAAGCAGAACAACTTATTTGAAAGATTTAGTAAAGAAATTTATTGGTAAAAGTTGTCAATATTATTTAACAAAACATCTTTGAAAGAACTTTTGCTTCCGAAATACACTTATATATTGTGTATCGAGGCAGCAAATAATTTTCTAAACATGTACTGTTAAATATAAGCGACAATGAATGTCTATTATGATTAATCATGAGCCGTTCTAAACGTCGCATTTTGGCTTTAATTTCAGTTGAAAATAAAGTCAAAAATTCTCCAACATTTGGATAATTTTTTATTAAGTTGATTCTAAGCTTTCGGCTGACATGAGTCATCTTCAGAGAGGTTATTAAGACGGTAACACAATAACATCCACCATCAGCAACGATTTTATTTTGTGTTGATATAAAACTCCGCTAGGCAACGGCAATAGTTATCAAAAATAACAAACGCAGTTCGCAAATTTGCAATGCAGTTTTATGACGTCACACTGCGTGATAGCGCGAAATAACAGAACCATGTATTCAAACATGTCAACACAAAATAAAATCGTTACTGATGGTGGATGTTTTTGTGTTACCGTCTTAATAACTTCTCTGAAGATGGCTCATGTGAGCCGAAAGCTTAGAACCAACTTAAAAAGTTATCCGAATGTTGAAGAATTTTTGTTTTTATTTTCTACTGAAATTAAAGCCAAAATACGACGTTTAGAACGGCTCATGATTAAACATAATAGACATTTATTGTCTTTTATATTTAACAGTATATGTTTAGAAATATATATATATATATATATCCTCGGTTTTTAAGAGGCGCAAGATCGCTCTACTTCTCTCAATGTAAACTCATCACCCATCACTCATCAGTATCCTCAGTATAATTAACAAAATGTTGAGACTATAATGAACAAGAATGTTGTTGACCACATAGATAACAGCAACCAATTGAGAGACGTGCAGTATGGGTTTCGATCGGCCTGATCCACTGCTGATATCGTAACTACCATCACTTAGTATTAAGACTGTTAACGACAAATACGCCTCAAGAACCATAGCATTAGATTTTTCGAAGGACTTTGACACGGTGTGTTGCAAATGTTTACTGTTCAAGATCTACAGCTATGAAATCACTAAAAGGATTTTTTTCAATTAAAACGCTCTGCCTAACTGGTAGGTCCCTGATGTTAATTGTCAACGATCACTCATCCGGAGCTCTAGCAATCTACGCAGGTGTCCCTCAGGGGTCATTACTCAAACCAACCTTATTTTTACTTCACATAAATGATCTGTCCAAGAATACACTCAGATCATCTGTGAATATCTATGATGATGATACGACTATATACGGGGCAACTCCAAAACTCGTAATGACCAGATATTGGCAGCTGATCACCCCTGGTTCTAATTTCTCAGCGGTTGTGGTGGTGGTGGTGGTCGGTAGAAGGGACTGGTTACATTTAGTGCCTCAAAAACCAAACTAGTTACATTCTATCATCGCCGATCGAACATCGAACAACCACCAGTCACAATGAATGAATAGATTCCACCCCTTTTACGTGACTCCGTTCTTTGGGAGACTATTGGGTCTTAAATTCACCCCTGACCTCAAGTGTAACTCGAATACATGATCTATCGCTAAAGATGCAGGGAAAATAGCCGGATGCAGTAAGTAGCTGCCTATACGTGCTACCCTCTTCTCTTACCAGGGTTAGGTGAGACTGACAAGGAAGTACCGTTGTCATATTTGGGCGGGACTTTCCAGTATCGATGAAGTCTAATAGCCTCTCAGAGTCTTTGAAGGTAACCAAAAATATTCTCAAACCTCTCTCATAGGCAGGACATTTCACCCCCCTCTACTGCTCTATCATGGAAAGTACTCGGATGAACTACATTATTTGGTTCTACAAGTTCTAACCTTAACGGCCTCCAGGATCCGCCATGTCACACACATTTCTTTCCATTCCATTGGTGAGAAGTAAGTCCCACTGGAACAGCTCTTTCTCTCGAATTACTGCACTCTGGAACCGACAACCAAGAGGGTATTTCCCCGATCACTTCCCCTGTTCAATTCAAGAGTTATTCACAATTATCTTATTCTTTTTCCCGCCTAAACGGCTTTTACTGTAACTCAATACCTCCAGTGGCCTCCGAGACCTGTGTCTAGTGTATAACGGTGTACAAAAAATGTATATATATATATATATATATATATATATATATATATATATATAGTAGGAAGAAAAGCCAGTAAAAAAATTACTGTTGCTTAACATTTGTTTTTAATTTTAAAGTGATCAATATATTAATGCAATATAATTAATGGAACATTTTCGCAACACAAAATTTATCATGTTTTGAAATCATATTTTTACTATGACTCCATCTTCAAGCTATCATTTTTGGCGTGACTATTATTTTTTTTTCTAAAAGTGAGTTTAGTATGATAGCATATACTGTGTAAGTAAAAAAAAAAATTATCTTTTTGCAAGAAAACAAAAATCCTTTAGTCACCTTAAAAATGATTGCTTGAAGATAGAGTAATATTAAAAATACGATTCCGAAAAATTGGGTATTCTGTGTCGCGAAAATGTTCAATTAATTATATTATATTATATTATATATATATATATATGAAATAAATTTCGATGTTCAAAACTGTTGAATGATCATTCCAACTTGAAATCCCTAAGAGAGATTTCACATCTCATCGGCAACTACCACATTTCAAAATGAAATAAAAAAATTAAAAAAATTGAAGGTTAAGAATTCACCGGCCGAAGTTAAAAAATTTGCGTCAAAAAAAAAAAAGAAAAAAAAGGCAGGTTAGCAATCAATGTCTATTTTTAGATTTTGGACAATTTTACTTTTAGATTGAGTTGTAAGTGAAAAGATTTGAAAATTTGGCTTTGTCTAGCTTTACAAAGGGGAAGGGGGTTAACGGATTGAATAGGAAGTGGTGATTGATTGAGAAGTGGGTTAAACAAAACAGAAAGAAAGGGAGGGAAGGGGGAAGAAGAAGAAGAAGGAAAAAGAAAAAAGAAAAATTTCTATATTTTAGAGATGCTCGATAAGTGTCAATAAAACTAGCGTTTATAAATGGGTTAAAGTATTAGAAAAAAGATTTTTAGAAAAAACTTATTTGGGGAAAGCTGATACATGATTTAATCAAATTTAATTAAGTTAATTTAATTAATGATAAATCTAGAATTAAATTAAAAATAAAAATAAAAACAAAACATTAATAAAATTTAATTTCTTAAAAAATTTCTAAAAAATTTATTTTAAAAAATTAAAAGAAAATTTATAAAAAATTTTATGCTGCGAAAAAGATATATATACTTGTAGAAAAAATCGGGGGTTAAGTTAGTATAAGTATCCTTGCTTCATAAAAGGTAGATATTCAAAAGAGACAGGAAGAGGAAGGTAGAGGGGTTCAAAATTGCTATTTAAATATTTAATTAATTAATCAATTGATCAAAAACAATTTAATTCATATTTACTCTCCTAAAAACTAAATTTAGAATTTAAAAAATTTAAATGCTCACAAATTTCGCCCTATGGCGGCACTTACTAATGAATTCCTTTCTAAAATTCAGGAGTAGGTGCTGGTTTGGGTACTTTATTATTAGTATTTTTCTTGCAGACACCGATCGCACATTTCACGATAATTCCTCGGAATTCGGACTGAACCTATCAGTCTTCACCTAATTACAGGGTCCAGCCCTTCTTCCTTCATTTTCCAGAATCTCCGTGAAAGGGCAAATATATATATATATATATATATATATATATATATATATATAGTTACATTTATCTCTCTTATGGAGTTGTGTGTTTACACCACACTTACATTTTAATTATTTGATTAAAATTTACTTTGAGACAGGATCCATCTTTCCCCACGTTTTTATAAGTTAAGCTTTCATTGTTTCTCCTGTGTCCTGTATTTACAATTCATAATAAAGCCAACGTAAGCCTTTGAAAAGTGTTGACCGAAATGTTCCTCAGGTTAGGTTATTATAATGACGACAATTTTGTTCAAAGCAATTAGTTCTTTCTGTGGGTACAAATCTTTGTTTATATATATATATATATATATATATATATATATATATATATATGAGAGAGAGAGAGAGAGAGAGAGAGAGAGAGAGAGAGAGAGAGAGAGAGAGAAGGAAAACCTATCTTAGCCGACACGTTTAGGCCTTGGATGGATTTTTATCAAGGCAAAGATGAGTCTTTTTTTTTGTCTTTATTCATATTGTCTTTTTACAAATATATTTTTAGTTGTACTGGATCTTACATACACATTAATAATATCTTAGTCATTAAAGAAAGAATATATTTGAACATTTTTTGAGGAAGTTGTGGTTGATTACAACTCAAATTTTGACAAATATCTTAATCTACTGTGTTGTGCCAGAATGTTTTTTTTCTCGTCTTACACATTTATAATTCTACCATTCGTCTATGCATTGAATACTGTCGCTAGATTTGATCGGGTGCTCCTGCTATTCATATCGAAGTTCTTGACTAAATCCGAAGAAGGATCTGCAATGTAATCGGTTTTGACCTGGTATCTCGACTTCAGATACTTGTTCACCGACATGACGTTTGTCTGTGCTACAAATATTTTAATGGCAATTGCTTTGACGAGATTTTTCTTTGTTGCCCCTTCCACGTGAACTTAAGTGTGTTAATAGATTTGCTTCCAGGTTCTAATCTTTTACCAATGAAATAGTTAAATATATTCTCTTCTGTTTTTTTCTCGCGCCTCCTGCCTGTGGTATTCCCTTAAGCTTACTTGCTTTGTCGATAACTACAATCTCCAGAAACTTTTGTCTTCTTGAATCCCAATCAGTTTTTCTCTCCCTTTCACTCTCTAGAACCCTCTTCTTATTAATGACATTCTTGCACATCTTGGGGTAAAATGAGAAAAAATAATTAAATCAGTGACAAAATCTAATATCTCTTATTAGCTGGAACGATATTGGCCATCCAGTTATACATTAAACATTGTTCATACAAGTGCGTGTATTTTAAAGTTTTTCTTTAATGTATACACCTGATGTTTTCTATAAAAGAAACAGTGAATTCAATCAGTTTTCTTTGAGTGGCCATACTGCAATATCAAGAATCTGAGCAATTAATGTAATTTCGATTGGAAAATTAAGATGTTTTTGGTCTGCTGTAACGTACCAGTTTATACCTCAATCGGACATATATACATCCCTTACTATCTACTGTTGCTCAGTTAGTGGAAAGGAGCAACAACCAAGGTTGTTGAGGCTTTTTTCACAGATCATGTTCTCGTCGATAGAGATCTGAAGATCCTTCTCTACTACCCGTCCCAACGACATACTTACGGCGTTTGGAAGAGTTAATTCCCACGCGTTCCCAGCTGAAAAGATTATGTAGACCAACCCTGAGATAATCCATGCACGAAACGTGTTATATTCGATCCTCAGATATATCATCGTTCACATTATTCTGTATCATTTCCATTACGAACACGAAACAACAATAATGAAATTCAATTAAGTCAGCCGTACATTATACACACTTGGGCAATCATGTCTCGACGAGACATGACTGACTGGGCAGAAGGTTTTCCGCAATAGTTTGCCATTACTTTTTGCGGTAGACTAGTTTCCAACCAAGGCTATAGAACCTAATCTGCCCTTAGCTGGAAAGAAATAGACGAATTAATACATTTCTCAATGGTATTTACGCGTAGGTGAATGCAGCGAATTTAAATGGAATTCGAACTCCGCTCTTCGATTTCCCATTCCGAGCCGGTATCCACTGCACCACGACGCACAACATTATTGAAACCGAAGGCCAGCTTTTAACATTTAGTGAAAAGAAGAATGAAGGACGTTGATATAAGAATTAAAATATGTTTTGGAATCTAGAGAAACTATTCGAACGATATTTTTAGACAGCATAGATTTTTGCACTTAAAAGCTATTTGCGCTTAGTAACGCAGATGTTTAAAATTTGAAGGCATGGATTTTGTTAAAAAGTCATGCATGTGCAAAGGGAAAACGGATTCAGATGTTTATTTTGTCTAGCTAGAGATGAAATGTCAAATCCTGCCCTATTTAGATTTTGAGCCGGAAGACAGCTGTCGGTAAGGCGGAAGTGGTGTCTAGCTGACAATTCTGAAGTAAAATCTTAATTTGATTTTAAAGGGAGACTGATCGCAATGGTCAAAGGGAACGGTTGTTTTCTCAATCGAACTTAGCCCGATGTGCGGGGTGGGGTGCTGACAACTCAGACCAAACAACCTCTTACTCCACGGCATATCACTAGAGATGTCACTACATTGTTTCAGGTGTCCTGTGTTGGAAAAACACGTCCTGTGTTGGAAAATCACGCCCTGTGCTTGAAAAAAAAATATATGTTGCATATTTTCTTTACATTTGGGCCTTGTCCCTTATTTTTTTAACAGAAACGTTTCTGACAGTTTATCGTTAATGCAAGAAGAAAAAAGAAGACGAGAATAAATACGAAAAAGACAACGAAGAAAACGATTATTGTTGCTGACATTTTTTGCAGAAAAAGATCATGAACTGTGACTGTGAAATTAATTTACGTGAAAGTCGGTTTGAGTGTTCCCCGACATAGTGGGGATTGTTCCAGTGAATATCTGGTTATAAGTGGTCCCCAACAGAAGTTTAATCGCTGCTCCAGAGCAGTAGTAAGCAGTCAAAAAAGAAAACAAAAAAGAAAAGAAAAACTAGACTGCCACGGAACAGGCATCAGCAAGGTAGGTGACAAATTTCGGTTATCTGTAGGTGCTCTGCTCATTTTTTTGTTGCACGAAAATTACTTGTTCTGCCAAAAAACTAATGTGGAATAGCCGTGGAGTAAGATTTTGCGGTTTTTTAAACATTTATAAGTGATGCCATGGCTACCAGAAAGAGAATGAAAAAGTAAAAATAAAACTAAAACTAAAAAAAACAAACAAAATTACAAACAGAAACAGAGTTGATGGGGGAGCAGAAGACATAACAGTCAGAGTACGTAGAGCTTTAGGAATTGATAAGTTGTTGTGAAACATTGAAACATTTTGTCGGTCTTTTACAGTCGTAAGTTCGTTTCGGTCCCGATCAATTTTTGCCAAAATAAAGGCTTTATTGGAATTGCCTCCTATCGCCGGTTTGAGAAAAACATAAGGAAAGCCACGATAATTAAGTTTTGTCAGGTTATTTGGGAATTTAATTACGAACACACTATAGGGTTAATATAAGGTTTGGAGAAGTTTTATGAGGGATAAGGAAAGAAATAGAAAGTTAGACATGCATTTGAAGATTTCTATTGGATTGAGATTTTAGAAAAGCAAACAGCTCTCCAAATAAGGGATTGGATTATCTCCTTTATGACATTGTGGGTAGTAGTAAGCAGTCAATTGGAAAAACGTTTAGTAAATAAGTCAGGCACGCATTTAGATTAGGTTAGTTGGAAATTGAGAGCTATGAAACTGGTAACCTAATCTTCCGGTCAAGAACATGTGTCAACATCATCGAATACAGAATATATTACGTGGTTTTATTTGTTTTTTCTTTTTCATTTGGTTATAATGTTGTTCCACGGTAGACTGGTTGGAAATTATTTGCACTGTGCGAATTGGTAGGTTTATGTGCCTAATCACTGTATGTATTAGGATTTAGGAAATTCTATGTGTAACGAAAACCCGAGCAGTGGGGTCAAATGCGAGGTCATTTACCTGGTATCAATTTGAAATTGAGATGCGCTTACTGTCTATGACAACAGTCGTACACCAGTAGTGTCTTTGGGTGTAGTAAGATTCCAGGAGAAAAGAGAAGGAGCAGAAGTGAAAAGAAATAGTGAACTATATAAAAAAATTGATGAGTGTTCTTCAAAAACAAATAAAAACAAATTTTCTGATGTGTGTTCTTCAAGAAGAAAAAGAAATCGTGAACTGGATAAAGATATTTAATGTGTTTGCATTAGAGAAATAAAAAGAAACGAACTTACTGAACAGTATATAAAATTGGTCGTCGCGTGCGTTTCTCAAGAAAGAAAGAAAAGAATTTTTCAGACTTTACTCACTTTCTCTGACGTGTTTAAAAAAAGAAAAAAAAGAGTAAAACAAAAAATGGTGACAAGGAAAAAAGAAGAAAAGAAAGATTTTTTGTAAATATTAGATGGTCTTTACTTTTTCTCTACAATTGCATTGTGCGTTAAATTCTTTTTGTGAGTTAGGGTTTTTATTCAGAATATCATATAGTAGTTGGGCGTTGCCACAAAACTGACAACAGGCTTACCAGAACAAAAATAAAAATAAAAAGAGCAAAGCATAATTGAAGTAAATCAGTAGCCACTAGGTGGGTTGTGTATGGCGCTTGAATGAACAAATAAATAAATAAATGGGTCAAGAAGCAAAAAGAAATGGTCCAACTGATAAAGGCGAAAGATTCACCGTTGCTATAGGTTAGTTGTTGGGAATAATGAGTCCGAGACGTGTAAAAAACTTTGGAAACTGATAGAGATACGCAAAAATATGAATTCCTTTATGGTTATAAGTTATGTATTCACACGTCTCGTAGTGGTGATTTTCTAAGTGTGAATTCGATGTGACATAAGGCAAAAATTATGGAGAATTAGTGAGGGTCAAGCGCAATGATTAGTTGTAATTCTTCTGACTCAAACCATTGTTCCATGTCAAGGTACAAACGCGTCTCAGTGTGTGAAGTAGGGTGACCTACTCAGTAGAAGTTAAAGAGTAAAAACAGGAAGAAAATTTGTGTAAATCGTGTTCTGAAATGGTTCGGTGTTATGCCAGAGTTAGAAAACTAACTTAACATTTTTGTTGCTGATGGGTTATTGTGATTTTTTATTATTATGCCACATTGTGTAAATTTTTGTAGGGTGACGTGGGTATAGTAGGGAGGTTTTGCTCATGAGAAAAAAGTCACATAAATGTTCATGGTGAACATTTTGAAAGAATAAGAGAAAAGGTATATTAAATATTCATTGGTATGTTATTTTTGGGCAGCATGGATTTTTTAATGAAAAGTTTTTGCGCTTAGTAACGCAGATATTTAACATTGAAGGAGTGGATTTTGTTGAAATGCCATTCAACTGCAAAGGGAAACATGTTCGGATTCAGAATTTTTATTTTGTTTGGTCAATTCCTGCCCCATTTAGATTTTGTGCCTGAAGACAGTTGTCGGTAAGGTGGAAGTGACATCAAGCTGACAATTATGAAGTAAAATTTTAATTTGATTTTAAAGGGAGCCTAATTTTAACCTCAAAGGGAACGGTTGTTATCTCAATCGGGTTTAGCCCGATGTGCCGTGTGGGTGCTGGTATCTCAAACCAAACAACCTCTTATTCCATGGGCATATCACCAAAGATGTCACTACTTGTCTTGTGTTTGAATAAAAGGAAATATATTTTGATTTACGTGAATGCCGATTCCCCGACGTAGTGAGAATTGTTTCAGTGAAAGTCCTGTTGAGTGGTGCCCGATAAGAAATTTAATCACCGCCTCAGTGGTTTTAATCATCGCCGAAAGCGTTGAAATTTAATTGTCCCTCAAAAGTTTTGAGAAGTATCACAGTCGTGATCGTGAAGTCCCTGAAATTATGCAGAGATAATTGTCGTCGACCCCATGGTTCCAGCCGACATCTTTGTTCCAGTCATCATAAGTCAGACAGCGTTAGGTTCAACAGAATTACAGAATTTTACAACAGTGTTTTCTCAACAACAGTGTGTTTTCCCAGAAAAAATATATACCCGAGACACAATTATATAACAAAACTGCATTTCCATATCAAGATGTTTCTCACTGCTCCGTAGGCAATCTCTATTTTAAAACACAAGTAGTCGAGTTCATTTAACTTACTGGCTTTTATCTCCTTTGTGTTCTCTTTGAACATCTATCGAATTTGGTTGCTTCTTACTTTCCTGCTTGTTAGAAATCCTCTTTTGTATTTTCAGTCTTTTAAGAACTCAAACGAATCATCTGATTCTTCTAATGATCGGCTTCTTAGCTTTCTTCCACATTTTGGCAAAGTAGTAGAAACTCTAATCAACTCTGAATTGGTTAGGCCTCTCAATTCGCAGGGTCTTCTTTCAGATAAGCAATATGGCTTTCACTTCTCTAGGTCAACCATGATGTGTTAAGAATTGCTGCTGAAAGAATCAATCAAGCCTTAGATAAAAAGCTCGAACTGTTGCTTTGTGTAATATAACAATCCCGCCCCACCCGAGGAAAGGCTGATGCAAGCGGGGGTGTTTTCCGGTCGTTGAAAGGAACGGATGTTTGTTTGACCTTATTTCCGGCAGTAGCGGAAATGGCTACAAGAGGCAGACAGAACAGGTGTCTCTGAGAATTACGTGGGCGTGTGTGGGCGAGGCAAAATCCGGAAGTACCGGTTTGGAGATTATAAAAGACCTCGGCGCACGGATTTCAGAGAGAGACGCAGAGAGACAGAGGCAGACGAGAGAGCCAGACCAGACCAGAGGAGCAACAGATACGACCCCCCGTCAGCCCCAGTAGAAGCGAGCTCTCTCACTCTCTGTTCACTAGGCTACACGGTTCATCGTCATTAATAAAAATATCATATATTTTTATATATATGCGTGTTTGTTGTTTATCGATATATAACAAACATCATTTGGTGCCTAAGTGACTTGCTGTTTTGAAACAACAAAACAGATTGATACAAGCTAGTTACCACGGCAACGATTGAAAATTCAACGGAATTAAAACTACCAGATAGAAAGAAAAAAAGAAGACGAAAATATATAGCAGCGGCACGACTGTAGACATTCAGCCAAGGTAAGTGACTCATTGATTTGATAGTGTGTGTGTTCTCTGCTCGTGTTTATAATAAGTCCAGTTAGAAAAAAAAATGCATACTTTTGCCATTGAGAAATGTGGATTGTTGGTGTCGAACACATTACGGGTAGAACGGAGGGGGTGCAGGAATATATGTAGAGGGTAGCAGTAGCGGAGAGCGCGTAGGGTTGGGGTTGGCGGGAGGAGTGTTAAAGTTGGCGGGAGGAGTGGAGTGTTGAAGTTGACGGGAGGATTGGAGTTGAGATATTTACCTATCTGTAAGTACAAAACATCTGAGTTAATGATTTATTTTTGTTGTTAATATTTTACCATATATGTGAAGTGAGTTTACTGGTATGTTGCTTAATTAATCTGACTTTTATTGAGTAAGTGAGATGTAAAATCATGTAAAGGAAGTTTCTTCTACTCTTTAAAGTGGATAATTGGATTAACTTGTTGATAACAATGTTTTCGTTGGGTTGTGCAGTGTTAGGTTTTTTTTTTTTAATTCTTTTCAATGACTGTACACTACAAAATGATTTACATTTCTATGGTTGTGAATTATGCTTTTGTGCAGGTTCCCATCAATTCAACATCCTCTGTGAATTTTCATTTATGTGACTTGGGAAATATCTTTTGAAGATATATTAATTTCTGAAAACTAGTAAATACCTTGGAACAGATAAATATGGAGAGATTTAGTGAAGGATGAAGAACTCCCGAAGAAGTTGACGATAGGAGTCATTGCTGGCGTGGTCGGCGTAATAATAATCCTGGGAATAGTAGCTAGGAAGCGGATTTTTAAGTGGGAAAGAAGCAACAGTGCTTCGGAAAAGGAAATTGAGTTATCCGCTGTGAATAGTACTCCGGGGTCAACGGGTGTTCAACACTCAAATGTCTCTGCGTTAAACAGAGAGATGTCAACAAATCAGATATGCTTGGTTTTGAATCCAGAGGAAGTAGTTCAGGGAATGGAAAGCATTGTACAAACTAAGGAACTACGAGTCACGGGTCCATTTTTTTTAGACTAAATTAATATCCTCCACAAGTAAATTGCATGCGGATTAACGTTGGAATCGGGGTAATTTTCTTCATTTTCTATTGAACATTTCTCGGTCAGACTATGAATGATATGTACGGCAGATAATGACCATTTTTCTGTGTTCAAACATAGTATGTTTGAAATTAAATTAAATTAAATGAAGTTACATGTGTAACAATAAACTCGAGCAGAAGCACGCATGGTGTTGGTCAAAGGTCATTTACTCGATGTTAGTTTGGAAACAGGGGCGCGATTACCGCCTATAATCACGTGGTTATACATCGGGGTGTCTACGCTTATGGACAGAGTCGAGAAAGAAAATGAACATTTTTAAGAACTTTGCCCAATTCTGTGAAAATGGATATTAAAAAAAAAAAGAAAAAAAAAAAAAAGAGGAGGAAAAAAGAAAGAAAAAAAAAAGAACAATGAAACATCGAGCTGGTAGAACAATTTTCAAGATGGATACGAACATTGTTGGGTTGCCGATGTAGGCTCCCCTATTTTTTTTTTTGTTGTTTTGTTTGTTTCGACACATGTTTTATACAATTGTCGGGCTTGTGTGGCATGGGGAGGAGAGTGAGGGTGTTGCGCTTAAAATGTTCTTAGGTGAACATTTTGGAAAATGGGTGGGCGAGGAATGTAATATAACAATCCCGCCCCACCCGAGGAAAGGCTGATGCAAGCGGGGGTGTTTTCCGGTCGTTGAAAGGAACGGATGTTTGTTTGACCTTATTTCCGGCAGTAGCGGAAATGGCTACAAGAGGCAGACAGAACAGGTGTCTCTGAGAATTACGTGGGCGTGCGTGGGCGAGGCAAAATCCGGAAGTACCGGTTTGGAGATTATAAAAGACCTCGGCGCACGGATTTCAGAGAGAGACGCAAAGAGACAGAGGCAGACGAGAGAGCCAGACCAGACCAGAGGAGCAACAGATACGACCCCCCCGTCAGCCCCAGTAGAAGCGCGCTCTCTCACTCTCTGTTCACTAGGCTACACGGTTCATCGTCATTAATAAAAATATCATATATTTTTATATATATGCGTGTTTGTCTGTTTATTGATATATAACATTTGGATATCGCGAAGGCAAATGACAGGGTTTGGCATGCTGGTCTTCTTCACAAGTTGATAGGTTATGGCATTTCTGGACAAATATTTGAACTGATTCTGTATTTATCAAATCACAAAGTGAAAGGTGAAAGTTGTTTTGAATGTTCACTCTTCTAGATCCTTTTGCATAAATGCAGATGTCACCCATATTTCTATCCTGGAGTGTACGTTGATTCCAATTTTCAAAAATGATCTTCCTGATGTCATCAGTTCTCAATTTGGTATTTATGCTGATGACAACTATATACTTCTGTCTTAAGTAGGTCTCATTGATTCGATAAAATCAAATTGGCACATGATGTTGAAAATAACCCACGATCTGTTGGTACATCATCAACGAGTGGCTTGTGAGTTTTAATACCTCCAAAAACGACATTTTTAAGAATCTGAAAGAACCCTTTTTTAAGTTCCATCAGTACAACTGATGCTAACCTCCAAAAGACTGATTCATTAAAACTTCCCGGACTAACATATTTTCAGCTGACATGAAGTTGAAAGAGTATATTGAAAAATAGTCCCTTATGTCATGCCAGACGATGTTTCTCTCCAGAATCTATATTATATATTTATAAGTCTACCTTTCATCCTTGCTTTGAATATTTCAGCCATATCTGGTCTGGTCGTTTTGTTATATATTTAAAGATTCTTGATAAAATCCAAGGAGGAATCTGCAATGTCTCTATCTAGAATCTATCTTACATATTTATAAGTGTAAAATCATCCTCGCTTTGAATATTGCAGCTACATCTGATCTGGTGCTTTTAGTTTATTTTTAATATAATTCAAAAAATAATCTGCAATTTTACTGATCCTGACCTGGCATCTCAGCTTCAGTCCTTTTCCTACTTTCATGATAACTGAACTGATGGTTTTTTCTCTGTGGTACGGAGACTTTATAAATTCAAAACGCAGTAATAGATTAGAGACTAGGTCTCAGCAGTTTGCTGTTGAAATTACTAGATGTAACCTTAAGTTTATGTTATCGCACTTCTCACTTGTAGAAACCTTTTCTTGTTTCTTGCTTTCCAGTAAGCTTTGATCTTCAAAAAAATAAACGAATGTCTATCATTATCCCCCGTGTTCCTAATTCCCGTTCTTTTATTATTCTCTATCCGAAATGATGTTTTCTTCTAATATTATTATAAGTCCAATGCTAACAATTTCTTCTCTCGCTGGTGGATCACTCTAACGGCCTCTTGCTTGCTAGTCAACATTGATCTTCGAAAATGTAAATACAATGTCAATCATTATCTTCTATTTTCTTTATTGTCCTCTCTTCGTAATAGTAGCTTTTTCTCATATTTTCTAATACTCAGTAAACTCTTGTGTCCTAGTGGCTTTATTGCCTTGATTCAGGTGAAATGATTAAAAAAAGTTTTGTAAGTAAGGAGTGCTCAACAAGAAGTAGTTTAGCACGCTAGTCAAACAAGCAGTTACCATTGTAGCGGATTTTATCTTCATTAGAACTCCCATACAGTGACGTTGAGTTAAACAGTGTAATTATTTTTAAATTGAGACATCTCACTTCAGTCAGTTAAGTGCCATACATGATACACGCTTGGGTGATCATGTCTCTTCCGAGACATGACTGACTGGGCAGAAGATTATCCTGCAGTATGTTGCCATTACTTCCTGCGGTCGACAGGTTGCCAGCCAAGCGTATAAAACCCAATCTGTCCTATTATTTAATTCATAGCTAGAGGAAGAAGAGATGAATTATATTATTACGTAGTAATTAGTAGGGGATCAGTTTATTACTTCATAGCAATAGAAAACCGATCTCCATTTTCTTACCAGTAAAAGCCTTTATCATTATTCCAACTATTATATTCAATCAGTCAGTTAAGTGCCATATGTGATACACGCTTAGGCGATCATGTCTCTTCCGAGACAACTGATTGGGCAGAAGCTTTTCCTTGCATTAGGTTGCCATTACTTTCTGCGGTAGACTGGTTGCCAACCAAGGCTACAGAACGCAATCTGTCCTTTTATTTAACCCATAACTAGAGGAGAGAGACAGATTAATACCTTTTACCAAGGGTATTTGCGCGTAAGTGAATGTAAGGAATTCAACTGGAATTTGAACTCGGCTCGCCGATTTCTCGTTCCAAGCCTATATCAACTGCACCACAAACATTGAAGTAAAAAAAAAAATCTTTTTTATTTTAATGAACTAAACTAAGTAATTGTTTATAACGAGTATCATTTTGTATTTAAAGCGCCAAAGAAGAGATCATTGCTTCTGTCTATATTTGTTTAACTTCTCGCCTTTTCCTGAACTTTTCTATTCAGTTTTTTTCGTTTTTCTTTTCTACTCCCCGTTTTGTTAGGAATCTCTCTCAAAGAACATTTTTACTTTCATTGCCGTAAGGCTTCAAACTGCTAAACTCAAACACATGTTAAGTTCGAATTTCTTCTATAAACTTTGTAAACTTGAAGGAAAATAGCTTTGAAATTCGGACGTTTTCGTTTGATTGAAAATTGATTCAATAAAATCTAATTTCTGATTTGGGATTTCAAAAAATAAATGATAAATTTGAAAATTCTTCAAACGAACTCCGAGAAGAATAAATTGATTTACTGGTGAAATTAGCGAAACACATAAAAGAAGGAAATAAATAGTTAGGAGGAATTGAGGAAAAAAGTGTGAGAGTGACGAAGAGAAAGAAAAATGCAAGAAGGACAAGAAAAGATGTGAGAAATTGTCGAGAAAAAGAGCAAGAAAATTATGAGAGAATGAATAGAAAAGAGAATGAGGAGAATGAGAGAAGGTGAGAAGGTGAGTGTCTGAATGAAAAAGACTATGGAAGCGATGGGAGGAGAGAGAGAGGATGAGAGAGAGAGAGAGAGAGAGAGAGAGAAGATCAGGAGCAAAATGGCCGAATACAAAAGACAATTAAAACGAAAGAGAAAATTAACGAATAAGAAAAACTTTGAGAGTGAGAGATGTAAAGCGAAAGAGAGGATAAGAAGAAAATGGCTGAATGCAGAAGACTGTTAATGTAAGAGAGAGACAGAGAGAGGAGACAATTGCCAAATGTAAAAAATATTAGTGGCAGAGGGAGATAGAAGAAGAAAGAAAAAGACCAAATGAAAAAGACTAGCAATGGGAGAGAGAGAGAGAGAGATAGAGAGAGAGAGAGAGAGAGAGACTAAATGCCGAAGACTGTATGAGTGGAATAGTGAGAGAAAGTAATTGTAGAATGCGGAAGGCTATAAATAGAGAGAGGGAGAAAGAAAATTATCAAATGGGAAGACTATGTGAGAGAGAGGAAGTGAGTGAGAGAGAGAGAGAGAGAGAGAGAGAGAGAGAGAGATTGTTAGAATGGGAAATACTATGTGAGAGAGAGGGAGTGAGAAAGATTGAGAAGGAAAATTGTAGGATGTGAAAGACTACGAAAGTGGATGAGTGATAGTGAATGAGGGAGAAAGAGAAAGGGAAATTATCGATTGCGAAAGCCTATGAGAATGGCAGAGAGAGAAAGAGAGAGAGAGAGAGAGAGAGAGAGAGAGATGGGGACTGTGAGATTTACTGCATTCACCCACGCAACATAAATGCATGTGCAAGTATTTATCAACGTTTGTATTTATCTATGTACACCTCTAACAATTTTGATACTATTCATAATAATATTGTACGTCAAAATATACATAACACTATTGCAACCAAATGCATAGTAATTACAAACAAGATGAAACAACAGAGGGAGAGAGACAGAGAGAGAGAGAGAGAAAGGAAAATGGTCGAATGTAACAGAACATGAGGATAGAAAAGAGAGAGAGAGAGAGAGAGAGAGAGAGTGAAAGAATCTCATTGTCAAATGTGAAAGACTATAATCGCAAGAGGGAGAAGGAAAATAGACGAATACAAAAAATATATGAGTGGAAGAGAGATAGATAGATAGATAGAGAGAGAGGGGGGATGGTCTAGTGGGAAAGACTATGAGGATGTATGTATGCGTGAGAGAGAGACAATAATGAAAGTCAGAAAGAGAGAGAAATTGGAGAATGTAGAGAGAGATAGAAATAGGTAAAAGAAAAATGGATGAATTTGAATGGCTATATGCGTAAGAGAAAGAGTGAGAGAGAAGAGGAAGAAAAGAAAGATGGACAAAGGAGAAAAACAACGAGAATGAAAGAGTAGTGTAAAGTGAGGTTGAGAGAAATACCGATTTCCTAGACATTTTCGATTTACAAAAGCCGTACACTACTATAATCCACCCCACTAACCGAAATGGCATAAGTCGAAAAAACAATTACTAATAATTCACACGTGAAAAATGCTTTGAGCGTCACCACAATCCCAAAATAATATTCTGTTTCCATAAATTTAGTCACATGCTGTGACTGGCGTAGAATGTTTGAAATATAACGAAATAATTGATAGATTAACCGATGATATTCCAAACTTTATTCTTTAGCGAAACTTATCAAAATTATTTTTGACATACGCTAGTTATGTTGGTAAATTTTTGATTTGTTCCCCGAAGGCTTTTTTACCCCTTCAAATCTTTCCAAAACATCCTTATTTCCGTGCAAATGTAAATGCTGAACTCAAATTGATAATAGTTTATTGACGAAACCTACCTTTTCACATTAATGATCAGAAAAATATCGAACTTCTTGTCGCTGTATATCTCACCCCATAACCACGCTTCAAAAATGTTATTCACTGCAGAATGACTTCACGCGTAGTTTGCTGATTTTTTGGCCTTTTTACTTTCTTTTTGCAATTACTACGCGGAAATTGGGTTCCAGAACCAAACAAATTGATGAGTAATTGCTCAAAGGAAGTAAATAGGCCGAAATAAGTATCCTACGCCTCAAGTCATTCAGCGGTGAATCAGATATGAGAACGGTGGTAAGGGGTGAGATATAGTCCGATATTTTTCTGGTCGATAACATGAGGAAAGGTAGGTTTTTTCAATAAACAATTATCGATTTGAGTTCAGCATATACATTTGCACGGAAGTAAGGATGTTTTGAAAAGATTTGACGGGGTAAAGGCCTTCGAGGAACAAATCAAAAATTTACCGTTATTTTTGCTTATGTAAGCAAACATTTTATCTAAAAATATATAAAAATCTAATGAAAACTTTTATTAATAATTCAAGAAGTAGAAGTTAACTAATAACAATAAAATGTCGCAGTACAGATATTTGGAAAGCTCTGTCTTCATGCATTTTCTCGTATACTATTTGTTTTTATAGATAAAATTATATACAGGAATGCTAAAACAACAAAAAGTGAAAAATGAAAAAAAAAATTACATTGTTTTAAAGCGGTAATACAGAAATGCAAAACACAATTCACAAAAAAAAAAAAAAAAAATGGCGGCTTAGCCGGTTTATCAAAGTTCAACGAATGAAAAATTTCGTAAATATATTTCCAAAAAATATTTTTAAGTATTCATTTTTTTTTTACAATCATTTTCAACCCATACAAGCCAATAAAGCCACTAAGACGCAAAAGGTTACAGGGTGTGGAAGAATTAGGAACAGTAACATTAATAATGAGGAAGAAGAGGAAAGTGTAATCAGGATTTAATTTAAAGATAAGGTTTATTATTTTATAATTTTTTTATTTCCGCAGTTCTTAACTTTAACAGATACTCTTCAAATTGACCTCTCATAGTGTTAAAATTAAAGTGACTTTAATAATATTTTCTGTAGATTGTTAGTCGTCATAAGAAATTTTAACGGACAGGTCCATGATTTGTTGGTTGCCATTAAATGTTTCCTTGGCCTTACACTCTCGGCGGACCTCAAATGGAATGACTATATTGAATCCATTGCCAAATCTGCTGCTATGAAAGTGGGCTCCCTGTGCAGGGCCCGGAAATTTTTCCCACCTGAAACTATTCTGCACATATACAAATCTACCATCCGCCCGTGTATTGAATATTGCTGCCATATCTGGTCGGGTGCCCCTGCTGCTCTCCTTGGGCTTCTTGACAAAATACAAGGAGGATCTGTAACGTGGTTGATATTGACTTGGTAGACCGGCTGCAGCCGCTCTCACACCGGCGTGATGTAGCTTCCCTGTGCCTCTTCTACAAGTACTTTCATGGCTTCTGCTCCGATGAGCTTAGATCACTGGTGCCGCCTAAGCACGAATTTACACGAGATACTAGATTAGCAACGAATTTACACGAGATACTAGATTAGCAACTTTAACTTTTACAGTTAAACAAATAAGATGTAACCGTAAATTCTACTCCAACAGCTTCTTTTCTCGCGCTTCCCGCCTGTGGAACTCCCTTCCACAAGTCTGCTTTCCCGACAGTTACAATCTCCAGGTGTTTAAATGTAAGGTCAATAGACACCTCCTATCACACTAACTCCCAACTATTCTCACAACACTCTCATCTACCCAACCCTCATTCTCGGTATCCTTACCCGCCTATCACCCACCCTCTGTCATTTCCTATATTTAATCATCCTTTCTCCACTCTATGTAGCCCCCTGCACAGTAGTGGCAGTGACATGCCTTGCTCGGGGTGAAACGCTTATAAAAAAAAAAAAAAAAAAAAAAAAAAGGTTCATTTTTATCCAATTCTTTTTCTAGGCGCCATTAGGAATTTTAACGTTCGGGTTCATTTTTATCTATGCTTTTGTCAGTCTTCATTAGAAATTTTAACAGACAGTGTCATTTTTATCCATTCCTTTTATTAGTCGTCATTAGAAAATTTAACGAACGGATTCATCTTATCCCTGCTTTTTTTTATTCGCAATTAGAAATTTTAATTGATAGATTCATTTTTATCAATGTTTTGTTAGTCGCCATTAGAAATTTTAACGGACAGGTTCATTTTTTCCATGCTTTTGTTAGTCGTCATTAAAAAATGTTAACAGACAGATTCATTTTTGTTCCATGCTTTTGTTAGTCGTCATTAAAAAAGTTTAACGGACAGATTCATTTTTGTTCCATGCTTTTGTTAGTCGTCATTAAAAAAGTTTAACGGACACATTCATTTTTATCCATGCTTTTGTTAGTCGCCATTAAAAATTCTAACGGATAGGTTCATTTTTATCCATATTTTGTCAGTCGCCATTAAAAATTTAACGGACAGGTTAATTTTTATTCGTGCTTTTCTTCGACGCCATTAAAAAGTTTAACGGACATGTTCATTTTTATTCATGTTTTTTAAAATTGCATTTGATGTTTCTACATACATAATATGCGTAACATCTTTACCCACATGTAAAAATGTTAAATTATAGTAATGATAGCAATATGGCAAATGTTCTGATTAGTTCTTCTTCTTCTTCTTTTATGTGCCCTGTCCCTTCAGGACGTAGGCGATCATGGCCCTCCACGTCTCCCTATTCCTTGTGGCCCTTAGTATGTTTGTTCATGTTACTCCTGGCAACCCCCGTTCCGTCATCCACCCGACCAGGCCCTGCAAATATGTTATCCGCTGCCTTCCTCTGTCTCTCTTTCCCTCTACCTGGCCAGTCAGTATCAGGTTCTCCAAGCTCTCCTTCCTCATTGCGTGTCCCAGGAACTTCAGTTGTCTCTTCCTGATGCTCGGTATTAATTTTCTTTTGGTTGCCATTCTTCCCAACACCTCATCGTTGCTTGCATGTTCAGTCCACGATATCCGCAGCATCCTTCTGTAGAACCACATTTCCGCTGCTTCCAGTTTTGTCCTCATTTTCGATTATATTGTCCAGCACTCACTGCCGTATTGAAGAACTGACATCACATAGCAATCCAGCACTCTTTTCTTTGTTTCTAGTGAAATGTTCCTGTGTGTTAGTACTTTGCTCAGCTTCTGGAACGCGTCCTTTGCCATGCCAATTCGCCTTCTGATCTCTGTGTCGCACTTTCCATCTCCTGTTAGAACACTTCCTAGATATTTAAATTTTTGCACCTGCTTTATTCTGGTATCTTTGCGCCACCTCAGTGAATTAATTATTTTTACCCTGAAATCGCGAGTGACTTGTCGTATGCTCTTTTTCAGCACTTGAAGCAGCTGAAATATGGTTCTACAGAAGGATGCTGCGGATATCATGGACAGAGCATGTGAGCAATCACGAGGTGTTGGAAAGAATGGAAACGAAAAGGAAATTAATATTAAGCATCAGGGAGAGACAAATGAAGTTCCTGGGACATGTAATGAGAAAAGAGTGCTTGGAGAACCTGATACTAACAGGCTAGATAGAGAGAAAAAAGACAGAGGATAGCAGCGGATAACATATTTGAAGGGTTTGAGCAGATAAATGGCAGAACGGGGGCTGCGAGACGTTACAGAAGAAAGCCTGCTAAGAGCCACTAGGGATAGGGAGACGTGGAAGGCCATGATCGCCTACGTCCTGAAAGAACCAGGCACATAGAAGAAGAAGAAGAAGAAGAAGAAGAAGAAGAAGAAGAAGAAGAAGAAGAAGAAGAAGTATGAGCTATAAAAGCAAAAGAATTACTGCTATATCGTTAATACTGTAGGGTGGATGACAGATCATCTTAAACAGTCATACTGAAAAGAGGATAGGGAAAATTATTGGGTTGCAAACGAAAACTTCAGTTTCCAGCTCGTCTCTTCTAAGTTAAAAAAGATTTTCTTTTTCAAAAAGTGATCGTTATTATTATGGCATTTAAAAATTGTCAAAATATGCTTCTCATTTTATGTGCCATGTACTTTCAGGAAGTAGGCGATCATGGCTTTCCACATCTCCCTATCTCTGGTTGCACCATGCAACCCTCGTTCCGTCATCCACCTGATCAGGTCCTTCAAATATATTATCCGCTGCTTTCCTCTGTCTCTTTTTCCCTCTCTTTGGCCTGTCAGTATCAGGTTCTTCAAGCGCTACTTCCTCATTGCATGTCCCAGGAACGTCAGTTGTCTTTTCTTGATGCTCAGTATTAATTTCCTTTTCGTTTCCATCCTTTCCAAAACCTCGCCATTGCTCACATGCTCTGTCCATGATATCCGCAGCATCCTTCTGTAGAACCAAATTTCAGCTGCTTCTAGTTTTTCTTTCATCTTCAAAGATATTGTACAACATTCACTACCATATTGAAGAACCAACATCACATAGTAATCCAGTACTCTGCTTTTTGTTTCTAGCAAAATTGTCCTGTTTCTTAATACTTTACTCAACTTCTGGAATGCTTTCTTTGCCATGCCAATTCGCCTTCGGATCTCAGTGTCGCACTTTCCGTCTTCTGTTAGAACACTTCCCAGGTATTTAAATTTTTGTACCTGCTTGCTAAAGGTCCAAATTTTCTCATTGCAAACTTTTCGTTATTCTTTTTGGTATTAGTCCCTCAGCTCTTGCAGAATGTGTGGTTTTCGTTGGAATGCTTGTTTTTCAAATTCTCGCCTCAAGAATTCAGTTATATTGAAATCAGAATGTTGTGCTTATCAGTTTTCCTAACGTCGAATACTTTAATCTGTTCTGTTGGAACCTTTCTGTTGCAGGTGGTATGTGGCTGTGAGCAGCGTCAGGCCTAAATCTTTCATCTTGGTAGTTTAGTTGAGAATTAGATTTATAGTAAACTAATATGGTTTCTGCGTTTTATCAAGTTTCTTCTACCATAGCTTATAATGCAACACCACTCCATTGCATGTCCACTCCGAAATTTGATCGTCTTTGTGGCGAACCTTGCATTGTTTCTTTCTCTTACTTGTTTTCTTACATATTCACTTGCATTAGAACCGAACTCTATTTTGTAATCAGCACTATTATTTTTGCCACTTTTCAGCACCATATGTTAGATGACCTTTTGACCACATGTAAGATGTCCGTGTAACTATATGTTATATGTCTTCTAACCACATATGAGATTTTGTGGCTACATGTTAGATGAATGTTAACCATAATTTTCATGTTCTTTTGATCACATGTTAGATGTGTTTAGCCACATGTTAGTTCTTCGTTTGACCTTGTATTAGACGTTTTGATCACATGTTCTTTTGATCAAATGTTAGATGCTCTTTTGACTACATGTTAGGTGTCTTTTGAATACATGTTAGATGTTCTTTTAACTATATGTTTGATGGTCTTGCTCACGTATTAGATGTTCTTTTAACTAAATGCTAGATGTCTTTTGACCACATGTGAGATGGTCTTTTGACTACATCAATATTTTATTCTGATGTTTTTTGTTTCATCATATGTCTTTGCTGCTATACACTTGTTCATGTAGGCTTTCTCTGTGTATTGTATCAATTGAGTTTTTATTCGCTTCTCCCAATTAATTTCGGCTAGCTTACTGAGACTTTGAAAATCTTTCATCTGTCTTGTTTAACTTTTGTGATCTTCCGGTTTTCGTCTCACTTAAAACACATCCACTAGTATCAAATGTCTTTCGGATAGTTTGAACATTTTTTTTTTGAAAACTTCCAGCTTCTTGACTATGTCTCGGTAAGTTTACTTCCCTTTCAAGGTGACATCCTTTATCTCTGTTTCAACAGAGATTTTAAGCACGACTTTTAGTGTAAAACGGTAAGCTAATGTTCAACTGCTGTAACACTATTTTTGGTATATGAAAAAATATGATAATATAATATTGCATGTGAAAATAAATAAAACTATAATATTGCATGTGGAAAAATGATACTATGTAATTCTCTGTTTAGTACGACGGAGCGAAAGGAAATTATTACTAGTGGTATTATTAATTCTACAGATTATTGGAAATCGCAATATGCCAAATAGACGATAAAATCGTTTATTGTCAATTGCAATATGAGTTAAGTTGAAAACAAAATATTTATTACAAAATTTGTAAAATCTACAAAACTCGCTGAAAATATTGCTGAAAAGAGAACAGGAAAATATATTTTGCGGATGCATTGTTGATCAGTCGGGGTCAGACGAGGCCATCATTGGCCGCCAATGTGTAACTAAGAAAGACACCGTTGGAAGTCTTGGGTTTTTACGGCCGGTGGAAGTGAAAAAATATAGGTAGTCAAAACACAACTGTTGGAAACTTTTGATGAGGTTAAAGAAGGTCAAATCCTTGATTTTCAAATTCGCTGGGAAAAGATTTGTAAATTTGAAGACTCGAAAAAATGATGTAATCAGGAAGAAGAAGAAAGAAGTTACACCAATAGAAATACTGCTATTTCATTGGTTAAACAAAGGGAATAAAATTACTCCGCCTCATGATACAAGCTGGGAGTGGTTAAAGATTTGATTTGCAGGGATAACCCCGTGTTCGTCATGCACCTCCCAAGAGAATTTGGGACAGACATAAATACCAGAGCCGAGAATACCAAAATCAGTTGGAGTTGGAGTTGGAGCTGAGCCTTGGGACAATTCGAGATTTATCGACTGAGAGAGAAGTGTTCTCAACCGGGAGTCATGACCGAAAGAATGGTCGCTTCTCATAGAGCTCCTGGCTGAAGATGTAAAGAAACGTAGAGAAGCCAGCCGCCGACCGACTTAAGAGTTAAAGTCAAATAACGCGACTCTGATAAAGTCCTGGATGAAGATATAAAGAAACAGTCAAACAGAAAGAGATTGCTTGCCGCGCCGATCTAATGAGACAAGACGAATTTACCGCCGCCGTCACAAAGACCCAACTTCGGCTGTTTCCGTAAGGCTTCGGTGAAAAGCCCTGATAAGATTTTTTTTTTGAACCGTCAAAACTTGAAGAAAAACTGAAATCACTGATTGAAGTGAACGAATATTACTCTCAAGCAAAAACTTTCGCTCCGTTGTAAGAATAGGTATTCGACGACTGTTATATTCTATTTCTGTTTGCTGTTTTTTTTTTGTATATAAAGACTTTTCCGCAACATATCCAAGCGTCATCGAATTTATTTATTTATTTATTTTTTGGTGTCGTTCATTTTTTTTATTAATCCAAGCACGCGTGTCCGGTCTGGTTTGAAGTAGTAAAGATACGGCTTGCGGGATTTCAACGTGTCTTCCTTCAGATCAAAATTTACAGTGTGGGCAAGGAGGAACACCGCTGTAAGAGACGACTCGAAGACCAGCTACTGTGACGAGGCTATCTTGACTAGCGACCCGATAGCGTCGTCATAATTGGTGCCGTATTGACAGCATAAACCCTGACTCCGGTTCTGGACAGCGTCACACTTCAGAGTTGCCACGGCACTTTACACTTATGTTAATAAGATGAACAGAAATAGAGGTATGTTATAATGACTTGATTATCTCACATCTTTATTTATTGTCTTAATAGCTTTGAATTGACGTTTTCCAGCTTCAAGCTGATTAAAGCGGTGTATCGTCCGTTACACGGAACCTCCTTAAAGGAAACAACTCTCAATGTTCACAAGCGCAACTGATAAAAGTATACATCAAAACAATCTTCATTTCATATTAGATTAAGGTGCACAATCATTTTATGTTAGCCAGTTAGGTGCCATACGTGATACATGCTTGGGTGATCATGTCTTGAAAGAGACTTCACTGACTTGGCAAAAGATTTTTTCGCAGTACTCTTTCCACATTTTGTCCAAAAAAATTCAACGACCATTCTAAGAACAAGTATTCTTTTTTGTCATAAATTTTTGTAAAACTTATTGTCCACGTGTGCTGTCTATTGAATTCTTATCATTCTTTTGAAGATTCTCATCTCAGTTGTTCAAGTTTTTTCTTGATCTGTGAGGACATTGTCCCATATTCAGTGCCAAGAAGAAGGAGGAGTATTACGTAGCGGTTTATCACTCTTTTCTTTATTCTTCCTGTTTCTTCATACTTAGCTTAGTTTTTGGAAGGTATTTTTTGCTTTTCTAACGCACCTTCAGATTTTGGTGTCACAAATTCATCATTTGTAATCCCTAGATAGTGCTTTCTATACTTACCTGATTTTGACTTTGATATTGCATAGCAATTGAGCACAATAAAGCGTTAAGTAATTGAAAAGAAAATCTGTCTCAGCTGGAATTTGAACTCGGTTCCTCGATTTTCCGAGTTCTTTATAGGCTATCTACGTTAAATGAAGAAAAACACATCAAAGTATGAAATTATGACTTCTGAAAAGTAATGAATCGTGTTTGATCTTAATTCTTATTAAATTCTCGATGTGACAAGAAAACGTCAAATGAAGAAGACGGTTTCAAAAACTAAAATAACATCTTGAAAATCGGATATAAATAAACAGAAAATTTACAAGAATTAAATGAAGGCCTTGACTTGAAACAATTAGGTTATTATTCATAATAATAAACAAAAAAATAAAACATTTCAATGTGTAATTTTGAACTGGTCACGACTCAATTCTATTCAGATTTTTATATAACGATCATTTATTTCCGTTTCCCGGAAAAAAAACATAAAATATGATTTTCTTTTCCTACATACATTATTTTAACAGGAAAAGGAAATAATTCCTGTATCAGACATTTGTCGATTAGTTTTTAATAGGCGGTCAGTGTCATCGATAACAACACATTTTAAGTGGATGTATTCACTTAACTCAGCTAAGAATACCACAAGGAAGCCAGCATGAGAAAACTCTTTGAAAAAACTAAGACCTTCAACATAATGTCTTACCTTAAACAAATAGGCCCGTACCAAAACATACAACACCTACAATAGATTATCAACAAACTATATAAATAACCTCTTAACCCCTGTAAGACATAAATATTACATGGAAACCGACATGAAGAAACTCCTTGAAAATACTAAGACCGTCAACATAATGTATTACCTTAAGCAAATAGGTTCGTACCAAAACATAGAACACCTACAATAGATTATCAACAAACTATATAAATAACCTCTTAACCCCTGTAAGACATAAATATTACATGGAAACCGACATGAAGAAACTCCTTGAAAATACTAAGACCGTCAACATAATGTATTACCTTAAGCAAATAGGTTCGTACCAAAACACAGAACACCTACAATAGATTATCAACAAACTATATAAATAACCTCTTAACCCCTGTAAGACATAAATTTTACATGGAAACCGGCATGAAGAAACTCCTTGAAAATACTAAGACCGTCAACATAATGTATTACCTTAAGCAAATAGGTTCGTACCAAAACGTAGAACACCTACAATAGATTATCAACAAACTATATAAATAACCTCTTAACCCCTGTAAGATATAAATATTACATGGAAACCGACATGAAGAAACTCCTTGAAAATACTAAGACCGTCAACATAATGTATTACCTTAAGCAAATAGGTTCGTACCAAAACATAGAACACTTACAATAGATTATCAACAAACTATATAAATAACCTCTTAACCCCTGTAAGACATAAATATTACATGGAAACCGACATGAAGAAACTCCTTGAAAATACTAAGACCGTCAACATAATGTATTACCTTCAGCAAATAGGTTCTAACCAAAACATAGAACACCTACAATAGATTATCAACAAACTATATAAGTAACCTCTTAACCCCTGTAAGACATAAATATTACATGGAAACCGACATGAAGAAACTCCTTGAAAATACTAAGGCCTGTCAACATAATGTATTACTTTTAAGCAAATAGGTTCGTACCAAAATACAGAACACCTACAATAGATTATCAACAAACTACATAAATAACTCTCAACCCCTCAAAGATATAAATATTATGAAAACCGACATGAAGAAACTCGAAAATACTAAGACTGTCAACATAATGTATTACCTTCAGCAAATAGGTTCTAACCAAAACATAGAACACCTACAATAGATCATTAACAAACTATATAAATAACCTCTTAACCCCTGTAAGACATAAATATTACATGGAAACCGGCATGAAGAAACTCCTTGAAAATACTAAGACCGTCAACATAATGTATTACCTTAAGCAAATAGGTTCGTACCAAAACATGGAACACCTACAATAGATTATCAACAAACTATATAAATGACCTCTTAACCCCTGTAAGACATAAATATTACATGGAAACCGACATGAAGAAACTCCTTGAAAATACTAAGACCGTCAACATAATGTATTACCTTAAGCAAATAGGTTCTAACCAAAACATAGAACACCTACAATAGATCATTAACAAACTATATAAATAACCTCTTAACCCCTGTAAGACATAAATATTACATGGAAACCGACATGAAGAAACTCCTTGAAAATACTAAGACCGTCAACATAATGTCTTACCTTAAGCAAATAGGTTCGTACCAAAACATAGAACACCTACAATAGATCATTAACAAACTATATAAATAACCTCTTAACCCCTGTAAGACATAAATATTACATGGAAACCGGCATGAAGAAACTCCTTGAAAATACTAAGACCGTCAACATAATGTATTACCTTAAGCAAATAGGTTCGTACCAAAACATAGAACACCTACAATAGATTATCAACAAACTATATAAATAACCTCTTAACCCCTGTAAGACATAAATATTACATGGAAACCGACATGAAGAAACTCCTTGAAAATACTAAGACCCTCAACATAATGTCTTACCCGAAACAAATAGGTCTGTTCCAAAACATAAAGAACCTACAACAGATCATCAACAAACTATATCAGTATAAAACATATATTTACCCTGAAAGTATAAAATTATGTTCAAAATATCTGTAGTCGAAGACATAACATTTCGTACAAAATATTTCGAGATCGACATTAAATCAGCCACATAGTTTGATATGCCACTAAACTAAACCAACCAATCTATTTTCCTTAATGTAGACTCGTGATAAGAACTGATAATCACACTACATTTGGAACAGATTCTAAAGAATAAAAAAAAAAGGTTTTGCGTCTTTTTCTCACTGAAAAGCCTAAAATGCACTCTTTTTTAGCAAGATAACTTTTAAAAAAATCATCGAAAGAGGAAAAGTAATTAAAAGCGTTAATGTTAGGCAGATTTTTTATCATTTCTTTATTTCATGAAAAGAGTGTTTAGTTTAGCATATGTATAAACTGAAAGTAAAAATTATGTACAAAATATCTGTAGTTGAAACCATAAAATTGCCTATAAAATATTTTAATTTCGACATTAAATATCCCATAAACAAAAAAAGCAAGTAATCAGCCAATCAACCAGTAAATCGGACTAATATTTGCTGTGAGCAAAACTTGCGTGAATCAATTTTCGAAAAGCAAGTGTTACAATTAGAAAAAGAAAATGTTATAATTTGGAGTCTTCTTATTTTTCTTCTTTCTCCGATTGTGTAAAATCGAGATGGCCTTGGTGTCTGCATGAACAAAGGCGATGCTTCTGTTAAGAAGATTTGTCTGTCGTATTTTGCATTTATTAAGAAGACAGAATATTGGTCGATGGAAGGATGTTATATCCGTACGGGAACATGATGGTGTAAACTTCGTAACAAGTGCTTGTTGAAGACAGAAAAATCTCAATATGCACATTATTCATGTTCGTTAATCTAGGAGTCGTCAATACTGCTGATCACGTTTCTTTAGTCAATGTCATGTAATGATGTCCTTTAATTTCACTTTCTCACAATATGCCAACTTAGTTTTAATATCTGTTTATATTTTTGTCATGAAGTATTGTAACTATTTCCACGATTTACATTGTTTGCACGGTTTTCTTCACTTCTGTTGTGATATTAACGATGTTTCCGTCGTTATACGCTCCGGGTTTTTATCAGGTTATTGGAATTGCGAACCGAACCTTTTATTTCGTTCACTGAGAGCTTAGAGAGTTCAGTTATTAAAGAGAAATAAAGGGAAATAGCTGAAACGGAGATATCTGGAAGTGCCATGACACGTTGAACTAGAACAATCTACACGGATGGGTTCGGTTCGAAATTCCAATCACGTGAAGAAGGCTAGAGCATACAACAGTCAAAATTCATTGACTGAACTGCCAGTAAAATCAGAGGTTGAAATTTATATAATATTTCTATTGAAATGAAATACTAATATTCAGTTATCTTGTAACTATCCTAATTTTTGTTTATAACTATTCAGCCGATTAATTCTTCAACGGTCTTTTGGTGCAATGTGGTTTTGGGTTGACATTACTATTGGCTAATGAACTGAATTACGAGGCTTTGAATTGATGTCTGTCTTGCATTTTTATAACTGCTTCCCTTGACTTCAAGGTGTTATCCTGGGTGACTTTACAGATTATTAAACGAGATGATTGACATCTCCCATGTCTTGAAGTGACAGGACATAGTTGATTATAGAGTTCCAGCAACAAGAAATAGTGAATAATTGCTTCTTTTCTGTGGCAAAACAGTAACAAGATCTTTGTTAAAAGATCTGGAGATGGACAGCACAAATGAAATATTAAACTCATATCTTTTTCTCATAGTATTACTGCGCAGTACATATGACTCTCTGAGACGGGATTCGAACTCGTCGACTTGTTTTTGTTTTCTATACGTTGTAGTGCAGTGGGTATCGGCTCGAAAAGAAAAATCGGAAAGCAGAGTTCGAATACCAGTTGAATTCCTTGCATTCACTTACGCGCAAATACCTTTAAAAAATATTAATCCGTCACTTTTCGATTGGTTAAGTAGCAGAACAGATTGAGTTATTTAGCCTTGGTTGGCAACCAGTCTACCGCAGAAAGTAATGGCAACCAACTGCGGGAAAATCTTATTCCTAGTCTGTCATGTCTCTTTCGAGACATCATCACCCAAGCGCGTATCACGTATGGCATTTAACTGATTGGTCTAGATAAAAGGATTGACTAGCAGAACAGATTGGGTTCTATAGCCTTGGTTGGCAACCAGTCTAGAACATAAAGTAATAGTAGCCTACTGCAGGAAAATTTTCTGCCCAGTCGGTCATGTCACTTTAGAGACATGATCACCCAATCGTGTATCACTTATGGCACTGACAGATACAGAAATCAATGTCAAATGGATTTACTAAGAAAGGAGATGCGGCTTCAGTTATATTTTTCTACAGATCAATAAGAATTCATAGCAAATTATCTGACATGCAATTAGAATTGGGATATTGAAAACATTGGGTAAGTGTATCAACACCGGGGCCGATACGGAGCGTATATTAAATGCCTAAGGATGATTAATTTGTTTTGTTTGAATATCAGCGTCTTGGAGAAGACAGAAAAGGAAACAAGAGAAAAGATGAAAAGGTAACGTGAATGGAAGGTACTGGTAACTGTATGTTTTAACTCTATATTCGTTGGAACATCAGTGCACTTATTGGTTGCACTTTTTAATGTGTCTATTTGCGTGTATATGCAGCCTTTATGTATGTGTGCGTGCGAATGTGCGTATTTAGATAAATATGAACAAATTGGAATAGACAAGATTATATTTAGATGGGGTGACATAACCAGGATGAAAAATAAAAGGCAATAAATCCACATCATATATATATATATATATATATATATATATATATATATATATAAATTGCCCGAAGCTCATATTATGTTATTTCTGTTAAGTACTTTTGACTTTTAAGTTTCCAAAGAATACCAGAATATAGACAACTGCCACAGACATCAGATTGGTTCTTGATAATGAGTATGATTGGTATTCGTTGGAAAGTCGAAAGTACTAGAAGTCGAAAGAAATAATAAAATATGAACTTCAGGCAATCGTGCACAATAGTAAACATAAAATAGTAAAATTAAAAAATACTAAACAAACAAACCGTCTTAGTTCTTTTTAATCGAACTTATATATTGTATATATGAGCAAAAATCGCTCTTTTATGCAGGTTTCAATAAAAATGACAGACAATGCTTAATGGTTTTTATACAGTTTTTCATGTGATCTTATGTTTTTCTTTTAAGCAGATACATTATGTAAAATTATCTAAGCGTTTTGTTTATTCAAGCGCTTTTGGTTATAATTTTGCTCGTCGGAGCAAAAACCATGAAAATATAGAAGAGACAGAGAGAAAGTGACTAGAGTCGAGCTGTAACATTGCAGATTCTTCTTTGGCAAAGCAAATTAATCACATTTTACTGCCTGATGGCGTTGTATTAAATACCGAAAGTCTATACCTATTAAGTTGTAGTATGCTATTATATATATATATATATATATATATATATATATATATATATAACCGTACTGATGATCTGTGATACAGCGAAACAGATCTGTCTGCGGATGACATATATATATATATATATATATATATATATCAGTAGACCTCCGTCGGTCAGGGTTGACTAAAGGTGTAGCATCCTAGTTGTCTGCTTGGCTGGGACCTCAGCGTCTATGACTGTAGAAGCCGATGCGGGAGTGCCAGTCCCTGTTGCAGAGGCTGCATTTATGTTTTGTTCATGATTGGCGGAACTGTCACTTTGTCTTCTGCGAACCAACTTCTCTATGGCGGTTTGTATCAGCCTGATTTGAGTGGTTTGCCCGCGTTCCTATCCATTTGAACCGCAGTTGATTGCATCTCTCCCATGACTTCGTGTTGACGCCCACAGTCTTCATGTAGAATTTTACAATGTTACGATACCGCAGCTTTTGCCGCTCAGTGAGTTTTCTTCCAGAGGTCAGCTCACCATACAGAAGGAATTTTTGGGCTGCTGCAGTTTGACTTGCAGAGAACATGACCTAACCAGCGGAGTCTGCTCTGTTTAAGAGTGTGAACATGATGGGCAGACCTGCGAGAGACAGGACCTCAGTATTGGGCAACTTGTCTTACCATGAGATTCCCAATATGCGGCGAATTATTCTCAGGTGGAAGGTGTTCAAACGCCTCTCTTGCCTTGTGTACGTGGTCCATGTCTCGCTGCCGTATAGCAATGTGTTGGTGACACATGCGTTGCATACTGATATCTTTGTCTTCATTGTCAGCTTGTTGTTTGTCCAAATACGTGTTTGGAGGCGCGCAAGGGTTGTGGCTGCCTTCCCAATTCTCTTGTAGAGCTCTATGGAGAGGTTATCAGTGATGGTGGAGCCAAGGTGGGTAAACTGATAGACCGCATCCAGCTCATAGTCATTGATGGTGATGACCAGTGGTGCAGCTGTACCTTGACCCAGAGCATTTTTATTTTTTAAAGTGATGGTCGGCCAAAAGTCTCTGCAGGCCTGAAAGAAATGATTCATCAGTTCAAGCTGGTTGTAGATGCTAGTGCCGTATCATCAGTAAAACAATATCTCTGATTAGGACTTTTCGTACTTTGGTCCTGGTTCTGAGACGGGCGAGATTGAAAAGCTTGCCATCTGATCTCGTATGCAAGTAAATCCCTTCCTATGATGTGCTGAATGCGTGTTTCAGAAACAGCGCGAAGAAGATTCCGTAGAGAGTGGGGGTGAGGACACAACCCAGTTTGGCCCCACTGCAGATGTTGAAGAGCTCCGAAGTGCTGACGTTGAACTGCATATCTGAAGATTTGGGCTCAAACCACTCATGTGACTTCCAAGTCTTTCTTCCAAAGGTGGCCAAGGCAGTGTGGTGCATGGTATCCCGTAAGGTAGCCCACTTCTCTGTGGTAGTATCCCCGGCTTCTGAGGTTTTTTGTTGACATCAATACGAGGATTACATTGCTTCTTGCCATGATGTAACCTCTTCGGTTTGAGCTTGATCTTGCAGCATACTAGGGAGTAGTCTATGTCACAGTCCGTGCTCTTATAAGAGCGAGTGTGAATAACGTTCTTAATGACGAGGATTAAATTCAACTGATGCCAGTGCTTTGTTGATTATCTTGCCGACACCAAACTATCGAAGGCACGAGAGCCACGAATCCGTTGCTACCAGGTTCAATCATATTCAGGAGGTTGTTCCTAACTGCGAGGCCCATACCGTGTTGGCGAGGTTTGTTCGATCTCTTTCCCTGACTAAAGAACGTGTAAGGTCTCTCTTTCAATGACCCAGAAGCTGCCAAAAGGTTTTCCAGCAGTGTAGCAAAGTCCACATGAAGTCTCTTGAACTCCTCATTGATAACTGCAGTTTTCCTGGTGTTACTGATATCCTGGAGGTCTTCAAACAGGACGGTCAGCATAGTGCGGACGTTCCAATCGCCAAGTTTTAGGACTGGTTTCCTTTGAGATTTCTTGTTGTTGCCTGGTGCAAATGTTAGGTTCCACTTATCGGATGTCCGCTAATCTTCATGCACCCAATGATGTAGGCATACCGAGGTGAGACAGCACCTTACTGGCTGGGGGCTTCCCAGCTTGAGGCTGCTGGTAGCTGTCCAGTGAGATTAAATCGGAGTATCTGCTCCCTAATTCATAGGCGCATAGAATCAGAGAAAGGAAATTTTAGCGTGTTATATATAAGCGGTGTATGCACACGCCAGTCGCCGAAAGAACTCAGTTCATTGCCAGAGAAACGCGGAAATTGCAGAAGAGGTAACTGTTTTTAAAATTTTGATCTCCAGAGAGATCACTCATATTTGGAGCATAATATATTTGTATCACAGCTCATATGGCATATTTAAGCAGCAAGTTTTCATCTAAGTATGTTTGATTATTATAAAACGAAACGACAAGGTCTGTCTGTTTTAGTTTTTAATATATATTTCCTATTTTTGAATAAGATATTGACTTTTGTGCTTGACGTTGTGGATAAACTGCTCGAAGTTCATATTTTGTTATTTTCGTTCAGTCAGTAGTGTTTAGGAACGTTTCATCCATGACTTAAATTTGTTACCTATCCTTCTATGCAGTGTATGGATTAAAAATTGTAGATTCTTTCACGTTAATGAAAATCTAAGAAAATTAGATGCATTTTCCTATATTTCCTATATATTCCTATATTTTAATACGTTTTATTTTCAGAAAGAAAGAAAAATGTTGTTTTAAAACATACATACACCTTTTAAGTGGTTCAGAAATAGAATTTCTTACCTGTAAATGATACAAACTTTCCGACAAGTTGAAACAAACGACCATATTGAAACGATTATTAAAATCCATAGCAGTCACATGATACATATAACTCATATAAATGTTGTAAAGAAATTTTAAAATATTTGGATACCTAAATTTTTACGAGGTTTAGGTATGTGGTTGATTTATGGGAAAAAATTAATGGACTGCATTTCCATCTGTAATTCTCCTCTTAAACGCAATAAAACATGAACCTATATTTAAAAAGGACGATGAAAAATGGATTGTTTTCAAAAATGTAGAGCGGAAAGGTTCCCTGATAAAAACGAAATCAGTCGCTTTTAACTACGGTAATTGACAGTCTGCATCCGAAGATGGTGATGTTGTTCATCTGATTAGATTTGAAGGTCAAATGACTATTTATTATTTGAGAAATTAAAGGCAGAAATTGGTAAAAAATATATCAGGAATTTATCAATCGAAAAGGTTTCATCTTCCATCATAACGGCCCCAGATTTCACCTCCAGTTGCAGATTCGGGTAGAAATTGGTACAGCACGAGTGGGATGTTCTACTAAGCTACACGTACTTATCTGAACATGCACTTTCGAGTTACCACTTATTTCTTTTAATGAAGAAAAATTCCTCTGAGAGCTCTTAAAAACAACCAGTTGATCATACACAAAAACACGAGTTCTGAGAGGATATAATCAGAAAGCAGCCTCTAAAATAGCAAAACATGGTGGAATAGAAAAGTACATATAAGGCTGAATAAACCTATGTATTAACATTGACATATTGTCTTTGAAATTTACTTAAAAATTCATCGTCGTCGTCGTCTTGCGGCCATTGGCCGAGACAGAACTCACTACACCCCTCCAGTATTCCCTGTGCATTTGGAAACCTGGCGCAGTTTTTGTAGTGGAATTCATAATCTTGTCAAATAGCTGAGTACTTGACGCTTCGCCAGGGCTACCAAGGGTGTTTTTTTTTATTGTGACACCAACACGAGATATGTTGTCTCCAGGTCCCATCCTGTTATTTAATCCATAACTGGAGGGAAGTGAGGGATTAATACCTTTCCCAAGGGTAACAGTGCTTAAGTTAGACGCACACATATTCCCACCCTACAGTTGGCCAAGAGCATCACAAACCAACCATAGAACTGTAGAAAATGGACGTAAGGATCGCGTCTACTTTCTAGAAAAATAATAGTCAGCCATATTTGAATAAGTTTGATTTGGGCGGATGTACTGCAGAACACATGCCGTGTTTTTTCCGAACAAATCACCAACAGACGAAATGGTTCAATTTTGTTTTCAAGGCCCTTAAAATGGGGATTCGGTAGTTCATCCGGGAAAAAAAGAAAAAGAAAAGCTATTCAGAAACCTGATAACGTGAATTTATTGCGACAGATTTCATTGGGAACAAAAAAAAGTGAAGTGGATTGTGAAGTAATATCTGTTCTCCTATATGGCAGCGAATGCTGAATAATCTCCTCAAAGATGAAGGAGAGACTTGAATCACGAGAAACAAAGAAAAGAGTGCTGAGCTGTTACGTGATATCTGTTCTTCTATATGGCAGCGAATAATGAACAATCTCCTCAAAGATTAAGGACAGACTGGAAGCAACAGAAATGTGGTTCTACTGAAGGTTACTGGGAACATGTGAGCAACGACGAGGTTTTGGAAAGGATGTAAACGAAAAGGAAACTTATACATGGCATCAAGAAGAGACAGCTGAGATTTCTTGGACACGTAATGAGGTAGGAGGGCTTGGAGAAACTAATACTAATAAGATGGAATGAGGGAAAGAATGATGGGGAAATTCGCGTAAGGCATATTTGATGTGCTTGAGCAAATGGATGGTGGAGGAAGGTGCACAAAGAAGAAAATGTTAAAAGTGAGAAGGGATAAGGGCAAGTGGAAATCCATGATCGCCTACCTCCTGAAGGGACACGGTACATAAAGAAGAAGGTCGTACAGCTGACTGCTACTCACAAAGCCACTAGCCTCAGACGCAAAAACACCAACTACTGTTTTCATTCCTTTTCTTCTAAAGATGCAGAGAGATACAATTCTTCACTTTCTTATCAGTATATAAAAAAACTAATCCATGGTCCTACAGCTCAGACTCTTTAGACGATTGCCCGAAAGACTAAAAAAGCAATAGTTGTTTCCAGTTAAAGCGAAACCGTAGACTGAAAGAAAAAATGAATGGATGTAAGTCAAATTTTGATTTCCTGGTATCGATATCAAATATGCTTTTTTCGTCGTAAACTGAATTTTGAAGGCTAAATAAATCCTTTGAGTAAATGGTATCATGGCTGAGACTAAGAACTACAATTATACCTAGATAGAGCCAAACCCGAAGCAAAAACTAAAATAAAAGGGCTGAAAAAATAGAGATATACAGGCAAATAAACAGACACGCACAGACATCTTGCCTTGATATATATATATATATATATATATATATATATATATATATATATATATATATATATATGTGTGTGTGTATATATTATCAATTTTCTGCACTATTGTAAGAACTGCAACCTTGAAACTTCTGAATATTGTTTCTTATGTCTTTGTCTATGAGTGTATCAAATGTGATTAAAATTGGACCACTCCTTCTATAACCCGATTTTTTTTTATTATCGATTTTCGATATTTATTTTTCGACACAAAACGTAGCTAAGAACACTCGCAGACGCTTATAGTACAACTGTATAAATTTTCAAGAAAATCAGTTCAGCCGTTTTGGAGTCTATAGGCAACGGACACACACAAACTGAGACAAATTTCCATTTATAAATAAGTTTAGATATCATGCCTCACATATAGGCATGCTCACAGAAATCTTTCAATTCTCCTGAAAGTAAATATAATATTGTAAACTCTAAACGATAGATTTATTTTTATGTTATATATTTCTTTTATGTGATTTTGTGAATACTGATATCTGCACGGTTATTTGTTTGACTGCTGATGTATAAAAGTTTACCAATGTTCAGTCAGTTAAGTGCCATACGTGACACAAGCTTTGGGCGATTATGGCTAGAAAGATACATGACTGACTGGGCAGAAGATTATCCCGCAGTAGGTTGCCATTGCTTTTTACGGAAGATTGGTTGCCAGCCAAAGCTATAGAACCCAGTTTTTTTTATTATTTAACCTATAACTAGAGGGAAGAGACGGATTAACGCTTTTCCCAAGGGTATTTGTGCGTAAGTGAATGCAAGGAATGCAAGTGGAATTCGACTTCGGCACACTGATTTGTCGTTCGGAGTCGATGTTACAGTTTCTCAGTGATTATTTGTGTTATTATAGGGTTAAAAATATTTCGAGTTTTGTTAATCATAGGTCCCTGACTGCTGGTAATTGTTATACATTCACAATATTATATATTCAAAAGTTTTTTGCATGGTATTCTCTCTCTCTCATATTCTCACCCTCCCTCCTTCTCTCGCTCTGTTTGTTTTTGATTTTATCGACTGCACATTATTGTAAGGTCAGTTGGGCACCGCCAGTAAGAAAAAAGAAATTAATTAGGCCAGAAATGCTGTACTACTTGGCATTCGCACCGAAAGTATCAATACGAACCTTTCAGAGTACTTAGCTGTGTATAAGATTCAGAAAGGGTTAGATGAATCAAATGGTGATTACAAAGATGCCTGGAGTGATCACTAGTGAAGGTGATATTATGCCTCCATTCATCTTCCCACAGGGCCTAAGACTCAACATAGAGGCCTACGTCAAGTGCCATGAGAAGATAGTGCTGCCCTAAGTTCAGAAAGTGGCTGCTGGAAGACTCTATGTCTGGCATCAGGACTCTGCAACGTGCCACAGGAGAACCCAGTCATGACTGTTAAACAATTTCTGCGACCCCATCCCCACTTACATGTGGTCACCTAAATCTTCAGACTGCCACCGCCTTGTTTATTATATGTGGACCACACTTGTGCGAGAGACCAACAAAACACCTTGTAATACTAATGATGAACAGAAGGCAAAGACAATGGCAGCATTCACCAACTTAAACAAGGAGACCATCTAAAAGATTTGCAAGAGATTCCGAAATCTTCTGAAGGCCGTGGCTGGAGCCAATGATGATTTTATTGTATAAATGTACTGTTTAGCATTTCAAAATATTTTTGTTAATTTTGGTAAATAAATCTTTTAAAATGAGGTGTTAGTTTTAATTTAATTTTACGTAATTTATCCATCGCATTCCGTATATATATATATATATATATATATATATATATATATGTGTGTGTGTGTGTGTGTGTGTGTGTGTAGAAAGTAACCTAAAGAGCCAACGAACCTACCAAGGTTTCACCTAACCAGATCTTCAGGGGAGGTTAGCTAAAGAGGATAAAAGATAGCGACAAGATATAAGAAACTCAGAAACTCACGTTAGCCATAGCTTCATTTGAACCCACATAGTGTTTGTTAAATTCCAAATCTGAGATTTTAAATAAATGTAAGCATAGAAAGCCTTGGCTGTTAAATTAGAATGTAAGTTTTTCTATTGTGTAGGTTTTCTTTACTAGGTTATTCTTTTTTTTTAATAAAATGCTGTTACTCCCCCACTTGGTGTTTTCGTTCACGTGGGTTTCTGAGTTCCTTATATCTTGTCGCCATCTTTCATACTCTTTAGCCAACCTTCACTGAAAATCCGGTTAGGTGAAACCTTGGTAGGTTCGTTGGCTCTTTAGGTTACTTTCTTTGTTTGCTCTACTTGTGTATTGAACGCTTTTTGTTTTTGGTTTTTGTTTTAGGTTACACGTCTCGGGTTTTTTCATTGGGCTACGTACTTTGACTGATGTTCACGTGCTTAGCTCTTTCTTTTTTTATTACCATTTTTTCCTTCCGCGTATATACTCGGAGGGTTTTTCGAAACGAGTATAGCGATAAGTTTACATTTATATATATATATATATATATATATATATGTATATATATATATATATATATATATATATGTGTATATATATATATATATATATATATATATATATATATACTGTAATAGTTGTTACAATGGTTTATAAATTCATAGTATCACTACACAAAAATTTTCGCGTTTCGAAGCTAGCCTTGTATCTGGGCTGCTTCTTCTTCAGGTGATTTAGTTGATATGAGAATTATCTAGTAGAAAAGACCGTTGATTTGTGTTGGATTTGTTTTTTTAGGTGTTAGTGGGGTTGGTCTGTAATTTGAATTCTGTTGATCTTTTTAAAGTCTTAGGGTTAAGTGTTTGTTGGTGGCTAAGTTCAGGATAGGTTATCTATTTATCTTGTGTGGGTGTGGTTTGCTGGCGCCGGGGATATTTATCGGGAATACCTCGACACAAAACCTAGATAAGAACACTCGCAGACGCTTATAGTACAACTGTGTAAGTTTTCAAGAAAATCGGTTCAGCCGTTTCGGAGTCTATAGGTAACTGACACACACACACACACACCGACAAAGTTCCATTTATAAATAAGTTTATATATATATATATATATATATATATATATATATATATATATATTGATTGATTGAGCAATATCGGGTACCCCCGATAAATAAGGAAAATCGATAATCGAAAAAATTCGGGTTATAGAAGGAGTGGTCCGAGTTTAGTCAAATTAGATACACTCATAGACAAAGACATAAGAAACGATATTCAGAAGTTTCAAGGTTGCATTTCTTACAATAGTGCAAAAAATCGATAATATATATTTATAAAAGGCAAGATGTGTGTGTGTTTGTGTGTGTGTGTGTGTGTGTGTGTGTGTGTGTGTATGTGTGTGTGTGTGTGTGTTTATCTGCCTGTATGTCTGTATTTTTCCAGCCCTTTTATTTTAGTTTTTGCTTCGGGTTTGGCTCTAAGTAGGTATAATTGTAGTTCTTAGTCTCAGCCATGATACCATTTTCTCAGAGGACTTATTTAGCCTTCAAAATTCAGTTTTCAAAACGCTTATTGATATCGATACCAGGAAATCAAAATTTGACTTACATCTACTCATTTTTCTTTCAGTCTACGGTTTCGATTTAACTGGAAACAACTATTGCTTTTTTAGTCTTTCATGCCAGGCTATACTGCTCGTATATATATATATATGTTATGGTGAAACATCTTCAGATAATAGACTCTCCCTCCTATATTAGTAAGAGTTAACAGGAAGTTAACTCCAGAAGTTCATAAAAGTTCTTAGAAGTTCTAGACAGTTCTTTAGACTTCTATTGGAGATCAGTAAAACTACTAGGCAGTTGATATTACTTGGCTGTTAGCCGAACAACTAAGAGTCGGCTTACAGTGGAATATTACCAAATTCGTAACATTTTGGGTGCGTTAAGTCAGTTAACAACCCAAATAGCACGAATATAACCTTCAGTGCGAAAACTACTCGACAGCATATATATATATATATATATATATATATATAAATTAAGATTCAGATTTCACTTGTTTAATACCAACTTCATTATCAAAATTATTATTTGTATATATTATAATCTGATCTAGCAGTTTTTGGAAACTAGAAAACTTCGATATTAATGTAACTGAGATTTCAAGAGTCGCCGAAACTGACAAACTATTTCAACAGGCTGTCCGTGTGACTAGCTGTTCAGCAAATGTATATTAAGGGTGAAAAGCAGAGTTCAAACTAGCCATTCCGAAATCAATGATCACCAAATGCCTGCAACGGCTTTCACCAGCGTAATTGACTTTTCAAAGCAGCCGTATCTGGTGGTTTCGCTGTGCGTCAAATGGTGCCAAGTCTCTTTCAGACTTTCCGATTTGTGTCCTTCAGTTTTCGTAATAGTTTCAATTAATTTCGAGATCCAAAATTCTTCCTTTTATTTCTTTGGAATTTTCATCAACGTTTATAATGATACTGTTACTGTTTTATATTTACCCAACAACCTGATATTAACAGCGATAAAATGCTCATTCATATCAGATGATATTTTCTTAGAAAAGTGCTTGTAAGCATTTTTTGACAAATTAACACCGTTTAATATGTAATTATATGCATACATTTTATTTAGTTCAATTAAATCCCTTATCACTATCCAGAGTAACAACAGCAAGAAGAACAACAAAATAAAATTTGGCAAACCCTTACCAATAACGCAAACGTACTATGTCAACTAAACTGTAACAAAAGCGACAAAAGGATGTGCGTTATGGTACAGTGGATATCGGCTCGGAACGAGAAACCGGGGAGCCGAGTTCGAATTCCAGTTTAATCCATTGTATTCACATACGCGCAAATACCCTTGGGAAAGGTAATAATCCGTCTCTTCCTTCCAGTTATGGGTTAAATAGCAGGACAGATTGGGTTCTATAGCCTTGGTCGGCAACCAGTCTACCGCAGAAAGCAATGGCAACCTACAGCGGGATAATCTTCTGCCCAGTCAGTCATGTCTCTTTCGAGACATCATCGCCCAAGCGTGTATCACGTATGGCACTTAACTGACTGACTAGACAATATAGGATACAAATTCTATATAATCCATCAACAAACTAAAAAACAAAAACAAAATAAATTGCACATCCGCAAAATTTGATTCAAACGACTACAATATTTGGAAAAAACCAAAGTAAAATTCAAACGACTACAACATATGAAAAAAAAAAAACCCAAAGTAAAATTCCACACCTGCTAACGGCTAATAGCGTTTTTTTTCACAAGTGTGAAAAGCGAAACTCTAAATCCTGATTGAAAAATTCAAATCACGTCAGAGAAACAGTTTTTTTTCACAGCTACAGAAAAAAATGGTCCGTGGAACCTACCAGGTGATCAGAATTCAATATTTAAGAATGTCCCCTGACCGATCACGACAATCAGTCAGCGGGTCAGTGAGAGATAGCAGTCGGTCTATCTGTCAGTCAAGCAAGCAGTCGATATGTCAGTCTGCAAGTCAAGAGAGACAGTCAGCCTGAAAGGCGCAGTGTCAGATACACACAATCATATAGGCGCCGACATCAAAGAGACCAGTGCCGACAAACAGGTCCTTCACCGACTCAACCGCTACGAATGAGAAGAAAGAAAGAAAGAAAGCTACAGCAACAAGATACCTTCAACGGCCGTTAAACTTTTCACATCTTTCATCAAAATAAAGGAGAAAGAACATGGACTTTCTGAGTTAAATAGAATGATTCATTGTTTTTACACACCCATTTTACCAATTACTACTATCTTCATTTGACTTTCTCTCTCCCTTCGGGAATTCTCATTCACACTCCTTTTCAACGTAATTTGTATCACTTCCCTTTTCCACTTAGCGGATAAAACATAAAAAGGAAAGAAACATTGTGCTACTACTCTCTTTTATTACAGACTCAAAACAGACACTTGTATATTCAACCAACATTCACTCAAATCTAAAAGACACTTTTCTATAAAACAAAGGATACAAAGAATTGTACAAATTGTTTATACTGTATATATGCTGTTAAATACAATATTTTCATATTTTTATACAACATTTCTTATTCCGTTGTCTTTTCTTGAAATTTGCGTTGTGTTTTGTGGGCCAGATATCCTGCATTAAATCCCCCTTTTTAATCTGGGTGTTCTGGAACCCCACAACAACATCATCAATATCTTATCCAAATTAGGCATAATCATACTAAATATGTTTTTAAAAAAAATCACAAGAACAAAAACTAACAGTTGAAATCGTGATATATTTTTAAAAAATGAGGTGAAGCGTAAAGAGACGATATTTGAAAAACGATGAAACTGACATGACACAACAAAAACTGTTTGGTAATGCTTTATAAAAGCTAATAGTATTCAGAAATTATACAATTTACATTTAAATATTCACTGGTAACCAGGAAAATGGTCCGAAAGGGAAAAGTCCTTAACAAAGAACGTACGTTTATCCTTAACTACACTTGAATGAACGAAAGGTGTCAGCCGAATGAATCTATCTATCTATCTATCTATCTATCTATCTATCTATCTATCTATCTATCTATCTATCTCTGCATGTGTGTGGAAATATTGATATAAATAAATGATATATTGTTGTGCCGTGGCTCGTACCCTGTGACCTCCGGTCGCCGGGATGTATAAGAGACAATGTGCGCTTAGCACGGGGTTGTCATTATCACGAACTTCGGGAAGTAACACCTACACCTGCGAGAGACTGTAAATATTGTATATACATCTAGGCTGCACCATTCTGTTAATAAAGTAGTTTATCTACTTTCTCTGTGTATCTCTTTATTCCACGATACAACATATATCTATAAAAGGACAATACGAATAAAAAACAAAAGGCGAACATTTCTTTACTAACGCGTGTCGTCCTTCGATGGATGTTATCACAGTAAATGTCGGGATTTTGTTTTACGTGTATTTATAAACATTTAAAACAATTCAAAATTCAGCAACAATGATAACATTTAATCACCTTCGTATATTAGGCATTAAATTATATCACTTAGAATCCTCCATATTTAAACTTGACTTCCATTGTTAACTTAAGAATATGTTTGATCGTTCTGAAATTTTTAAAATTCTAAAAATCTAAAGACACTTTTACTTCTACATATCTTTTTTTTCATTTGCCTTCAAGACGTAGGTGAGCATGGATTTCCACTTGGCTCTGTCTCCTGTCGCTCTCAAAATTTTTCCTCTTGGTTTGTTTTCTAAACCCAGCTCTGCCATCCATTTGCTCAGGTCTATAAGATATGTATCGCACTGATTTCTCTATCTTTCTTTCTATACGTCCCATGAGTATTAGATTCTCTCAGCCCTCTTTCCTCATTACGTGTCCCTGGAACCTCAGCTGTCTCTTCCTGATGTTAAGTATCAGGTTATTTCTCGTTTGCATCATCTCCAACACTTCATCTTTGCTTATAGTTTCCTCAGTATCCTTCAACAGAACCACATTTTTGCTGCTTTGAGCCTCTCCTTTATCCCTGAGGAGATCGTTCAACATTCACTGCTATACAGAAGGACAGATATAACATAGCAGCCGAAAAATCTTTTCTTTGTTTCCAATATAATTTTCCTGTCTCTCAGTACTCTGGTTAGCTAGTGAAATGCGTCCGTGGCCATACCAATGCGTTTTCAGATTTCAATGTCGCACTTTCCTTCCTCTCTCAGAACGCTTCTCAGGTATTTAAATCTATTTACTTGTTTTACATGTAGTTGGAATTTTGGGGGCTTTTTTTTGCTGATGACCATACATTCAGTTTTCTTGAAGTTTATGCTTAGTACATTCTTCTGGTTTTTTCTTGCCTTGGTAATATCTGTCAGAGGACGAAACGCATCGCTAAAAAAAATTGCCTTATTCATTATATATATATATATATATATATATATATATATATAAACTTATTTATAAATGGAACTTTGTGTGTGTGTGTGTGTGTGTCTGTGTGTCTGTGTGTGTGTCCGTTACCTACAGACTCCGAAACGGCTGAACCGATTTTCTTGAAGATTTACATAGGTGTACTATAAGCGTCTGCGAGTGTTCTTAGCTAGGTTTTGTGTCGAGGTACCCTAGATAAATATCGAAAATCGATAATCGAAAAAATCGGGTTATAGAAGGAGTGGTTCGATGTTATCAAATTTGATACACTTATAGACAAAGACATAAGAAACGATATTCAGAAGTTTCAAGGTTGCATTTCTTACAATAGTGCAAAAAATCGATAATATATATTTATAAAAGGCAAGATGTTCGTGTGTGTGTCTGTTTATCTGCCTGTATGTCTGTATTTTTTCAGCCCGTTTATTTTAGTTTTTGCTTCAGGTTTGGCTCTAAGTAGGTATAATTGTAGTTCTTAGTCTCAGCCATGATACCATTTACTCAGAGGACTTATTTAGCCTTCAAAATTCAGTTGATGACGAAAGAAACTTATTTGATATCGATACTAGGAAATCAAAATTTGACTTTCATCCATTCATTTTTCTTTCAGTCTACGGTTACGCTTTAACTGGAAACAACTATTGCCTTTTAGTCTTTCGTGCCAACGTCCAAAGAGTCTGAGCTCCAGGATCATGGATTAGTTTTAAAGCTTTCATTACACCGGAGCAACGCCGGGCTATACTGCTAGTATATATATATATATATTTGGATAGAACCATTCAAACATTAAAAAATTAGTTTAATATTTAGTTTTTCAGCATGCTTACGTTTTTCCTGTTTTGTAAGAATACGTGGGTACATAAAATTTCCATAATTTTCATAGTCGCAAGAGCTTTCGTTACACTTCTTTAGCTATTGTCAATGGAGTTTTGTTTTTGGTGTTGTTAGTTTCTCGCCATGTTTTGATTAAGTTTTATTATATTTTGTGCTGTTTTGAACAGAGGCATTCATTCCAAGTTTTCGCACGTTGAGCATCACGTGAGCATCTTTCTCTTGGAAAAAATAATATATAATATATAATCAATTTTTACAAACTATATATGTATATATAGTGATGATCATCCACGTATACTGTCTTAATATGTATAGGAAAGAATATTAATAAAAAGTTTTGAATTTAAAAATGTACTTTTTTTTAACAGTATTTGTTTATTTTTATTATATTTTATATTTCAGACCGTCCTCAGTCCTTCATCAGAAACAAGTGATTTTTAAATTTGAATTAGAAACGTATTTCACGATAGCGTTCTAATATTTTGTGTTTACATCACGTGGTGTGTTTGTTCACAACATGCGGCACGTCCGTAGAGAAAGTCTGTTTGTTTTAGATAAAAATTTCTTGGAATATCTGAAAAAAATTTTTACCTATTGAAATATTTGTAAAGATTCAACACACCTAAGTCCCTATTTAACCCTAGCTTGTGTGTATTTAATTTTAAAACCCAGTATTTTTCTTTCTTTCTGCGTGTGTATGTAGTACTAAAATTGGAGATATATAAAATAATTTACTGTTATATATATATATATATATATATATATATAACAGTAAATTATTTTATATATCACACATTGTGTAAATAGGTTTGTTATCTGAAAACAAGTTGTCTTTTGTTACTGAACTAAAATTTGAGAAAGCACGGTGTTCATTAATATAGTTTTAAAAATTCTTCAGTAAGGTTCTGATATCGAGCTTTTCATTATCTTCTGTTATTTTGTCGACTATCAACTGTCTGAGATTTTCATTGTGTAGGGGTAAGGAAAAGCTGTCAACGTTGTTGTTTTTTAAGCAATATAATGGCATTTTTTATTTTTTTGCAGTTGTCGTTTTTGCAAGCAAACGTAGGTTGATTCGCCACCTTTTTCATCTTTGGAATGAAAAATGGTGCTTTCATTTTGCACAGTTAGCATCCAAGGTTTGAGATATTCGCATATATTGTTTTATTTTATATTTTTTTCAATTATTCTTGATTCTTGTTGCTGTTATTAACGTTATTATTTTTGACAGTTTTTAGTCAAGTAGCATCACGCAGACATATTGTGGATCAAGTCGTTCCAAAAAAATAGTAAAATTCACTAAGAATTTTTATAATTTTGTATTATTGTATTATTAATTATGACCTTGCTGTTGTTTTATTAACTAAATTTTTGTTTGCAACCTGATAACGTGTGTTGAAATCCTCACAGTATTGTTGAAGTAATCCTTAACATTTTTGTCTAGATTTGCAAATTCTCCACTTTAATTTCGCAAATAAATCAATGAAATTTGAATAAGCTGATTTGTTAAGAAAATACGTTGACAAAAACCCTAATCCACTGTTAATAATATCTTTAATTTAATTTTATAGGACATCATTGTAAATAATACTGTTTATAGGACATCATTGTAAATAATACTGTTTATAGGACATCATTGTAAATAATACTGTTTATAGGACATCATTGTTAATAATACTGTTTATAGGACATCATTGTAAATAATACTGTTTATAGGACATCATTGCAAATAATACTGTTTATAGGACATCATTGTAAATAATACTGTTTATAGGACATCATTGTAGATAATACTGTTTATAGGACATCATTGTAAATAATACTGTTTATAGGACATCATTGTAAATAATACTGTTTATAGGACATCATTGCAAATAATACTGTTTAAGATGTTTTTTTTTCCTTTATAACATCGAGAATAAATTCTTAGAATTTCCTACTCTTCAGCATTCAACATACAACTGGCCATAAATATCTTTCTGAAGCCAAATTCTAAATTATGAAGGTGTTTAGCCTTGTGATTTGTTTATAGTTCTTGCAAACGCAAGACGAACTGGAAACTGGATTCTTGTATAATATGAAAATTTAAAGAAAAGATATGTGAAAAGCAATATCTTGGTATTTCTTCGAACTATTGTTCTCATCATGATTTATATAGATGTTTTTATAGGCACAACGTATCAAGTATATTCGGGGCATCACCATGTTCCCATTGAATAGCTGCTATGGATTATCTGTTGATTTTTATCATATATCGTACTAAATCCAAGGATTGAACTCATGATCACCACATAATATTAACACATTTATAACCAACTACTATATCCACTACAACACCGTCCCGAAGGACGTTAGTGGTATATTTTTGAAGCCTTTTATATTCAGTGTCAGATGGTTTTGACAACAGTTTATGTTAGTTTTCATAATTTTCTAAATTATTTTCATCTCAGAAATAAATACTAAAAAATTAAATGAAAACGTAATGTACTTAGCAACGTATCCACCTCCTTACCTGTTTGCACTTCTTATCAAAATTTCGCTTCGATCGGTCAATATATGGCAATTTTTAGAGGATGTGACGGACGGACAGGCGGGCAGACTAAAGGAAGTCAGTTAATTTCAGATATAGATTCTTTAAATTGAAGCGCATTTTTATCCCTTTCCGTCCTTTCAGCGTTATCGGATTATTTCATCCGCTCTTTTCCTGGTTTATCATCAGAATCATCTTTTCCTCCTCCTCCTCCTCCTCCTTCTCGTCTTCCTTAAAGCATAATCATCATCATCATCTTTTTCTTCATCATCTTCATCATAACATGTTTTCCATTCCTCATTTTCCTAGGTGTCTTCTTACTCATTTTTAATTCATATTCAGTACCCTTATCATTTCCATAAATCTCCTACCCAACCCCCCCTAATCGTCATGACCATCTTCAGCTTTCTCCTTCTCCTCGTCCTCTTCATCATCATCATAATCAGCCTACATTTTACATTTTCTAGTCGTCATCTCATTATTATGCTGGCATCATATTCCATTTTCATTGCCACAATCGTCTTCTATGATCATGATCATCACAATCGTCATTGCCCTTTTCCTCATAATCTTAATTTCCTTTCATTTTCATCGTCTTAGACGTATTCCTCCTTGTCATTATCATCAACATAATCATCTTCACCGACATTATCATCATCAGCAAACACCATCGTCACCAACATCATCATCTGTCCCTCATCGTTATCGTCTTCTTGCTCCTCCAATCGTCCTCTTCCTCCTCGTCATCATCATAATCATAATTATTATACTCTCTGACCAATATCATTTCTGACCTTCCTTCTTTCTCATCAATCTTCCTCTTCCTCTTTAGTTCTTCCTCCTTTTCAGTCGAGTTATGCAACCTGCACTTTATCGTCGCGTTGCTGAAATCTGTGGTAAAGTAAAAAAGGCAATATTAATTTTAGGATTTTATTTTGGATTATATATTTAACAACGTCTACTGTAAACTGTAACTAAAAAACGAAGCTAGTAATATATATATATATATATATATATATATATATATATATATATGTTGAATACACCGATTACCACTCGATCACCGAAGTTAAGCAACGTTGAGCCTAGTCATTATTTAGATGGGTGACCGCTTGAGAAGACCAGGTGCTGTAAGCATTTATGTTTATGGACAGATGTGCTTTATGGTGCGTGGATGTCGACTTGGAAAGGGAAATCGGTGAGCCGAGTTCCAATTCCAGTCGAACACTCTGCATTCACTTGCGCACTGGTACCCTTGGGAAATGTATTAATCCGTCTCTTCCCACCAGTTATGTGTTAAATAACTGAGGTCTGCTGTTCATGCGATCTGTGGAGAACTTCTGCACCGATTGTTCGTTATCAGCAGTTCCAAAATGTGTGGATGGTGCTACACAAGCCTTCATCACTCTAAACAATTCTTTGTGTGGCAGTCTGAGTTAGACACTCGTACATCGAAATCGACGGGAGAGCCCATAATATATATATATATATATATAGACATTGAAAGCAACGCTAAGAGGTGAAAGTCTATTCTATACTGAAACGCTATTGTCGGGCTCTGATGATTTCGGTTATCAACCTCTCATCTCTTGGTGTTGACTTCAATGTCCACTTTTATATTTGCATAAACTCTGTCATTTATATTGAGCATTTTAACTCATAAGTGCAGTATGCTTTATAACTCATATATATAATGCTTATATTCTATATTGCTAACAAAACGGAAAAATGTTAGGACGATGGAAAAAATTAATAAAAATTAATTTAAATCTTCCTTATTAGTCGTATTTAATGAAAGATGTTTGATATTGTATATATATTTTTTGAATTAACTGTAACATTTGATTTTTCGGGTTTGATAACGCAGTCTGTAATTTTTGCAATTACTGAAATAAATTATGGAGTTAGAACCGTTCCATTATGAATTATGTGTTAAGTTTTCTTCTCTATAATTCATGTTGCTCTGGATAATAGCCAGGAGCTTTCTATGTTTGTCTATTTAATATTTTAAATTAATTAGATAATTTTGTGGCATTATCCTTTCTGTTTTTACTGGTTTATCATTTTATTCATAAGGTATAATATATATATATATTTTTCTAAACATATACTGTTAAATATAAGAGACAATGAATGTCTATTATGTTTAATCATGAGCCGTTCTAAAAGTCGTATTTTGGCTTTAGAACGACGTTTAGAACGGCTCATGATTAAACTTTATAGACATTCATTGTCTCTTATATTTAACAGCATATGTTTAGAAAATTATTTGCTGCCTCGATACACTATATATATATATATATATATATATATATATATATATATATATATTATACCTTATGAAATGATAAGAATTCCATGCAGCACGCACACATATTACACTCTCACACCCCGATTGAGCACTATATAGGAACGGTAGACTTAAAAAAACAGAAGCTACTCATACATGTACGCATCATTCATTCGGTAATGAATTTGAACACTCTCTGCTACTGGCGTGTGTTTACATTGTATATAAAACGCTAAAGTCTGTCTTCCACGACCGAGCGCCCATTCTAGGGGTAAAATCGACGACTGATGTCAATGCTGTGATACAGCGAAACAGAATTGTCTGCAGATGATATATATATATATTGTCGTGCATTTAATAAACTCAGTGAAGAGAATATGTTCCCTGACAGGTTTTAAACGTGCGTCTTTGTACGAGAACATAACATCCAGTTACTCTTGTGAACCTTGTTGGTTTAAGTTTCCCCCTGTTACTAACTAGTCTAAAGTACGCCAAGTCATACGTTTGTCTATCCTATGAAGGCTGATGCAGGTTCAAACCCTACCGGAAAGAAAATTATCCGCGTTAGATGTCACCCAGGCTGTTTAAAAAAGAAAACAAAATAATAAGAATAACCTGGTTCTTTAATCATATACATGTCACTTTTATGAAACGGGATTTATTGTTAGAAAATTAAAAACGTCTTTTTTTTAGATAATCCCTCGTTAAATTTATGCACATTTTTGTTTCGATCACTGTATTAAACCGATGCGTTTTTAAATTCTTAAAATGAAAATATGATGTTCAAATAATTAGGCCAAACTTGTTATTTTTTATCAAAGATTTTACTCTTTCTTCTTCTTCTTCTTCTTTTTCTTCTTCTCATTATTATTATTATTATTGTTATTCCTGCCTGTAGATATTCACACCCGTTTTCTACCGGTTATGTTGAGGATTGTGTATCAGAAGTTATCTGAAATTAGCACTTGTCTCGGTATCCTTACCGACCCCGTTATGGTTTGTAAATTCTCAAACATTCGTCGGATTTCCTATTCATCCAATTTTTCACATACTATAAAGTATATACATCCAAATAGATAGCAAACATGTACCAGCAGTAATATTAAAGGGAAACCATCGGTGGGAGCTACAAAGAAGAGGTATTTGTGGAGGACCGCGAAGTCCCATTTCTCAAACGGATAGCACATAGATTAACTCTTTTTATCGATGTGCGCACTAAATTATGCCTGATAGTGGGTATGTGGCGTCTACTCGAATTGGCCACCCACTATTTGAAAGTGAAAAAAGAAAGACGTTAAGTTTGATGATGGAGCTTACATGTAAATCTTGAACTGTCTCGACAATTTGGATTTCTTTGCTTTGGTGCCGGTCTGGCGCCACCGTTTTTAACATTTCCTCTTGTTTTTCGTTTTTCCTGAAGAATTCACAGAACGTGAAGTGATCTAAAGATTTATTTACATACAGGGACAGACAGACTTAGCATCAGTGAAGTGGCCACACAGGAAAGAAACTCTAGTTTGAATATATTTATTAGTCATATAGCATTTTCCACACCATCGCCATTTTATATGAAAGCACAGCGGCTTTTTATAGCTTATATATTTTTTTCTAAACATATACTGTTAAATATAAGAGACAATGAATGTCTATTATGTTTAATAGCCGTTCTAAACGTAGTATTTTGGCTTTAATTTCAGGTGAAGATAAAGACAAAAATTCTCCAACATTTGGATAATTTTTTATTAATTTGCTTCTAAGCTTTCGGCTTAAATTGAGCCTTCTTCAGAGAGGTTATTAAGATGGTAATACAATAACATCCACCATCACCGACGATTTTATTTTGTGTTGACATAAAAGTCCGCTAGGCAACGACAATAGTTACAAAAAATAAGAAACGCAGTTCTTAAATTTGCAATGCGGTTCTATGACGTCACACCGCGTGATAGCGCGAAATGACAACAAAACCATGTATTCAAATGCAATGTAATGTGTTATGACCGGATAACTAAATATGACGTTTAGAACGGCTCATGATTAAGCATAATAGACATCCATTGTCTCTTATATTTAACAGTATATGTTTAGAAAATTATTTGCTCCCTCAATACACTATATATATATATATATATATATATATATATATATATATATATATATATATGAAATAAAAGACATGATTATATATTTCTATATATATACACTACCGGCCATAATTATTAGGCCACGTCAGTGTTTAAAAAATGATGTATTTCATAATAGTTTTAGTATTTATTGCTAGGTGAATAATTGTAAATGAAAATAGAATGGTACTTTTGTTGATACTGCAAAAAACATGTGCATCAAATGAATATATATATATTTAATAATTCCCTATATTGCAGTTTCATCAATGAAGGAATGAAGAAAACAGCTTTTTGGATGGTGACTCTTGAAGTTGAGGTATTGTTGGGTGTCTGTGGGTTTGTGATAAATGTCTGTGATGAGGTGATTGTTTTCGTTTTTTATGAGTATGCCTAGGAACGGTAATTCTTTATAACTGTATTTTAGCGTGAACTTGATTTTAGAGTGCAACAATATCGCCACTTCAAGAGCCACCACCCAAAATGCTGTTTAAAATCCATCCCTTATTCCCTAGCACGACGAATTTGCACGATAGTAACTGACAAAACCCTCCGTAAAATACGCCTAGAAGAACTACAAAAAACATTACAAATAAGAGGATACCCCACTCCTCTAATAAACAAGGATTTCCAACTAGCAGAAAAAATACCATTAGAATCCCTCCGTAATAAAAAAACAAAAAAGAACAAAAAAAAAAACAAAAAAAAAAACAGGAAAAACATGAAAAAGAAGAAAACATTCTAGCATACGTTTTCCACACTCAACAAAAACAATCTAGAAAGATCGAAACACACGTGGAATTACTCAACAATAATGAAAAAATAAAAGAAATATTAAAGACAACCAAAATAATTAACAGCAAACACCAGCCCAAAATTTTAAAAGACATCCTAACCTCATCGAAATTCGAATCACACACAACAAAGGGGGTTACAAAATGTAACAAAGAAAGATGTAGAGTATGCAACATAATAATAAAAGGAAAATACTTCCAGTTTGAAAACACAAATACATTGGAAATAAAACTGGATTTCACCTGCAACTCGAAAAATGTAGTTTACGCTCTAAAATGCGAAAAATGCGCAATGATATACGTGGGAGCAACACAATGCTTGAATAATAGAATATCCCTTCATAAAAGCAATATAAGATTATCATACAACAGGAAACTATATGTCTCCCAACATATGCATGAATGTAATGATGGCAGTTTCAAAGTTGCACCTATTTACTAAAATACAGACTACGAAATATTATTAATGCAGGAAGGAAAATTAATAAAAAATACAAGACCTCCCTCAACAAAATGACATATAAAAAAAGAAAAACACACCGAAACGCATGCAGACACACACGTGCATTCATAAACGCATGCACACGCGCATACATGCACACACACACCGGGTTCATGAAATTTACGAAACAAGGTTGCCGTTATTAACGCGATCGTGAAGAAAAAAAAAAAAGAAAACGCGTTATAATCAACATCACTATATAAACAAGGACTTAGCCATCAGAAACAAAAGGAACTCGATATGTAAAACCACAAATTTATTCGCCTGAAGAGAGTCAATCTTAGATTCGAAACCCGTGTAGCGTCACAAATATCATTTTACTTGTATAATATTTTTAAACAACAATAAATATACACTTTAAATAAAAAGTTCACTGCCTCTCACAATTTTTATTCTATACCAATTTCTCTCGTTGGAACAACCCTATTTCCTTTTCTAATATATATATATATATATATATATATATATATATATATATATATAATGAACATAGAGTGCTGGTTAGTAAAACATTTCACGATGTAATATAACAGAGCTATTAAGCATATACTAATAAATATACATATTATTCCTTCCGGTAGCACCACTCTGAGTTTCATGCACAACGCAATCTTCAGGTGCTGAGTAGTTACATAATTTAAATTTTACCGTTACAGAAATTAAATTTTAATAAAAATATCTTGTTAACGCAATACTGGCATTGTCCACATATTATACTGTGATTACAGGCTTTTATTTTAAAAATACACACACACACACACACACACACACACACACACACATATATATATATATATATATATATATATATATATATATATATATGAATGATAGAATAAATAAAGAACAAAGTAGGAAATGTGTCTTAATCTAATATGTTTCTCTTTTCATAAAGGTTCTTCAGAGATCTGGTTATAGACAAGTGATGAAAAATTGTTTTTTCAAACAAAGAAACAGTATACTGGATTGTTGTTTAGGGTTGTAATTCTTATTATTCCGATATGTGTCAAGTGTAATAAAGCTATAGACGATTATTTTTAATGTAAGTGTATATAATTATAGGAAGGATTGTCTGTTTATATGTATGTGTGCGTGATAATACACGTGTCAAGTGTATTTAAACAATACAAGATTTTTTAATATGTTTATGGGAGAATCTTGGATGTTAAAATGCGTGAATGTGTGTTTGTTGGTTGGTGACATTAGTGTATGTGTGTATGATAAATATACATTTCCTTTTAAGTAATGTATAAAAGTGTCATGTTTATAGACATTTTTTTCATAAATAAATAATTTTGAATTTCTGATTGAAATCTTTCATTGAATTAATTTGTGTGTATTATATTACTAATTTTTATTTCTATATTAAAATATATTTGAGTCATACAAAAATAATATACTGAAATATTATAACATTTAATTTTTATGTATCGGATGTCATACTTTTTAAAAATTATTTGTACGTATTATATTAAATTACTAATTTTCAAAAAAATATTATTTATTTAAAGTATACAATATTATGGCTATAGATGATATATTGAATTATTTAGAATAATATTCGTAAGCATTATATATATATATATAGATAGATAGAGAGAGAGAGAGAGAGAGAGAGAGAGAGAGAGAGAGAGAGAGAGAGAGTGAGAGAGGTTTCCAGGGTTTTTGAGTTTGATGTTATTTTTTCTTTTGTTTTGACTTTTATATAGTAATTTTTCTATTCGTTAACTCCAAAAAAAACAACAAACAAACAAAAAAAAATGAAAAAATGTTAGCATTTTGAAAAAACTGAATAAAAAAATTAATTAAATCTTCCTTGTCGGTCGTATTTAATGAAACACACACACACACACACACACACACACACACACACACACACACACACACACGTGCGCGCACACATTGAGTGCTGGTGTTAATGAAGTAGTGCTCAATGTATTATAACAGAGCTATTAAGTATACATTAATAAGTTTACATATTAGCCTCACCGGTAGTATGACTTAAAATTGTCAACTCCTGAGAATTTCTTGTGCATGAAACGAACGATTGTTTTTGCACCAATAAATTGAAGAAATAAAATCTCTGTAACATTCGAACTATTTTACTTTTAAGTACATAAAATCCTTATTTTTTACTTGTTACATTTATCTCGGAGTTCGTCGTAGCAAACATTCTTTCTACTTGATAGAAGTCTGTCTAGATTTATTCTAAATGCTCATGAGAATTTTTTAAATGCTTTCATTTTGTTAGTTTCGTTTGAAAAATGAAGGGATAGGTGTAAATTTTGTTTCTTAAATCAACTGAGGTGAGTTGTCTCTCTAGACAATCGCCATTTTGAAATCTTTGAAATCTTGCTTGAAAACTAACGACAAGCGTTAAACAGAACTACTTCAGCCCCGTTTCTCATATTCTAGAAATACAATTCATTGTGAATCAGTGCTTCACAAGAAACAATAGGAGACTTTATGCTCATTACTTTGGCTATATTCCGTTCGAGGTGTGAGAAAACCTCACAGGCATGTGTCCATATCCATTACACACAAGTATAATATCCTCTGGAAAAAGGGGCCAGGAATGGAACAACTTGCAATGGAAGAGTTGAAACTTTAAATTCTCTGAAGGTCACTGATCGAAATACTTGACATAGGCCGTTTTATTTACCCTCCAGTTTGGCAGTGAAATGTGAAAAAATTGTCAAAAATGAAAAAAAAAAACGTATCAAGCACACGATTTTTAACGGGTGCGATGGTAAATTGTCGCCAGTTCATATTTTACTTTCTTTCTGAGTTTTGCTGACTGCACATTAAAGTAAATTCAGTTGAGCACCGTCTAGGAGAAAAATGTTTCAATTCACTCCGCCAGAAATTTAGAAATTGCATGATGTTTTGCTTAGATTTCACACCGGGAGCTGCAATTATGAACATTTGAGGGTGATTGGGCGTTAATCTGAGGACAAAGCAAAGGACTCGGTAATAGTTTGATGAATCCAGTGATAATTTACTAAGTTGTTGAGAGTGATCACTAGTGATGGTGACGTTATGCCTTCATTCATCTTTCCACAGGGCCTTGGACTACTAAAATACAGAATACTTCATCAAGTATCTTGAAGTGTTAGTGCTGCCCTGGGTCTAGAGAGCGACTGCTGGAAGACCCTATGTCTGGAAAAAAGATTCTGGACCATGTCACACAAGCAGGAGAACCCGGTCATGTCTGTCAGACGATTCTGCGGCCACATCATCCCTTACAGCTGGTCACCTAACTCCCCAGTGTACAAGCTCCTTGATTAACATGTGTGAAAGTATTTGAGCGAGAGACCAACAAAACCACTTCTAACTCTAAAGATGAACTGAAGGCAAGGATTCATTAGCCTAAACAAGGAGGTAGTCAAGAAGAGTTGCAGGAGATTCCGAAGTCGCCTTTAGGCCATGATTGAAGCCAATGGCAATTTTATTATACAAATAAGCTTGAGCTTGTACTAAAGGGTAGAGAAACAATTATCACAAAGGGAAAGCAGTGTCACAAAAAAGACATTACTGTTGAGAGCAGAGATATAGGAAGATGTGGAGAGCCACGTTCGTTACGTCCTGAAAGGACAAAGCGAAGAATGAGAGAAAGAGAGTTATTTTTTTAATTTTGCTATACTTTTTAGGTCCTTCAAAGTATCTAATTTATCTGTTTGGTATCTACCGCTGCACAAACTCCTCATCATTACTGTCATATCAATTAGCACTAAAAGGTAAAATTGACGAAAAAACAAACTCTGACATATCGAACTATTAGGATTTGGTCGGCTTGTTCTGCTTTTAAGAAGTTGTAATGATTGTGATTCACCCAACTCATTTTTTTCCTTCTTGGCTTTATTAAATAAAAAAAAAAGAATTTCCATCATTTCATAATAAATATTTTTCTAACGCCGGCCTTTCATCGTGATGGCTGCGGAAATAATAATTGATAGATGCTATCGCTTAACAAAACAGACCGAAAAAAACTTCATTGCCGCCAATTTAGCGTTGCCATTTTGCTTATTTAAGGCGTAAATTCTTGTGGATCATTTAATTTCTCTGACGTTCAGATGCCATCTGCCGGCAATAAATCAAAGCTTTCATCATAAATTCATTTTATGGACAATCAGACAAAAGTACAATCATCCTTGTTGAAAGGAACGAGAATTCCGCTATGCGAAGTTCTTCACCGTCAGATAGTTGGAAACTCTTTAGAAAAAAATCATAAACCTAAAATAAGGCATCTCATTACAATGGCAATGGCTTTCAAGACTTCAAAGTGTTTGAAGCAGATCGCTAAAAAAATTGCCTAGTTTTCTTCTTTAAATTTACACGAAGAAAAAAGCAACTTTTTTATTATTTAGAAGAGTTTGTGGTAATGCAGGAACACGTCTGGTACAAGGTCATAGTATAAAAATCTTTAAAAAAACATATTCTTCGATGTTTGGCGAGGTGAGCTTGCTAAATATAACACAGGAGATAAATTTTATATTTACGAATTTAACTGCAAATTTTAAGAAGAGGCGTTGTTTGTATCAACGTTTCGGCAAATTATCTCTTCATCTATGTCTTTTTGATTTTCAAAAAACATACAAACCAGTTACCGTACGATCACTGATGTTAAGCAATGTCGAGTCTGGTCAGTACCGCTTGAGAATACCAGGTGCTATAAGCTTGCATGTACAGGTGGTGCAATGGATAACGCCTCGAAGTTGTTAATTGGAGAGTAGAGTTCAAAATCGTTTTGGGTTTGTTATATTCAATAATAAATAATCCATTCTTTTAAATAATTCTCTCTTCCAGGCAATGTGGTACCACCACTAGTGCGCAGGAAGTTACGGTGAGAGAAAGGACTGGGTACAGGGGATGTTGAAGAAAGGATAAAAGATGGATGGGATTCAAGGAGATAAAAGATGGTAGTTGACGTTACATTTAACTTTTTTGAGATTCTATCTATCAGGGAAGCAAGCAAATAGAAGTGAGTTCCACAAACTGGAAGTGCGAGAAAAGAAACTGTTAAACTAGGTACATACTCCACTCTATGCCAATATCACCAAAGAAGAAGCGAATAAAGATACGCTTGTATATTTTTATATATATAAGTTTTGAAGTCATCATTTTGCAGTGTGAAAAAAGCAAGATACTTTTGGTCCAGTGTATGTTTTGATTTAATCAATGAAAAAAATCTTCATTTTGTTTGCAGTTTATTTTGGCCAAGTTTGGATTAAATATATCTTCGCAGAAAAATTATACACGAGAAGTGGGTATTTACGCGTTCAACCAGACTGGCAACTGGGTCCCACCCATTCACAGTCAGGTTAGCCAAACGCAGACGACAATTCTACTCCTGCAGCTTCCTCTCTCGCACTTCCCGCCTGTGGAACTCACTCCCGTATTCTTGCTTTCCTGACGGCTACGACCTCCAGAAATTTAAAAGCAAAGTTAATACTCACCTACTAACCACTGGCCTCTAGCTCTCTCCCCTCCCCTGTATAACCTTCCCTTTCTCTCCGCCCATGTACCTGTCATTGCACCTGCTTTCTCAGTTTTCTATTGTTCCTTTCTAACTAGCTTGTACTCCTCACTCTTTTCTAATTAATCTTTCTACATTTATGTAACCCCCTGCACATCAGTGGCGTTTCTGCCTTGCTCGGGGTGAAATGATTAAAAAATAAAAAATAAAAAAAATAACATGACTTTCGGTATGAAACACTGTAACTTTGTCGTAGTTTGTCAGGTTCAAATGTTGGTTGGTTGTTGGTTGTTTTGTTTTTATGGCATATCGACCTCGGCGTGTCAGTTATTGCCAACAAAATTTTTATTTATTTATTGCTGGCAATACCTTTTTCTTTCAACAATTTATTGCTTTTATGTAAGTTTTGTGTCTAGTAATACTTTTTTCTTTTCGAGTATCAAGATTCATTGGGAGTTGTTTTTTATGTACTACCCTGTTATTTAACCCATAACTGGAGGGAAGTGACGGATTAATACCTTTCCCAACAGTACCAGGGCTTAAGTGAATGCAGGGTATTCAACTGGAATTCGAACTCAGCTCACCGATTTCTCTTTCCGAGCCGATATCCACTGCACCACAACGCACATCCGTCACTAAACGCTTACAGCACCTCGTATTCCCAAGTGGTCACCCATCTAAGTACTGACCAGGCTCAACGTTGCTTAACTTCGGTGATCGAGCGAGAACCGGTGTATTCAACCTGATATGGCCGCAAGCCCGGTTCAGATGTAATTGATTGTAAAACAATATACTAGCGTCGGCTGAAAAGTCAATAGGCTGTAAGAAGACACACCAGTTAGTAGACTAAAAGATATACAAGTGTACTAAACATGCAAGTGTACCAGAATACAGTAGCTGGTCGACTGGCTGTTGTATTCTGTAATATTTTTCATCTACCAGCTGGAGTGTTTACTTATACTTATATCTTGGCCAGCCTATGAACTTTCCTATAGATATCTTCACGTGGTTATTGTCCCAATAACCTTATTAAAAATTCCAGTGTGTTTACTATATAAATCATCATCATTTGCTACTCCACTTTGTTGTAAACTACGCATCAGCATGAGATACTATTCTTATTTTTATTTTTGATCCTACATTTTCATGCTGGATCAACGCATGCTGGAAGATAGCATAGATTATTCGGCAGTAGGTTGCGGTAGTCTGGTTACTAACCATAGCTATATAACCAAGTCTACCCTGTTATTTACCCATATAGACAGATATAAAAGATTTAGATAGATCGATTGATTTTAAATTAATGTATTTTAATTAAATTTTTGATGAATATTTTGTAATTAATGACAATTATTTTGTAAACTGATATGAATGAGGTAAGAGGACATTAGGGAAGTAAAGTGAATTTGTATGGGTGCATAGTGTATGACGGGGCGTGTATCGCGAGCAAGAGTAAGAAAATAGTGCATACGGATAGGGGTATATCGAATATGGGTTAGCGTATAATGGGCATGATGGAGTTAATAGTGTCGTCCGGTTCACACTTCTCTCCGGTCTTTTTAACTGCTTAAGATTTGGTTTCTGCTTTCTTCTAGTTTTTCATTCTCTTTCACTTCCCGTAGCCCATTCTATCTTGGGCGAATTGATTAAAAAATAATCCACAAAAATGACAACTTAAGTTTTTTATAAATATTTTTTGTTATTTCTAATATTACATTTTAGTTGTTTTATTTATTTATAAACTGATATGGATGTAATAAGAGTACAATGGCCATGGATGCTTGATTGATTCGTTGTTTACGGATTGTCAACCTTTTGTCGGTGTTGTAACGCTAGAAAATATTTTACATTGAAAGAGGTGTTTTTGAGATAATAATGGTTTACTAATACAAGTCCTACTAATTAACGCATAGGTGGGAGGAGATGAGGTTGATTTATACTTTTCCCAAGGGTATTGAATATGTATGAGGTTATAATAGACACGAGTGAGTGTATTGAGAACAAGAATAAAGGTATGTATATGAATAGAAGCATATAGCATATGGATAAGAAAATAATAGATATGATGTGAGTATAGGGTCACACTCCTCCGTTCATTTCGACAGGATTAGAGGTTTATCTTTTGTTTCCTGCTTAGGATTTGGACTTCGGGTTCCTTCCATTCTCTTTCATTCCCAGTAGTCTTTTGAATCTTAGTGGCATCATCGCCTTGGTTGGGGTGAATTTATTAAAACGAAAGATGGGTATAGTGTATATGGATAGTGGATGTCGATGAGGGTATCAAGCACAGTGGAAGAGGTATAATAAATAGGGATAAGGGTAGAAGCGAGATAGATGAGGGTAGAGGGGATAAAGGAGAGGGCATGGATATAGGTGAAGGTATCGATAGGTGTATATTTTACATGGGTGTGAGTAAAGAGGACGCAGACGAGGGTATAATGGATGTATTTGAGGCTAGGGTTGAGATGTATTACGGTAGAGTGGACATTGACATGGTTATCACGTAACTGCATACGTCAGGAGCTTTTACTTTATTTACGATCAAGGAGGATTCACCCTTGTTTATATTTTGATTCAGTTTGAAATCTGTCGGATAATTGGAAGATTTATGTATTTGAAAATATATTTAAATCAATTAGATATTTATGAAATAGACTAAAGGAAATATTTTACTCTTGTATTTAATGAAATGTGCTGCCATTAGATAATGTCTGCCAATCTTAGTGACATTATCACCTTTCTTGGGGTGAATTGATTAAAACGAAATATAGAGGTGTTCATGCTAATTTCAAGTTACGTTGGAATGATGTTGTTCCGGATAAAAAATCGATAGTGATATGGTTTGACAACTTCAGAGCAACGGGTTCAGCGGAAACCCAATGTACATATCATAACACTCAGTCTGATAATGAAAAGCGTAACAACTATTAGACAATTTCGGTCAATCTTAGTGGCATCATCAACTTTCTTGTGGTGAGTTGATTGAAAATAAACTTAAAAAAAGTAAAATACATTTTTTAATAGCAGTTACCTTGATCATGTCAGCCTTCAAAACGTGGTGGGTAGTTTCTTTAGTTTTAGGAACACTCGAACTACATACGTTAGGAGCTTTTATTTTATTTACGATCAAGGAGTATTTGCCTCTCTGTTTATAATTTGATTCAGTTCATCATTAAAATATTAAATTATTACAAAACCCAAGCGTTTGCAATGATAGATCAAAAATAGTATCTGTTGGATAGTTTAAAAAAGTTATGTATTTGAAAATATATTTAAATCAGTTAGATATTTATGAAATAAGCAACACAAAATATTTTCTCCTGCGTTTAATGAAATGTGCTGCTATTGGAAAATTTTGGTCAATCTTAGTGACATCATTACCTTTCTTGGGCTGAACTGATTAAAAAGAAACATAGAGTTTTTCATGCTAATTTCAAGTTACGTCGGAATGATGTTGTTCGGGATAAAAAATCGATAGTGAGGTGGTTAGACAATTTTAGGGCCACGGCTTCAGTGTTTGAAAGAAATCCATTTGGAAGACCTCGAAGCATTCGAATTTCCGGGTGGTGGAAAACTATGGGCATCACTTATAACAGTGTACGGCAAATGAAGGCCAAGATTTGGCGAATGTCAATTTGATAACCAAACAAAAAAAACAAACAAACAAAAAAAACAAAACACTGTAGCCTTTGTTTAAGGAACATTGTCAACCTTTAAAACGTGGTGGGTATTTTCTTTAGTTTTGATTGGCACCCGAACCGTATACGTTAGGAGCTTTTATTTCATTTACGATCAAGGAGAATTAACCACTGTTTATATTTTGATTCAGTTCATCATTAAAACATTGAATATTTACAAAACTTGAGTGTTTGAAATGATAAATCAAAATGGAACTTTCCAGACGGCTAGACTTAATAAAAGGTTCCTTTCGAAATTCCTAACACCTGATGAAGGCCAGAGCTTACAACGACCGAAACCTCGTACAAATTGCAACAATCATGAAAACAATAGTCCGAATAATGTAAATACTGTAAATGCTACTTAATCTCAGAAATATAAACAATTATTTTCTTTAGTTTTTAGGGGCAGTCGAACCGCGTACGCAAGGAGCTTTTATTTCATTTATGATCAAGGAGAATTCACCTCTGTTTATATTTTAATTCAGTTCATCATTAAAACATTGAATATTTACAAAAACCGAGTGTTTGCAATGACAGATCAAAAATGGAATCTGTCGGATAGTTAAAAGTGTTATGTATTTGAAAATATCTTTAAATCAGTTAAATATTTATGAAATATGCAAAACGAAATATTTTACTTTTTTATCTAATGAAATGACAGCTATAAACAACATATGTCAATCGCCGTTGAACAAAATTTGGTGCATCTGGAGTCAATAGAATAGAAATATTTTCTATAAGCTTGATAAAATCTAGAAACGAAATGGTGGTTTATGCGCTGGGAATTTATGAATAACTCTGTTACGTTTGAAGACGAAAGATTTGATTGCCGGAAGACATAACTGACAGCTGGCTAATAGACTGATTAGAAAAGATATGATACTAAAATTAGACTGGAGTTTTATCTGATCGACAGGCAATTGTCAATCCAATTGAGTAAAAATCTTGTCTACAAAACCTATTTGCTTTCTTACAGTATCCTCACCATTGACTCCTGAAGACTAGATTTTATAATGAAAATGAAAATTTAATAAGGGTGCTTAATCTGGGAAAGGGTTCAAATGTATAGAAAGAAGGCTGTACTGTGCAAACTTTGTAAGTTTTATGGTTACCTCATTTTTGTCTCGAATAATATCTAACTGACGAGCATCGCAACTCTGTCGCGGTGGCTATTCGAATCACACAGTAGTATCTGTTTATATTTCACTAGCAGTATAGCTCGGCGTTGCTCGGATGTAATGAAAGCTTTAAAACTAATCCATGGTCCTGGAGTTCAAACTCTTTGGACGTTGGCACGAAAGACTAAAAAGCAATAGTTGTTTCCAGTTAAAGCGAAACCGTAGACTGAAAGAAAAATGAATGGATGGATGTCAAATTTTGATTTCCTGGTATTGATATTAAATAAGTTTTTTTAGTCGTAAACTGGATTTTGAAGGCTAAATAGGTCCTCTGAGTAAATGGTATCATGGCTGAGACTAAGAACTACAATTATACCTACTTAGAGTCAAACCCGAAGCAAAAACTAAAATAAAAGGGCTGAAAAAAATACAGACATACAGGCAGATAAACAGACACAGATACAAACATCTTGTCTTTTATATATATATATTAACGATCTTCTGCATTATTGTAAGAACTGCAACCTTGAAACTTCTGAATATCGTTTCTTATGTCTTTGTCTATGAGTGTATCAAATTTGATTAAAATCGGACCACTCCTTCTATAACCTTTTTTTTTCGATTATGGATTTTCGGTGTTTATCGGGGGTACCTCGACATAAAACCTAGCTAAGACGCTTATAGTACAACTGTGTAAATTTTCAAGAAAATCGGTTCAGCCGTTTCGGAGTCTATAGGTAACGGACACACACACACACAGACACAAAGTTCCATTTATAAATAAGTTTATATATATATATATATATATATATATATATATATATATATATATATATATATATAATGAATAAGGCAATTTTTTTTAGCGATGCGTTTCGTCCTCTGACAGATATTACCAAGGCAAGAAAAAAACAGAAGGAAGTACTAAGCATAAACTTCAAGAAAACTGAATGTATGGTCATCAGCAAAAAAAAAAGCCCACAAAATTCCAACTACATGTAAAACAAGTAAATAGATTTAAATACCTGAGAAGCGTTCTGAGAGAGGAAGGAAAGTGCGACATTGAAATCTGAAAACGCATTGGTATGGCCACAGACGCATTTCACTAGCTACATACACACATACACACACAGACAAGGTTTCTGCTATGATCTCTAAACTTCACACTCACAAAGCATGTGGAATTGATGATATTCCTGCAATAGTTCATAATAAATGGACTCCTGCACGGGCCCCTGTTTTCTCTAATCTCTACAATAAATGCATTGTTTTCTGCTTCTTGTGTTTCTGCTTATTGGAAAGTCTCTTCTATAGTCCCAGTATTTATGATTTTGGACGACCCGTTTGATCATTCTTACTATCGGTCTGTCAACCTTCGACCTCTTTTTAGCAAAGTACTTAAAGGGAAAGAAACGCTACATGATTTAAGCCACCGGACAACAAAAGACGTGCGTTGTAGTGCAGTAGATATCGGCTCAGAACGAGATATCGAAGAGCCGAGTACGAAACTAACGCGCAAATACCCTCGGAAAAGATATTAATCCGGTACTTCCCTCCAGCTATGGGTTAAATAACAGGACAGATTGGGTTCTATAGCCTTGATTAGCAACCAGTCTACTGCTGAATGTAATGGCAACCTAATGCGGGAAAATCTTCTGCACAGTCAGTCATGTTAATTTCGTGACATGATCGCCCAAGTGTGCATCATGTATGCACTTAACTGACTGACTAGATGTTCTAATTAACTCTGGGTTGATTAAGTATGTCAACTCGTAGGGTTTTCTTTCAGATTAGCAATATGGCTTTCGCTTCTCAAGGTCAACTGCTGATGTACGGACGGTTATTGCAGAAAGTGTATAACAAGCTTTAAGAATCGTGAAGTTCGGGCCGTTGCTTTGGACACATCTCGAAGACGTTTGACAGGGTTTGCCATATTTGTTTTCTTCATAAGTCGAACGGTTATAGTATTTCTGGATTCATTATTGAATTGATTCAATCTTTCTTATCAAATTGCGAAGTAAAAGTTTTCTTCTAGATGTTTTTGCATTAATGCAGGTGTGTCTCATTGGCCTCTACCTTTGAATCTACGTCTTTCTTAGTTATCATCAACAATCTTTCTTATGTAATCAGTACTCTACTCGGTATTGATACTGATGTTACAGTTGTTTATATCTATCTTAATAGTCAGTCTGTTCGGTTCGATATAGTCAAACTAGACGCTGATCTAAAAAAATGACCTACAACCTGTTGTCAACTGGGGCAAGAACTGGTTTGTTAATTTTAACGTACCAAACTAAACTTCTCTCTTTTAATCGTTTAAGAGAATCATTTTTGCTTTATATCTGCATCGTCGTCGTCTTGCGGCCTTGGCCGAGATAGAACTCACTATACCCCTCCAGTATTCCCTATGCATTTGGAATCCTGGCGCAGTTTGCAGCAAAATTCATAATCTTGTCAAATAGCTGAATACTTGATGCTTCGTCAGGGCTACTAAGGGGGTTTTTATTATGACACCAACACTAGATGGATTGCCTCCAGGCCCCATCCTGTTATTTAAACCATAACAGGAGGGAAGTGACGGATTAAATACCTTTCCCAAGGGTACCAGTGCTGAAGTGAATACAGGGTACTCGACTGGAATTCGAATTCGGCTCACCAGTTTCTCTTTCCAAGCCGACATCTACTGCACCACAACGCACATCCGTCACTGAACGCTTACAGCGTCTGGTATTCCCAAGTGGTCACCCATCTAAGTACTGACCAGGCTCAACGTTGCTTAACTTCGGTGATCGAACGAGAACCGGTGCATTCAACATGATATGCCGTAAGCATCTGCATGGCTGATGCTAACTTTCCGGACAGTGACTCATTGTGCATTCACGAGCTAATCTTTACCGATTCGAGAGAAAATCCAATCTATAATGTTATTGGTTATAAACTGGTATTTCGTCTTCGGTTATTTTTCTACCACCGTGATGTATTTTTCCAGTGCTTTTTGTATTAATATTTTATGGTATTTTTTCTTATGATTTTTATGCTTTGGTAACTGGACTTTATTAACTTATTTGCAATACTAGTTTTGCAGGAAGATCTCATCATTTACAGTTGAAACAGCTAGATGCAACCGTAAGTTCAATGGCCAGGGAGTCTTTCCCGTCTGAAACAATCCTACACATACACTACAATCCGCCCGTGCTTTAAATACTTCTGCCATATCTCGTCGGATGCCCCTGATATCCACCTAGGGGTCCTTGACAAAATCCAACAGAGAATCTGTAATGTGATCGATCCCGACTTTGCAGCTCAGATACAGTCACTTTCTCACCGGCGTAGTGTGGCATCCCTGTGTCTCTTTTACTAATACGTTCATGGCTTCTGCTCAGATGAACTTAGCTCACTGGTGCCTCCTATGTATGAATTGACTCGTGCCACAAGATTAGCAACTAGTTCCCACCCTTTTACTGTGAAACCAATAAAATGTAAACGCAAATTCTACTCCAGCAGCTTCTTTTCTAGCATTTCCCGCCTGTGGAATTCCCTTCCATTTACTTGCTTCCCCGACAGCTACAATATCCAGGAATTTAAATGTAAAGTCAATAGTCATCTCCTATCTCAGTGACTTGCATCCTCTCTCGCATGCTTCTTTCTCTGTCCACTCCACTCTCATCAGTATTCTCATCCTTCTCTTACCCACTTCCTGACACCTCGTATAACCTGTCCCTCTTTCTCATCTCTTTCCTCCTATGTAACCCCCCTGCGCACCAGTGGCAGTAAACTGCCTTGCTTGGGGCGATATGATTATTAAAAAAGTTTCTCTTGCACTTTTCCCAGTTGAAATCTCTTATACGTTCTCTCTTTCCAGTCAACTTTAATCTTCAAACATTTAAATGCAATGTCAACCGTTAACTTCTGTCTTCTTAATTCTTGTACATTTATTGTTCTCTCTCCTTAATTATGTTTAATTTTACTCATTTTCTCCAACACTCATTTATCCCATAGCGTCTTAGTGGCATTATTACCTTGCTTGGGTGGAAATGATTAAAAACGGTGGAAAGGGCTTGCAAGCTGATTTAAAAAAAAAAAACAGCAGTTTTGATTTTGTTCTAACCACTGGTTCAAGTGAGAAATACGTAATTCTTCACTTACTATACAGATCTGAATGACTAAAATGTTAGAAATTGCCAAAATAGTAATGTCTCTTCCGCCGGTGACTAAGTTTTGGGTTTGAGATTCGGTGAAAGATCAGCTCTTTGAATGCTAATTTTCTAAACAGGTTTTTCCTCTCAATAATAACCGCCTTTAATTTTTAATCCATTTGACCTTACGATTCTATTGAGCCCAGTTTAGTAAATCTAAAAATATTTCAAGGCTTTTTAGTTTCAAATTTTGTACAGACAGTTGAAACTACTCCCCTTTTTCAAACTCTGAATATTAATAAAATCTTTCCGATTTCTTTTTCTTCAACCCTAATCTTGAGGATATTCTGTGAGAAAACCAATTATGTCATATATCAGCTTTCCTCTTAATGCAATGGACAAGGGGCATAAAAAATCCATAAAAAACAAAATGGTGAAAAAATTGGCACAACGTATCCTATTCGGCGGAAGAGATGAATATGTTATATTTGAATTTCAGATAGGAGTCAGAGTGGATGTGTGTAAGGGTAGAGGGGGCATTGTTGAGGGTACAATGGATATGGTTGATGATATAGTGACCATAGAAGATGGTAGTATGCGTTGGTAAGAGTATAGTGGACATGGGTGAAGGTATGATATACATGTGTGAGAGTATAGTTCATAGGAATGATGGCATATTGAATTGATTGATCAAATCTATATATATAAGAGATACTTTTTTTCTGTAGGCTTGCTTTTTATTTCATAAATATACGCATAATACAAGGCCCGAGAACCACTGTAATAGAGCTGTAGAATAAGGTTATTTAAAGATGTAAACTGAGGAGTTAATCATTGCATATTACGGAAATATATAAGAATAAATGACGACTGACACAAGAGACGAAGAGGTTAAGCGATCAAGCAATGAGTTTTGTTCCACGAAGTAACATTTCTGTGGAAGAAGCTTTCTGCTTAGAATGGAAACCTGTCAATTATGATAAAGACCGTTATATATATATTAGACCTGATTGGTAATATATATATATATATATATATATATGTATATATATATATATATATAGACCTGATTTGTAATATATATATATATATATGTATATATATATATATATTAGACCTGATTTGTAAAATTTTATTTAATCTTTTAATTAAATCGGAGAGTCAGTCAATTAAGTGCCATACGTGAAACACGCTTGGGCGATCATGTCTCGAAAGAGACATGACTGACTGGGCAGAAGATTATCCCGCAGTAGGTTGCCAATACTTTCTGTGGAAATCGGGGAGTACCGTTTCTTAAAATATTTAAATATGTTTTTGACGGTACAAAAACGTATTATGGCGTTAAAGGCAAGAAACTTTTGATTATAGGCCATGATAAATTTAAATATATATTAGGTATCCACATACAAGCATGTTTCGCTGTACCCAAGCTCATCAGTGTGGCTAGACACACCCACTTGCTTCATTTAGTGTTATATATATAAACCTGATTTGTAATATATATATATATATATATATTACAAATCATGTCTATCTATCTATCTATATATATATATATATAGAGAGAGAGAGACCTGATTTGTAATATATATATATATTAGACCTGACTTGTAAAATTTTATTTAATCTTTTAATTAAATCGGGGAGTACCGTTTCTTAAAATATTTAAATATGTTTTTGACGGTACAAAAACGTATTATGGCGTTAAAGGCAAGAAACTTTTGATTATAGGCCATGATAAATTTAAATATATATTAGGTATCCACATACAAGCATGTTTCGCTGTACCCAAGCTCATCAGTGTGGCTAGACACACCCACTTGCTTCATTTAGTGTTATATATATAAACCTGATTTGTAATATATATATATATTAGACCTGACTTGTAAAATTTTATTTAATCTTTTAATTAAATCGGGGAGTACCGTTTCTTAAAATATTTAAATATGTTTTTGACGGTACAAAAACGTATTATGTCGTTAAAGTCAAGAAACATTTTACTATAGGCCATGATAAATTTAAATATATATTAGTTACCCACATACAAGCCTGTTTCGCTGTGCCCAAGCTCATCAGTGCGGCTAGACACATCCACTTGCTTCATTTGGTGTCAGTCGGAGTCGCTACCCACTTAGCCACAAGCGCATTGAGTCAGAGAAGGGAAATTTTAACGTGTTATAAGCAGTGCATACACACGTCAGTCACCGAAAGAACTCACTTTATTTCTGAAGAGTCACGCATATATATATTCTTCCTGTCCTTTGGAGTTTTTGTGTCTTGATGTAGGATACTCGTTAGTAGGTATATCAATATATATAAGTTGCCGGCATATCGATATAGATATTTTGCTGTCCTTTTTGACGGCACGGGTTCACTTGTACGATAAAAATGAGGATGAAACGGTGCTGTGTATATGGCATGGTAGGTCGTATCCGAGAAGGGCTGAACTGAAATTTACTGAGCACATTCTGACGCGATAGAACCATTTCACAGAGGATTTTTATCAATAGCACGAGCAAACAAAGTCCACTCGAAGTCTGGAGGAAGATTCAGTCAGTAATCGAGAGAGATTTTTTTCTATGTGAGTGGTGATCGTATACCGAATCTTATGTATCTTAGAGACCGATTTCCTGGAATATGCTTCATTTATATGCATCAGTAGACGTGTAAATTGTGCCTAATTCTATTTTTACAGTACTTACTTGATAATTTATACACCTTCAGATATGGTTTGAAAAAATAGGGTTAGATTATTCAAGCATCCGGATAAGTGAACACTAAAATTATCGAAAAAAAAGCAAAAAAGATGTATTTTAAGACTTGTTTCCACGTGTTATATTCCCATGTAAGTACTTCTTCCAATTATTGTGAATTTGGTTTGCTGTCCTTCCTACATTTTGGAGAGAAATCTAAGATGAAATAATGAGATTTATCCATATGCATATGAGTTGAAACCAGTTTTATTTCTTTCCTGTTTTCTGATGCTAATGTATCTTTTTTTCCAGTCACGGCATTGCACGATGTCCATGAATTACCTCAGAGTGAGTTAAGTAAAAAGGATATCATAAGTGTTGCACACAACACGGGGTTTCTTAGAATCATTTTAAAGAAAAAGCAGATTCGCAGTTCGCAGTAGGTAAAAATGCTACTTTCTCAAAAGAAAATGTTTAATAAAATTCCATGGATTATTCCGCCATTTCCGGTGATCCCCTATTTAAAGAATGCAAATCCCCGTGTAATTAGCCGTTAATGATAAATAATGAAAAGGAAATATGAAACCACTAACGCACATGTGTTTCTGTATTGAAAATAATTTTTAATTTATAGATGTTTCATTAAAAACATACGTTTTACACTTATGCTTTCTTTATTTTTAGTCTCTCTCTCTCTCTCTCTCATATATATATATATATTTCATACATAAAGTGCTTGTGCTAAAATATAGTGCTCGATAAAGTAAAGAAAGTTACAAATTATATATTAATAAATATACACCGTTAGCAGGACTCGGAAATACATGCGCTGCGCAATTTTCATGTGCTGAGTTAAGACTTATTGTTAGATAATTTCTATTTTGTTAAATATATCTTTTTACCCCCCCCCAAAAAAAAAAACAACCTTTATATAATATGAACTGCCTTATCGTGATATTCAGTCAGTTAAGTACCATACGTGATTCACGCTTTTGGTGATCATGTCTCAAAAGAGAAATGACTGACTGGGCAGAAGATTATCCCGCAGTAGGTTGCCATTGCTTTCTGCGGTAGACTGGTTGTCATCCATGGCTATAGAACCTAATCTGTTTTACTATTTAACCCATAACTGGAGAGAAGAGACGGATTAATACCTTTCCCTAGGGTATTTATGCAGAAGTTAATGCAAAGAATTCAACTGGAATTCGAACTCGACTCCCCGATTTGTCGTTTCGAGCCGATATTCACTGCACCACGAAACGAAATTCAAATTATTTAACGGTCAGTCTTAACTCACCACCTGAAGATTGTGTGCGCATATCAATCCGAGTTCTGCTACCGGCGAGGAATATATATATATATATATACATAGTGTAAGAAAGTGACAGATTTAAACCCACTGTTCAAGCATTTACTTTTATAAAGACAGCTCGATACAAAGTAGAGCTTTATATTGTAATAGTTGTTACAATAGTTTATAAAAGCATAGTGTCACTACAAAAAATGTTTATGTTTCGGAGCCGAACTGCTCATCTTCGGGTGATATGTGGAACTAAAAATAAATGGTGGAAATGATTTATTTTTGGGAATGTTTAGGTGTAAGTGGTAGTTGTAGGGAATTAGAATTTGGTGTGTCTAAACTAGTCCATCAGTAGTTTGTAGCCATAGAGATGGAGATTTGGGTTCGGTGAGGGGAAAGATGGCTTAGATCTGGGCAGGTGACTTTTTAATTTTGTCTGGGTAATTTGCATAGTGGGATCTTAGTTTTTTAAAATTGGGAGACAATTTTTATTTGACTACTATCTATGAGTCCATGGGATAGGAAGTCTAAGTCAGAATTTGGGCTGAATGATTGTAGTATTTTTAGTTATATTGTGTTTAAAGTAACAGTTTAGTATTGTATGTTTTTTTTATTTTATTAATATAATATTCATTTTTTTATTTTGTGGATAAAACATAGTTATTAATTAAATTTTGAAGAGGATTATTTTGTCTGAGTAAAGTATCTAGTAGGATCACATAGTAAATAAAATAGGTAAACAATTTTTAACCGTAAGTTGAATTTTTGTTGTATTTGAGCACGAGTTATAACTGACACTTTTTGATTAATTAAATTTTAACGAAAAACATTTTCGATGTGAACATAAAACTGTTAATTCATCCTTACGGTTCAATAGTTCACCATTGTCAGGGAACATTAGAATGTGCAGATTTTTCTTCTGTAACAAAAGCCAGATGTCGTTGAACGAGTTACAGATTCTAGTTTTTTTTCCAGAATTTTCCATTTTACTTTGGGTGTTTTATTTGTGTCCTTTAGTTTCCAAAAATTACGCAGAAAGGAATGTTTGGTTTCGATACATGTTGTTTTTTAAGGAAGTTAAGTGCATATAGCATCGTTGCTTAAAAGTATTCTTTGTAGATCCGATGTAGACTTTATTAACAGTTGGGTTTTTTCTAATTTGTCAATCAATTGTTCAATAATATTTTGAAATATTAAAATGTGTGTATAATATTCTCCAGTATATACATTTATGTAGAGGTGTGACTGGAGTTGCGTCTGCAAGATCACCGGGCACACCTCACAAGTTAAGTCATTTCTATCGTAGCATTGGTCGTAATTTAACTACCAATATGATTCATCTTGTGGTTAACGAGGCCTTCCACTTTCATGACATTTAAAACTGATTATACCGACGCAAAAGTTTACAACACATTACAAAAATGTTCTTATTATTTCTAATACAGTTACATTAATTAAACTTTTAATGATCGTAGAATATATATTTAGGTATTCAGTCAAAAAATCAAATATCTTTGTAAAATTCACAAAAGTATTCCACGAAGAAAAAGTAACTCAAAGTTTGCAACATTTTTTTTTTATTTACAACAGTTTTTCTTTTTATAAAAAGTGTTCAAATTGTACTAAAATGTTCCAAATTAGAATGAGGTTGTTTTTAGAACGTTCCAGATTCATTTTATGATTACTTTTATGAATGACTAGCATCATAGCCCGGCGTTGCCCGTGCAACTCAGAACATTTTAGTAGTAGGAGAAGATGCCACTTTTTATTTTACATATTTTGTTTTTGTTTGAAAAAAACACCTTTTCCTTAAATATTTCTTTTGTTTCAAAATTAAGGGGAAAAATATTCATATTTTTTGTTGACCAAATAAATTTTTAAAACATCAGAATAAAAATTAAATATAAAGGCTTTTTTTTAATAAAAAAAGTATTTTAGTCGTGTTTGATACGTGTGATTTGATTTCTTTGACGTAAAACGTCGGAATAAAAATTAAATATAAAGACTTATTTTTTTTTAATAAAAAATATTTTCGTCGCGTTTGAGAGGTATGGTTTCATTTCTGTGACGTAATTCAGCAACCATCTTAGATATCTTAGATGTTTTACGGAGCAAATGTAAACAATCGTGTCCATTGGCCAAAACGTGCGAAAGGGAAAATTGCTGAACTTAAACTCAAAAAGTATGTGTCGACTTGGCTTTTCTGTAGATATGTGTCCCTATGGAGTACTGCTGCCATTTATGGTCAGGCGCCCCTGCCGTTTTCCTCAGTGTTCTTGACAGGCTCCAAAGGAAAGTCTGTAATGTGATAGGTACTGATCTGGCGGCTTGACTGCAGCTACTTCCCCATAGTCGAAATGTGGCCTCCCTTTGTTCTATAAATACTTTCATGGCCTCTGCTCGGACGAACTTAAGTCACTGGTACCCCCTCAACAGGTGTTTACTCGTGCAACCAGACTGGCAACTAGGTCCCACCCATTCACAGTCAGGTTAGCCAAATGCAGACGACAATTCTACTCCTGCAGCTTCTTCTCTCGCACTTCCCGCCTGTGGAACTCGCTCCCGTATTCTTGCTTTCCTGACGGCTACAACCTCCAGAAATTTAAATGCAAAGTCAATGCTCATCTACTAACCACTGGACTCTAGCTCTCTCACCACCCCCGTATAACCTTCCCTTTCTATCCACCTATGTATCTGTCATCGCACCTGCTTTCTCAGCTTTCTATTGCTCCTTTCTAACTAGTTTGTACTCCTCACTCTTTTCTAATTAATCTTTTTTTTACAGTTATGTAGCCCCCTGCACATCAGTAGCATTTCCGCCTTGCTCGGAGTGAAATGATTAAAAAAAAAAAGAAAGTTTGAATGGCGTAGCTTAAAAAATGTAGGCGTGCATAGGGAACAGTTACGCACAGACTCACAGATTGCCTTTTATATAAAAAATTAAAAGTATTAAAAAGGATTAAATTAAATTAAAATTAAAATTAAATTAAAATTAAAATTAAAATTAAATTAAATTAAATTAAAATTAAATTAAATTAAAATTAAATTAAATTAAAATTAAATTAAATTAAAATTAAAGGATTAAAAGTATTACGTCATTTCTTTTCGTCAACCGTCTTTTACACATTGAGAAAGTGGGAAAAAGCAAAATAATTGAGCGAGGCCCCTGTAAATTTAATAAAAAGGGACTTGATTATAGGAAAATATTTAGCCAGGTAAATGTGCTATTGTGTTCAGTTGGTACGACAGTTCGTCACTGGAAAATGTGTCACTCCATTCGTTTAAAAAATGCTTTGGTTGTCTGAGAATGGTGACAGAACGTCCGGTAAAAGTATTGGTGAGAAAAGTTGGTAATGAGTCCTGAATTACGTTTAAAGAACTTCAGGGAGAACTAGAAGCAAATAGAGTGAAAGTGAGTAAGGATACAATTCATAGTTCACTTCATCGATTTGATATCTTTTCGAGGACTACAATGAAAATACCAATTCTTAAGAAAAAAACATGTTCTTACTAGACTGGATTTAGCGAATAAGCATTGAATCAAACCTTCAGCATTTTGGGAAAATGTACATTGGTAATACGAAACTAAAATTGAAATTTCTAGCAAGAATGCTGTGGCAAAGGTCTGAAGAAAGAAGGATAATGAATATTCGCCGAAGAATACTATCCCAACAGAAAAATTTGGAGGTGGATCAATCATGAACTGGGGTTGCTTCAGTGGCCAAACAGTAGGAAGCATAGAAATAAGAGAAGGGAAGATGAATGAAGCTTATTACAGGGAGATTTGGGTGAGAGATTGACATCAGAGTGTACATTCACTGGGCTTGAAACCAAAAACAGCAGTTTTGTCACTAACCACCACTATAATTTAACAATATATATATATATATATATATATATATATATATATATATAGTCATCCACAGACAGATCTGTTTCGCTGTATCACAGCTCATCAGTACGGTTACACATCCGATTGCTTTTTAACCCAGGATTGAAACCCGACCGAATTGGCGTCAGTCGGCGATTCTATCTCTGAGCTATGGGCGCTCGGTAGAAGGCGGCAGACTTTTAGCGTATGATGCATCATATGCCAGCAGCCAGAGTGCTCTAATTTATTACTATTGACCGATGCGTAGATGCTAGAGAAGCTATTGTTTTTTCAAAGTGTACCATTCCTCCAGAGTGCTTAATCAGGGTATGAGTGCGTAAATAGTCATCCTCAGACAGATCTGTTTCGCTGTATCACAGTTCATCATCACGGTTAGACATCCGATTGCTTCTAACCCAGGATTGAAATCCGACCGAATTGGCGTCAGTCGGCGATTTTACCTCTGAGCTATGGGCGCTCGGTAGAAGGGGCAGATTTTTAGCGTATGATGTATCATATGCCAGTAGTTAGAATGTTCTAATTCATTACTGAATGAGCGATGCGTAGATGCTAGAGTAGCTACTGTTTTTCAAAGTGTACCATTCCTCTAGAGTGCTCACTCAGGGTGTGAGAGCGTAAATAGTCATCCGCAGACAGATCTGTTTCGCTGTATCACAGCTCATCAGTACGGTTAGACATCCGATTGCTTTTTAACCCAGGATTGAAATCCGACCGAATTGGCGTCAGTCGGCGATTCTACCTCTGAGCTATGGGCGCTCGGTAGAAGGGGGTAGATTTTTAGCGTATGATATATCATATGCCAGTAGTTAGAATGCTCTAATTTATTGCTGAATGAGGGATGCGTAGATGCTAGAGTAGCTACTGTTTTTCAAAGTCTTCCATTCCTCCAGAGTGCTCAATCAGGGTGTGAGAGCGTAAATAGTTATTCGCAGACAGATCTGTTTCGCTGTATTACAGTTCATCAGCACAGTTACACATCCGATTGCTTCTAACCCAGGATTGAAACCCGACCGAATTGGCGTCAGACGGTGATTCTACCTCTGAGCTATTGTAACTCGGTAGAAGGGGCAGATTTTTAGCGTATGATATATCATATGCCAGTAGTTAGAATGCTCTAATTCATTACTGAATGAGCGATGCGTAGATGCTAGAGTAGCTACTGTTTTTCAAACTCTATCATTCCTCCAGAGTGTGAGAGCGTAAATAGTCATCCGCAGACAGATCTGTTTCGTTGTATCACAGCTAATCAGCACGGTTAGGATGGGATGTCTAAATTGTCGCTATTTTATAACTGTTATTTTGGCGCTTGAGCGTTGTTTGTTTTTGAACTTGTCGTCTGCCCAGTAGAGTTGAGAACTCTGGGTGAGAACAAAAGGCACGATGACTCAATTCACCCTGGCAAAAATTTGAAAACAGCATACTGTACTGCTTGACACTGACGCTGAAAACTCAAATAAGAACATTGCAGAGTGTTTGGCTGTCAATCTGATGGGAATGGATTCGGAAAGAGTTTGATGAGTCGTATGGTGATTACGAAGATACGGCAGTGCTGAAAACTCTGCTGAAAACTCTGATCGTTCCGATAAGAAAAGAACTCTTGAATTTGTTGGCGAGAGCCTCAGATTCAACACTCGGGAAACCGTCAAGTGTCTTGAAAATGGTAGTGATGCTCTGGGTCAGGTGACTGGCTGCTGGAAGATCCTATGTCTGGCAACAGGACTCTGCACCATGCCACACAAGCAGAAATACCGAGTTATGGCCTTTACACAATTTCTGCAACCACATTACCCCTAATATCTTGTCACCTCTCCAGATTGCAACCCCTTTGATTATTATTTGTTGGGTACAGCTGAGCCGGAGACCAACAAAAACCTTTCTAAAACCAAAGATAAAATGAAGGCAAGGATTATGGCAGCGTTCACGAAGTTAAACAAGCAGACAACCCAAAAGAGCTGCATGAGATTGTGAAATTGCTCTTGACTTGGCCATCTTCCCAAATTCTGACTATGTATCCAAACAAAAGAACTGCTTGTCTATGAACGGTTAAGCACCTCATATATATATGTTGTATATTTGGCCAGCAATCACTCTTTTATGAAAGTTTCATTAAAATGAAAGACAGGGTGCGATGGTTAAGTTTTTATGCAATTTTTCATCTGATCTTATTATTTTCTCTTTTGAAAACATAAATTATATAGAAATTGTCGTAATGTTATGTTTATCTGAGCGATTTTGGCTACACATTTTACTATTTTCGAAGATAATGTTATGTTACGTATAACAGAGTGCATGTAGTGTCATATATAACGAGAAGTAGTGGTATGTGTTATGTACCGAACGCGGTAAGCATGTTGTGAGCGTGTTTGTAGTTGATGTTACTTTGTGTTGGGTTACTCCTTTTTGATAATAAGACCTCCATTATTTTAAGGCTTCTTTTGCATGTGGATGATGCAATGATATTTGTGTTGTCAACAAGTATGTTCCAGATAGGGTTTGGCGGGTTTCTGTGTATGTTTAAAGGGGATCAAAATGAGTTGCTTTGAAAGGGAAATACCGTCAGTTCACGAGTCAGTTTCGTAGTTGTATGACCGATATAATTATTTACGAAATTAGGATCAAGAACGCAGTACTTCAAGGAACATGTGAAGTCGTTGTTGGTTCGATGTAAGTTAAATCTCGCCGGTGAATTATTGTTTTTGTTGATGAGATTAACCGTTTTATATTTAGTATAACAGATGATTAGTATAATTTTTTTTTATGTCGACGGGAGTTGCGTATTACCTGAGATGTTTGAAAGTGAAGATTCGTTCTGTTTATAATTGCTATGAATTTGGTTTTTGTAGAAGATATCAATTGTATTTTTATTACCAGTGTGTTCGCTGTTGTTATTACTCGATTTTGAAACAAAAACCTAATGTGGTAGTCAACTAAATAATTTGGAAATACGTTTGTTTAGCGTTATGTAGTTTTTTTTAAAGAAAAGTGATCGAAAAGATGAGTTTTCGTAGGCTCTCGTGAAGACATTTTTAATGATGCCGATTTTATATCTAAGAAAACATTGACTAATGAAATTTCAATAACAAGAATTTTTACTGGCGTTTTTTTTTATACAGAGAAGTGATTAAAGTATTAGAGACTCCGAAAGGACGTCTAAGAATCATATGATTGCATGATAAAGTATATAAAAGCTCAACCATAACACCATTTTTAATAAAACCTGCACACACACACACACACACACACACACATATATATATATATATATATATATATATATATAAACTTATTTATAAATGAAACTTTGTCTGTGTGTGTATCCGTTACTCCGAAACGGCTGAACCGATTTTTTTGGAAATTTACACAGTTGTACTATAAGCGTCTGCGAGTGTTCTTAGCTAGGTTTTGTGTAGAGGTACCCCCAATAAATATCGAAAATCGATAATCGAAAAAATCGGGTTATAGAAGGAGTGGTCCGATTTTAATCAAATTTGATGCACTCATAGACAAAGACATAAGAAACGATATTCAGAAGTTTCAAGGTTGCAGTTCTTACAATAGTGCAGAAAATTTTATATAGATACCAGGAAATCAAAATTTGACTTACATCCATTCATTTTTCTTTCAGTCTACGGTTTCGCTTCAACTGGAAACAACTATTGCTTTTTAGTCTCTCCTGCCAACGTCCAAAGAGTCTGAGCTCCAGGACATGGTTTAGTTTTAAAGCTTTCACTACACCCGAGCAACGCCGGGCTATACTGCTAGTATATATATATATATATATTTATATATATATATAGTGAACTACTTTGTTCGTGTGACAGTGTTCCACCTTTTTGAAAATGTAGACATTCTTGTCAATCTGGTTGTTTTAAATTAGTGGGAGTAGCTGTTTAACATTTGACAGTATTTTGAGTTATTCTTTGTCAAGAAGAATGAGATCAGATTTTCCTCCAAACCAGACAGTACCCCACATCATTTTTCTAATCACTCCATGTTTCACGGTCGCCTGCAGACGTCAGTGTTTCAAGTCTCATTCTAATTTTTCGAAACATAAACCTGTCTCAAATTTGAATATTAGCAGAAGTTATTTTCTAACAAAATTAGTCTGCCAAAATTCATATCTTTGCTTTAGAATTCTCTCGCCCATTCCATACGCATCTCTGAAATCAAGAGATTCTTTCTTGAAACTCTTCTTTGATAATCTAGCGCTTTCAGAGTCTTTCTTGCCGTATATGGCGACATTTCTATGCTGTCGGTGACATCTTTGACACTCGGAAGACGACTTCTTTCTCCTGTGCCATTTTCGTTTGCCCAGACGCGATGCTTGGTCATCCTGAACGTTGTTTAGCACGACAATGGCCTTCTTCATTATTTTTTTGACAATATTATTAACTCTTTGATGATTATCCTGGAAAAACCTAGCGATTTTTCTATTTGTCTAGCCACACTAATGCCATTCTTTTACTTTCTCTGGTTGAAATTCACTAATTTCCTTAATTCCATGAACTTCATTGCAAAATATAATTCAACTATCATTCAGAATAGCTTGATACTAACATGGTATTGTCTGAAAATAGAAGCCTTGTTAGTGCACAAGTCAAAATTGCTGTAATCAAGGGTAGCTAAACTTATAGCCCATTGATACTATTAATGGCAATAACATTCATATATATATATATATATATATATATATATATATATATATATATATATAGTGTTGAGTTGTTGTAATGTTTAGTGCCATCAAGATTTTTTTTCTGTAGTTTAACTGATAAAAGTTGTTTTGGCAAGCAGTTTCTTTTCGTAAAGTACTCGATATCGGAGAATCTCTTTCTCTCTCTCTCTCTCTCTCTCTCTATATATATATATATATATATATATGTGTGTATATATATTCGAAAAAACAGTAGCTACTCTGGCATGTACGCATCGCTCATTCCGTAATGAATTAGAGCACTCTGGTTATTAGGCGTGTATAATGATAATGTATACGCTAAAAACGTCTGCCATCTTCTACCGAGCGCCCATAGCCCAGAGGTAAAATCGCCGACTGACGCCAATTCGGTCGGGTTTCAATCCTGGGTTAAAAGCAATCGGAGTCTAACCGTACTGATGAGCTGTGATACAGTGAAACAGATCTGTCTGCGGATGACTATATATATATATATATATATATATAACTGAAAAACAAAAGCTGAAAACAATGTTTGTCATTTTATTATGACAAGTCAAGATGAAGAAAGCGAATGAAATACATTTTCCTTATTTAAATGTTCCTCATCTTAAGTCTCAGTCACTGTGCTGGGATGAGGCGTTGCTCCATATTTCTTTTTCCCTGTGCCAAAGAACATGAACGATAATGGCTCTTCACAACTTACTGTTGTTTGTACCTCTTAACAATGTTCTTTTTTTTTTTGTTATCTTTCCTAATCCGTGTTCTTCCAACCATTTACATAAGCTTGTCACGTAGTTTATACATTGTTTTCTTCTGTCCCTGTTGTCTTCAATATATTGTGCGAGTCTCAAAAGTTTTGTAATTCCTCTTTCCTCATAACATGCCCCAGAAATTTTAACTGTTTTTCTCTAATTTTAAGTGCCGTTGTCGTTTTCGTTTTCATTTTTCTTAAAACTTCCTAAGTAATCACATGTTCAGTTAATGGTATTCCCAGCATCTACAGTTCTGTTGATTCGAGTCTCTTCTTTGTTCATAACAGGATTTTCTAGCATTCACTGCCATATAAGAAGGATGGACATTAAATAACATTCCAGTACACTTTTTTTACTTTTTTAATCATATCACCCCGAGCAAGGCGGTAACGCCACTGATGTGCAGGGGGCTACATAAGAGTGAAGAGATTGGAAAAGAGAAAACCGGAAACCACACCCTAAACAGGGAACTGGGGATGAGCCTCTTCACCTGTTCAGTAGACGTGGATGGAGTGTGAACCGAGTGATAGTTTAGTCTGTCTACTCCAATTGAAAAAAAAGTGAGAAGATTGGAAAAGAGAAAACCGGAAACCGCATCCTAAACAGGAAACAAGGGATGAGTCTCTTCACCTGTTCAATAGATGTGTGTGGAGTGTGAACCGGGCGATAGTCTAGTTTATCTACTCCAATTGAAAAAAATAAAGAAAAGAGTGAAAATATTGGATAAGAGAAAACCGGAAACCGCATCCTAAACAGGAAACAAGGAATGAGCCTCTTCACCTGTTCAATAGATGTGGGTGGAGTGTGAACCGGGCGATAGTTTAGTCTATCTACTCTAATTTCTGACGAAGTTTTCTTAGTTCCTAATACTTTACTTAAATCTTATTAGGAATCTTTCTGATTTCGGTTTCGAATTTTCCTTCTTTTGTTACAACACTTTCTAAGTATTTACATTTTCGTTTTTGCTTGAATTTGGTTCCACCAATTTGTTGTTCGCCTCTTGGGCTGTTCCTTAATTGGTAACCATAGATAATACTTTTTTTAAAACTGATGTTTAATTCTTTCTCGCTTTCTTTAATATATTTTGTGTGATCTGCATATTTTTTAATGATTTTGATCGTCAATAATGAATCCTCGTAATTCTTTTATGATTGACTCAGTGAAAATGTTCAATAAGTCCGGTGAGAAGACACAACCTTGTCATACACCGTTTTACATTCTTGTGTTTTTCTAAATTTATTTTTTATTCACCGGCAGGAGGTTTTCTCCCCGTATATAATTGCATTTTTCTACTATGCTTCTTAAATAAATCAACTCTACCTCGTCGTTTAAATAGTTCCTTGTTACGTAAGTTACCAAAACGGTTTGCATAATCTAATAAACATAGATACACATCATTCAGTATTTATATAGCTCTTTCAGATTCCTTTCTCAGCATAAATATCGCATTCTATGTCCCCGTGTCTTTTATGGAACCGTGCTGTTCTTGTTCTCTATAGTGTTCAATTCTGCTAGGGGCCCATCAGAATCCGGCTCATGAGGTTTTTTTAATCATTTCACCCCAAGCAAGGCAATTTTACTGACACTGTTGCGCAGGCAGTTAGATAGGGGAAAATAATGAAAAAGAGGGGTAGGTTATAGGGGATGTCAGGAGGAGGGTAATAGATGGATGAGAATACCGGTGTAATGGGGGTGGAGTGGATAGAGAAAAGAGCTTGAGAGAATGGATGCGAGTTAGTGAGATAGGTGTCTATTGACCTTACATTTAAATTCCTGAAGATTGTAGCTGTCTAGGAAGCAAGTATACAGAAAGGAATTCTACAGGCGGGTAATGCGGAAAAATAAGCTGTTAGAGTAGAAATTGCGGTTATATTTTATCGGTTTCACTGGAAATGGGTGGACCTAGTTGCTAGTCTAGTAGCTCGAGTAAACTCATACATACGGGGCGCCAATGAGCTAAGTTCATTGGAGCAAAAGCCGTGAAATTATTTGTAGAAGAGGTACAGGAATGCCACGTCACGCCGGTGAGAGAGCGACTGCAGCAGAGCTGCTAAGTCGGTATCGATCACATTACAGATTCTCTGTTGGATTTTGTCAAGAATCCCGAGGTAAATAGCAGGGACACTCGACCAGATGTGGCAGTAGTATTCAATACAAGGGCGGATGGTAGACTCATATCTTCGCATGATGGATTCAGACGGTTAGTTCATTATAGGCTGATTGAAATGTCTTTTTAGGAAATGTCATTTACAACTCAACAGTTGACATAAAGATTCAACAAGCGAAGCAGAATTGCAAATAACAAAAGATTTAATTAAAGTGAAACAATCCAAATTAAAAAAAACAGATGTAGATTGAATTAAAATAAACAATTTCAAGCTTTAATCATTAAGATGACTTAATTACCAGAAGAGAAATTTGTGTACACATTTTATTGTTTCTGACTGTATAGTGATATTCTAAATAATATCAATATAATAAGCGGTTGGTCGACGCCTGGGAAACACTGAATTAAATTTTCTATCTTTTTGCTGGGTAAAGAAATTTTCTCTCCAAAGTGTTCTTATATTTACCAATTCTTAAATTCTGATGCCTGTTATGGTATAACTCAGTTTTCAATGACAATTCCAAAAACCGAAAAATGGGAGCAATAAAATCTTCAAGTGCAGCTTTCAAAGTAAATATTCTTCCCTCAAACATTCGGATTAGTGACTTCATCCTCGTTATTTTGGTCACCAGATTTTGGCAGGAAAGCTTTAAGATCTCAGAATCTAGTGATAAAGAATTATATAATAATTATAATTTTGTTAGTTTACAAGAACGTTACGCCGTGCCAATACTTCATAAATAATGGACAGTTTTTAATCTCGTGTAAACAGGGGAAAAGACACGACTTGATTTCAGTAAGAAAATGAAAGAAAGAAACAAGAGAAAATAAAAGTGGAGTGATTGAATCAGATTAAGATGATAAGAACAGATACTACACTTTGATCTTAGGAAAGAAGTTGAGAAACGATTGTATTTTTCATCGCGTCAACCTCGCTATCTAATGTGACAGTACGTCAGAGTGGGTTTACCGGCAATACAGTGGAAAAACTGCCCAAGCCCCCACGACACTTTTCTTGGGGACGTCTCAGGTGCCAGGAGGTGCCTTAAGAGAAAGGCTCTCCTTGGGAATTTGGCTTAAGGTTTTACTCTCCCAAAAAAGCCGAAAAGCTATGGCGATCACCATAAAATAATATTTTTCTGATGCACGTATCGAACGACGGAAACTGAGGAAGGTAATTGCTAAAAAAACAGTTACTGTAACTGAAATAACATCGTTTGCTGAAATATTTGAAAATTGTCATTAAGATAAATGTTCTTAAAACGAGGATTAGGTTAGTTTTCATTATTCCATGAACCATATTTTTTTCACCATGCATTGTTCATCAAAATCTTCAGCATCCTTAGTGTTATCTAAAAATTTAGACTGACAATTTTATTCTCACCTTCTGTAGATCATTCTAGTAATATTTTGATATAGAATGTTTAAACACCGTATTGGCACCTCAGTCGTCGACCCCCAATGATTGTTTGCTATTAGAGCAGGAAGATGATGAAATGTAAACGAAAATATCAAAATACACCTAAAATGACCGGTAAGCCAACCGGGCAAAATTTAATAAATAAACAACAAACGTAAGGCTCATTGGATGAATGGTATAGCGAATATATAACCTGTTCATACGATCTTTTTCAGTGCCTGTCTTGGTGTTAACTCGTTTTTCAGTCAAGTTATCTTTTCCAGGCCAGAGTAGCTCCCCCACAATATAGTTTCTTTTCTTGCATTGTCTACCTGTGCAACTCTTTCGATTTCTTGCTTCCCTTCTACATACAATATTCAAAAATTTAAATGCGACAATAACAGCAACACTGTCTTGTTGAATACAGCTTTTATTTTCTCTTTACTAAATTTTTCTCATTCTCTTTCACTTCAAGTAACCCTTTGCTTCTTAACCCTCTAGAGCCATTCGTATCATATTTGATACAGTATGAAAACAAGCCTTGAAAGAAATATTTTCCTGAAAAATTTTTAAGAGAAATATTTTATAAATTTCAAATGAAAGCAGTACTGACTGCTCAGTCAATGAATACCAAATGTTTCCTTATAGGGAAATACCAAATGTTTCCTTATAGGGAAATACTGTATCAAATATGATACGAATGGCCCTAGTGGGTTAATGGCATTATCACCTTGTCTGTAGGAAAATGATAAAATATTGCGGAATACCGTCTACACAATAGTCTGTATTTTCTGTAAAAAGGTAATAACTGCTCTAAAGACAAAATATCATTTTGCTTTTAGATAATTGTTTTAATCATTTTAGCCCAAGTAAGACGATAATCACACTAAGATGCAAGGGATTTTATTTGTAAGTAAACGAGAAAAATTTCGGGAGAAGAAGGACTAAAAAGAAATAAAATACGGGAATAATAAATAAATGTGTCTAACATTGAAGATAGTAGATTCCAGGAAAGCAAAAATAGGAAAAGATTTCCACAGTCGAGAAGTACTAGAAAAGAAAGTATTAGAATAGAACTAACAGTTAGTTAGCTATTTCAGCAGGAAAAACAGTGGTATCTAGTTTCCAATTTACTACTATGCTTAAATTCATGCAGTAAAGCTACCAAGAAAGAAAGATCATTAGAACAATTGCCATAACAATATAATAATGTAGAAAAGACTGAGGGAAGCCACTTTAGAGCGGTGAAAAAGTGATCTAAGTCAAGACGTCAATTACATCACAGACTCTTTTTTGAAGTCAAGAATCTCGAGATATTTAGCATGAACACTAGACCAGATATGGCAGCAATATTTAATACATGGATGAATGGTAGATTTGATATTGAAAGGAAATTTAACATGTTTTACAGGTTCATACAATTTCGATTTGTATGGTTTTACACCATAAATTAAAAAAAAACAATTTTAGGTCGTCTGCTAGAATAAACCGCTTAGATTTATCACGGCGTCGTTGTTGATAAAATTGGTCAAAAAGCTTCCAACGCAATTTTCTGGACAATTTTTGGTTAATTTTATAAGTGTTTTAAAAAGTTTACTAATCTCTATATTGTTTGTGAATAAGACTTATCTGCATTGGATGGGTGGGGGTAGTTTTCGTCAGTCCCACTTAGCTCTTTTTTAAGATAATTCTAACCAGACTACATTAGTCTCTTTCATTAAGATCTTGTCACCGCCCACTGCGCTGTCCAGAGTAGATGGTACCGAGTTCCATCAGGAATTCTCAGTATATACGTGATAGGGGGTATGTCAAATTACCCCACAAAACCCCACATAGGAAAATGTCTTATCTCTGTGGCTTCTATTATCGTGCCTTGTTCAAAATCCAATAATTCACATCCCCTTCGTATGGGCAGTCGAGCCAATGTTCACAACGATATCAAAGCATGGCTGATATATGCACTGGAATTTCAATGACGTCAAGCTATGTTTGCGCTGCTTATCATTTATGGCGGTTTCCCTGCTGGGTAACATGTTGATTTATTTACAAGTATTGCACCTTCACGTTATATACATATATATATATATATATATATATATATATATATATAACGTGGGGTTTTGAATAGCTCGTTTTCAAAGGATATATATATATATATATATATATATATATATATATATATATATATATATATCCTTTGAAAACGAGCTATTAAGCAAGCCAGGTTTCTACCATTAGGTGTCTTCAGGCGATCTACAATAAGTGATTTTACCGTTTTTTAAGAACACTCACGTAAAACAAAAAGAGCAAAAAAAAAAAACATGTAAACTCAGTTATTATGAGTCGCCTGAAGACACCAGATAGTAAAAAACTGGGTCGCATAATAACTCGTTTACAAATGAAAAAATTCAAAAGTTTTACAATATAACTATATTGAAAACCCATTTAAATACAACTGTATACTGGTCTAATTTAATTAAGACCAAAAACTAAGTTATTAAAAAATTATATATATATTCAGAGAGAGAGAGAGAGAGAGAGAGAGAGAGAGAGAGAGAGCGAGAGAGCAAGAGAGAGATAGATAGAGAGAGAGAGAGAGAGAGAATTTGCTATATCTATGAGGGAATAGTGCTCAATATCAGAGGTAAAACGTTTGTATAGTGTGACTGAGAAACAGAAAAAAATCGTTGTAAACAAAAAAACGAGTACTGAATTGTTACGTGATATCAGCGAATACTGGACAATCGTCATAAAGATAAAGGAGAGATGCGAAGCAACTATATATAGTCATCCGAATGAATAAATATGCACTTAATTAAGTTGTAATATGCACCTGATGATGGCGTAGTGCACGAACTCCGAGTAATGCAACCAACGTAAGATAATATATTTTACGGAAATTAACGAAACTTGGTTATAAACAACCGACAATTTGAAATGATTTGTTTGAACATCATTTTTGACCGATACTGATATTTAAGTAGATACTCTGTTTTTTTTTAATTAAACAGTATTATATATTTATATCTACTGGCCTGATTATTTACGATAAATTTTTATGACGAAAATGTGTGTTATTCGGCAGGATTCGAACCTGCGACCTCTACCCACATAGGGAAAGTTACCATTTGATTTAGCAACGTCTTAGACCTCCCGACCACGAATGACCAGTTTAAACTAGATTTTAATCAAGCCTATATAACACAATTTTCGATTCATCGCAACAACTTCGTTAATTCCCGTAACATGTTTACATTTGTTGACATTACAATACATTTCAGAGCAGATATGGTTATTACGATGAATCGAAGATTGTGTTATATAGGCTTGATTTAAACCTCTTTTATCTTTGACCCCGTCAGGTCAACCCACTTACATTAACTTAAATCCACATGTTATATGTATATAAGTGTATAGATGTGGGTGTATATATATCGATGCGTATGTGTGTAATTAAGTGTATATATAGGTGTGTTTGGATGTGTGGACTTAAATATGTACTTAATTATCTCGTATACATCTCGTATATATAAATATATGCGAGATTGAGAATACGGCAACTTTGTTAACGTGATATGTAAGTGCGTATATACACCGCATTCCGGGGGACGCACGGAAGCCCTGTGCTTATGAAGAGTATATATGTATGAGTATGAAACGCTAAAACCTAAAAAGTTAAAAAAAAGATATCAGTGGATATGTAAAATTAAACAAAATCTCAGGGTAAGTATATGTGGGAATATATACATAGGGATATGTGGATTTAAGTTACTGTAAGTAAGTGGGTTGACCTGACGGGCTCAAAGATACAACTAAAGTCAGGGGAATTGGTTTCTCTCAGAGGTCATACCAGCTAAGAGAGTCAAATAAGTTCACACGCATACTACCCACATTAGACTATATCTCTTTCTCCCCTCCACTCCCATTTCTTCATTTCTGTCTTTCCTACTTCCCCTCAAAAATATTGTCATTTACTTATTTATTTGTAATTTTATGTTTATTATTATTATTTTTATTATGTTCCTTCTTCATTTTAGAAAAAGCTCATTCCGGCAAAACTTTTATGCCAGATGGAGGAATATTGTAAAAGGGTCTGATGAGATGAGTTGTTTAAACTCTTTGAAATGAACTATAGTTTATAACTAATATGACGTGTTGAGTTTTCCTTTATAAACTCTCTCTCTCTCTCTCTCTCTCTCTATATATATATATATATATATCGATATATATATCTATATATCTATATCTATATATATCTATATATCTATATATATATATCTATGTATATCTACATATATATATCTATACATATATATATATATCTATATATATATAGATATATTCTCTATATATATATGTCTATATATATATATCTATATCTATATATATATATAGATACCTTCTATATATATATATATATATATTCTATCTATCTATCTATATATATATATAGAAAGAGAGATATATTCTATATATATATATATATATATATATATATATTGTGTGTATTTTGGCAGCATTTTTTCATTAATACAGGTTTCATTGAATAATATAGACAATTTCTGTCTATTTATTTTGTGTAAGATCCGTTCGTATGATCTGATTAGCTTGATAGTGTTGTCATGGAAAGACGACAAGAAATCGCAATAATTGTTGATTTTTTTATCAGGTCTGAGCTTTCAGCTTACATAAGCCATTATCAAAGGATGAACATTTAATATTCAGTGAACATAGAACATTTAAATTATTATTAACAGAGTGGAGTTATACAGAGAAAATTAGACAGGTCCATTTTTTGTGTCGCGCATGGCTGTAGGCCGAGAAGGAATGGTGGTAGTGGGTTTTTTGTTCAATTGAGTGTACAGTGGCATGAGGGATTGGTCTGGGAACTGCTGCTACTATGGTGTAGGGGGTAAGTATAATAACTATGACCTCTCCCGTCGATTATAGGCATTGAAGTATGTTAGTAGAGGTGTCGAAATTTATTTTAATTAGGCTAGGTTTAAACTGTTTGATGTAGATAGCTTCTAGAATTTTAAGTAACGGTAGATCATTATAATGTTATTGGGTGGTTGGTTCAATGGATAATATAAAAATGTGACATTTCACAACAAAATAATATTATTTTATTATTATGTTAGAATTACCATTACTTCTATACAACTCGGCTTAGAAAAGTACCACAGGACATTATACTAGCAAACATGTACTTGAAAATGGACAAACAAATTCTGAAAGCAACTGGGACACTAATCACGACAGACAGTTTCTACACACGCTTCGTCATAATAAAAGAATCTGTAAGAAGAATTGAATAGCTAAATAAAAAAGATTCAATATTTGTCTTTATTTCTTAGTTAAGATATTTTAATTATTTACACAGTTTCTATCATTCTATTGTTGTCCTCATCTTTATTGCCATGTTGACGACCTTTTGGTTGTTTTACGCTCTGGCCTTCTTCCGGTGATATGCATCGGAATTTTTAACTGAATCCTTTATTTAGTCAACGCAGATAACCGACGGATGTTAATTGTTCATCAAAATTAAGTAAACTTTTGACATATCATGAAACATGTGTAAATATTATCGCTGCCACAATATATAAGAAACATACATACATACATACACACACACACACACACACACAAATAATGATCTCCCCGACACCATTAGATCCCAAGTTGGCATGTATGCCGACGACACAACAATCTACTCCCGCATCGATCAGAAACCAGGTCTGGACGACAAAGTGAACCTCGCTGCCGTACTTGAAAGGGACCTCCAATCCGTAGTGACCTGGGGTAGGGAATGGTTGGTAAATTTCAATGCCTCCAAAACAAAGCTGTTATCAACTAATCACCATAGACAATCGCATCTACCTCCCATTAGCATGGGACAGGCTAGCCTCCCAGAGAGTAAAATACTACGCCTCCTTGGCCTTACACTCTCGGCTGACCTCAAATGGAATGACTATATTGAATCCATTGCCAAATCTGCTGCTATGAAAGTGGGCTCCCTGTGCAGGGCCCGGAAATTTTTCCCACCTGAATCTATTCTGCACATATACAAATCTACCATCCGCCCGTGTATTGAATATTGCTGCCATATCTGGTCAGGTGCCCCTGCTGCTCTCCTTGGGCTTCTTGACAAAATACAAAGGAGGATCTGTAACGTGGTTGATACTGACTTGGCAGCCCGGCAGCAGCCGCTCTCACACCGGCGTGATGTGGCTTCCCTGTGCCTCTTCTACAAGTACTTTCATGGCTTCTGCTCCGATGAGCTTAGATCACTGGTGCCGCCTAAGCACGAATTTACACGAGATACTAGATTAGCAACTAGGTCCCACCCTTTTACAATTAAACAAATAAGATGTAACCGTAAATTCTACTCCAACAGCTTCTTTTCTCGCGCTTCCCGCCTGTGGAACTCCCTTCCACAAGTCTGCTTTCCCGGCAGTTACAATCTCCAGGTGTTTAAATGTAGGGTCAATAGACACCTCCTATCACACTAACTCCCAACTATTCTCACAACACTCTCATCTACCCAACCCTCATTCTCGGTATCCTTACCCGCCTATCACCACCCTCTGTCATTTCCTATATTTAATCAGCCTTTCTCCACTCTACGTAGCCCCCTGCACAGTAGTGGCAGTGACATGCCTTGCTCGGGGTGAAACGCTTATAAAAAAAAAAAATAAATATATATATATATACGCAGGAGGCGCATCTCTAACATGTTTCACTCTTATTAAAACATCTTCAGAGATCGAAGGAAAAATGAAAAAATTACAAAGAGGCAGTATACTGATATGTTGTGATTTTGGGTTTGACTTTTTTTTGGTCACTTATGAGGCATGTGTATTAAAGTAATGGATAATTAAATTTATCATTTTCTCCTCGATCACTGATGATGCTTTAATAAAAGTGAAACATGTTAGATTGAGATACGTTTTTTACTTTGTTCTTTTGCTTTATTCTATCATTTACTCTGTTCCGATACATATATTCAACTTATATAATTTTATTATTATTATTGCAATATTTTTATTAAAGTGATTATACTAAAAACTTTTTATATCGCTGCACAATGCTATCATGCTTCAGTTCTATGAATTGTACTTCGTCAGGCGACAGTTGATAACTGGTGATAAAACTAAATTAAAAACTATTCGTTACATTTTTTCAACAGCTGAAGAGGGTCATCTAATTCTGACATTATGGTCCTTTCTATGGCTTTCAGAAAATAATCAAAATATTAAGCGATTGAGAAATATCCTCTGAAACTAAAAACACTGCAATGTGATGCCTAATTCGTTTATACGGACGTGAATAATAAACAATCTGTCCATCCAAAGAAAAAAATTAAAGTGACAAAAATGGAGTTCTGTTGGTGCACGTTGAGAATGAATAAGCAACGAGGAATGTTTAATGAGCTGCATGGAAACTGATATTTACAACCAGAAAGATACAGCTGTCGCTTCTCCCTACTGAAGTTACGGGTTAAATAACGTGCTAAACTGCGATTTTTAAACTTGAGTTGGAAAGCTGTTAAAAAAGAAGAACTTGAATTCTAAATTTTGGAGAAGGCAACAGAAAACCATTTCTTTATGTTTCTCAAGAATCAATGGCAATTGTAATATATATATATATATATATATATATATATATATATATATATATATATATTACCAAGAGGAAAACATACAGAAGATACTTTATTCACGAGATCATTTTCTTACGTCATTTCTTCTTTTTTCGAACATCTCTTGTCCCAATATTTTCTAATATCATTATTTCCCTTTAAGCAAGGCAAGACCGCCACTGGTGCTCAAGGGGTTATAGTATGACAAAGAACAAGGTAGAGGGAATGTCGAGGAAAAGATAACAGATGGATGGGAATGAAGTAGCTGTTAGGGAAGCAAGCAATCGGAAAGGAGTTCAAAAAACGAGAAGTGGCAGAAAAAAACTGTTAGAGTAGAAGCTATATATATATATATATATATTCTAAACATATATTGTTAAATATAAGAGACAACGAATGTCTATCATGTTTAATCATGAGCCGTTCTAAACATCGAACCCAGACATTTGTGGTTATTGAGTTGATATTATACCAACTGTACCACGGACTCTGGTGACAAAGAAATGACGAACTAAACTTGATGAAGTATAACAGATTGAGAGACGAAAAAAGACATTTACAGACACCACATCAGAGAGGTCAAGCGGGAAGAACTGCATAACATTGGAATTCTTCGTAAAAAGAGGAAGCTATCTAGAAATCGAAAAATCAGAGGAGGATACTGAAGATTGAGGTTAGTTTCGCAGAGAGCTATGATGTCAAGGGACCTTTCGTAGAGGAACGATTCCACCTTACAAAAGTTGGTACGGATTCCACGGACGTTAGAGAAAGATAGGTTGAGTGGTTTTGATGTTTTTGTTTAGCTGGTTTAGTTTTTTATCTTTGATTGTGTGTTGTCATAATTTAGAGTTATTTTGGTAAGGAGATGACTAGAGTAGCAGTAGGAGTAGGTCGTCAAATGCAACATGTTTGGTAAGGGAACTGGGGCAGATTGCAGCATAATGTGGCCTCAGGGTTTCCCACCAGATGTACTTGCAAAGACACTTCTCCATACACTACAAAAACTCCGTTAATATTCAACCATTGATCAGAGCAGCATCTCAAGACGCTACCCAAGTGCTCGGTCTTCTATCAGCTTTTGTTTAGGGGAAGAGGGGGGCGTACATACCGGACATAAGAAGTGCCTATCTAGTCCTATTGAAAAAAAATGAAAAATAAAAAGCAATTAATAAGTTTTAAGTTAGTATGAGCCATAAAAACTTAGAATAATTCATTATGGATTTAATAAAGAAAAATAAACAAACAAAAATCTCGAGAAAAATAATAATAAAAAATAAAGATCCATAGAATAAAGTAATTTAATTCGATTTTAACAAAAAAAAAACTTAAGAAATTACGAAATTTAGCAGTCAAATAAAATAATCGTTAAGATCCGAAACGCTCAGACAAATTTGAAAATATGTTCTCATCCAAATTAAAAATGTTATTTGCAGACATTAAATGAGAAAATTACAGGTAAATGTTATTAAAAAGAAAAGAACAAAAAATAGCAACAACAAAAAAGTTTAAATAATAAATGATAAGGAAAGAAAATCTCGATACTCTAGACAGATAAACAAAGCAAACATTAGAACACGCAAATGATGTCCTTACAATTTCGAAAGTTACATCCTCATTCATAGACAGAAAAACGTTACACTAAATATAAAATAAATTAGAATTATTTATACCAGTGTATAGTATACAGTAATATATACAGTGTATAGTATACAGCAATATATACAGTATGAATAATTAGAATTATTCATACCAGTGTATAGTATACAGTAATATATAGTGTACAGTATACAGAAATACATGCAGTATGAATAACTAGAATCATTCATACCACTGTATACTACGCAGTAATATATACTGTGTATAGTATACAGTAATATAAACAGTGTATAGTATACAGTAATATATACAGTATGAATAATTAGAATTATTCATACCAGTGTATAGTATACAGTAATATATACAGTGTATAGTATACAGTAATACATACAGTATGAATAATTAGAATTATTCATACCAGTGTATACTACGCAGTAATATATACAGTGTATAATATACAGTAATATATACAGTGTATAGTATACGGTAATATATACAGTATGAATAATTAGAATTATTCATACCAGTGTATAGTATACAGCGATATATACAGTGTATTGTATAAGTAATTTAGCAAATACAGATTATTAAATTTTTGTAATAACATAATTCTTAAACTTGTGGCATAATACTTATTTAAAAAGCATAACATTAAATCACTCAGTGGTTACCACTACTTAATCTTAAAGAAATAAACAAGTATGTATATTAATAATTAAAGATTATAAATGTATAATATTAAAACAAAAATTATAATTTAAACATCGAAAAATTTAAAACTAACAGTAAATGAATAATAAAAAAAAAATATAAGCCTTCCTTTTCAAAACGACATCTGTATATTATTCATTTAAATATTTACTGAATTAACCGAAATTTCTCAGCTTTCTATTATTGTACTCTTTGTAAGAAGAAATATCGTAGATTCCAAGAAATATTGACAACTAATATCGTAGTCTTTAAGGAATAATATCGATAAGAAACTAATTGAGGAGAAGCAGATAAATTAAATAATAACAAGAAAAATCATATTTACGTTAAAATAGTAGTAAAAAGAACAAAATGTCATATTTACGCATAAAAAAAGTTAAATTTTGAAGAGCTGCCAGAAACACGTTATTCCTGTTGTAATTTTTCGTCTCCTCAATATGTTAATAACTAATAGAATGAAGCAGCATATAGCAGCCTGCATGTTTGGTTCCAGTAACTACTGGCGTCTCTATGAACACTATCCCTCCTTCAATCAATAAATTTGAGATCCTCACAGATACGCCAGACAAGGCCGAATGCTTTGCTCGCAGATTCTCCTCCAACTCCACATTTAACTTGTCTCGGGTATCAGCATCCGACTTCCCACCTAGAACTGAGGCTCGACTGAAGGATTTCTACATAACCCCTCTCTGTTCTCCAACATAATTTCAAAGCTTGACCCCATTAGGCGTGCGGAGGTAACGGTCATCGTCATGAAGAAATGTGTCCCTGAACTCTCCTGTGTCCTCTCCAAACTTTATAATTACTGTCTCTCTGCTTCCTACATTTTTGCCTGCTGGAGGTCCTCCTCGTTGGTTTCTGTATTTTAGAAATCTGGAGAACCCTCGGACTGCTATAATTATCGCCCTATCAGCATTCTCTAGATTTTTGGCAGGTTGTTCGCGGTTATCATCAATGCTGAATTGGTTGAACGTCTCACAGCCCATAACCTATTCTCCGACAGACAGTACAGCTTCCGCTTTGCCAGGTCAACCGCAGATATGCAAACGACCATTACCGAATTCGTATACCAGGCTCTCGATATGAACGGTGAAGCTAGAACTGTTGCCCTTGATATCTCCAAAACTTTTAACTGAATTTGGCACGCTGGCCTTCTTAACAAGCTACAGGGCTATGGCATGACTGGTTGCTTGTTTGATTTGATCCAATTGTTTCTACCAAACCACGTAATGAACGTCGTATTGAACGGGCATGCCTCCATATACTATCACACAAAGGTGGGTGTCTCCTAGGGCTTTATCCTGGGTCTGACGTTTTATCTGATCTTCATCAACGATCTTGCCGATGTGATCAGATCCCAAATAGGCATTTACGCTGATAACACCACCATATACTCCCCCCTCTGTAAGAAATCTGCCAAGGCTGACAAATCTAACACCGCTAATGATATTGAAGTGGACCTCTAATCTGTTGTGGAATGGGGGAAGAAATGGCTTGTAAATTTTAATGCTTCCAAAACGAAGCTGTTATCTTTTAACCACCATAGACAATCTCTCCTACCCTCAATCAGCATGGATCATACTGATCTCCCGGAAAGCAATACACCTCGCTTCCTCAACCTCACTCTGACAGACAATCTCAAGTGGTGCGACGGCATTGAATCAATAGCTAAATCTGAATTGGGTCACTATGTGGGGTGAGGAAGGTTTTCTGATCTGAATCCAACTCACACATATATAAATCAGTCATCCACCCGTCCATGCATTGAAGATTGCTGTCATATCTGGTCGGACGCCTCTGCTATTCATCTCTCGACAAAATCCAAAGGAGAATCTGCAATGTAATCGATCCCAACTTGGCAGCTCGACTTTAGTTCTCTTCTCACCGATGGGATGTAGCTTCCCTCTGTCTCTTCTACAAATATTTTCACTTATGTCCCGACGAGCTTAACTCCCTGGTGTCCCCTCTACACGAATTTAGTAATGAGCAACTAGACTGGCACAAAAGTCCCACCTTTTTACTGTTAAAGTTAAAAGTAGCCGCCTCTTCTACCATAAACCTTCCTTTCTTGCACTTTACTTTCATATACTCGCTTTCATGATGGCTATATTCTTCAAAGATTTAAATGCAGCATCAATCGCCATCTTATCTCCTTGACTTCTATCATTTCTTATCCTTTCCTCGACACCCCCTGAATTTTGCTCCTCTACTCTCTTGTAACTCTCTTCACACCAGTATTCCCATTCTTCTCTTACCTGTTCTCTATTGACATAACCTTATACTCCCCTGTTATTTAGCCCCCTGCGCACCAGTGGCATTACAGTGGCATTCATCTTTTCACTTGGGGTGAAAAGATGAAAAAAAAAAAGAATCTTAATGTAGCCTTTTATGGCACCAACTAACATCAGCTTCATCATGGGTGAAATGTACTGAAAGATCACTTGGTTTGGCAATACATACTCTCTTAAGTTATTGCCTTAATCACTTGGTGATGCCATTTGATGATTCTATTTGCTTGAGGTGAAAAGAATAAAAAAATAGGAGGGATGTTTAATTGTAAATGTGAAGAAACGTAAAAAAAGAACAAGAAAATAAATGAATCTGACAAAAATATTTAGCCAAATACATATTAAAACTCAAATTAAAAAATTCAGTTTAAATTTCGTCTTCCTTTCTCTTTCATATGCATGTAAACATCGACTTCCTTTCTCTTTCATAACAATGTAAACATCGACTTCATCTGACGACGTCCGAATGATTAAAACACGTAACGCAAAAATGTTTTTCAAATTTTTCATAGGCATTTCTTAAATTGTTCCGATATATAAAAATTCTATTACATTTTTCAATATATATATATTTAAAATCATTTGCATATATGTATAAATAAATGAATAATCTGCATCCAGGCTTATATATATATATGCGTGTGTGTGTATGTGTGTGCGTGTATGTGTGTGTGTTTGGTTCTTATAGATATGTTATATAAAAGTAAAAGGAACAATACGTATCAGTCGTTGTGTAACGGCTGCGCAATTATTCATACGAGATGTTCAACCGAAACGTGTTTAATTTGAGTTTGCATTTATATTAAACCTCTTATTTTCATTTTTTTATTCACTTATTTGTATATTTTTGTCATAGAAAGTATCAAGTTTCATTGACCAATCGATATCAGTTGGACAATTTAGAGCCCAATTATCTCCAGACAAACGTTAAACTGAAAGACACTTCATCGTTGGAATCGATTTCTGATTAGTCATTTCATGCTACCTGAGAGCAATTTACGAATAGACCAGCAAATATTCTACACGTCTTTTGTGTTTATTTTTTTGTGATTTTAATAAATAATTTTGTCGCCTCCCGGCCAATATATTCTTCAGGCTTTCTCAAGTATGTGTTGTAGCCAATGTGTAATAGATAAATATTTTTTAGCATGTATCAACACTTCTATTGAAAGATATGATATAGCAGAAATGACGCATCAGCGTGTGGTAATGTTTTACGAGTCAATGAAATTTATCATTACAATTGAGTAGTGAGTTTAAGCTCTATAGGGAGCTCCATATATGTGATCTTGTGCCAAACTAAAATTATATAGTAACTTTAGTTTGGCACAAGGCCAAATTATGGCAAAGTAACTTTTTCACGATAATGGATGAACAGACGAGATTAAATGAAAAATATATACGTATATACAAAATATAAAAAGATCTCATTACATTTGCAGAAGGATGACGAACGAATCGTCTTAAACATTAAAACAACATGAAAATAATCATGGTAGATACTTCATTTTGGAACATAAACAAAGCTACAACATTAAGGGATTCCAAGTTTCTAAAAAAGAGAGAGAAAAAAAAACTAAGCCTGTCTTTATTAATGTTTAAATTGTCCTTTTACAAATGGTATAGTCCAGAGAATAAATAGTTTTATTCTTAATTTTTAAGAACTTTAAAAAAATTATTTTAGTTGGAAAAAATGTTTGTCTATATTTCTGAGATGAGGTAGTATTTACAGAATTGTCCTCATCTTTGTTGCCATTTGTACGACATTTCAGCCGCTGTACGCTCCGGCCTTCTTCAGGTGCTAGGAATTTCGAACCGAACCCTTTATTACATTCACTGGGGTATATGAACTCCATTCCTTGTGTAGTAATGCCTCTTTTGGTAATCATGAGTTATCTCCCTCTAACCCTGTAAGTTACTTGTCCACCTTAATGACACATGGTCCAGTGGATATAGACGTTGATTAGTTTCTGTAACTTGACCCAAAGAGTTGTGAGTTCAATACCAAGCTACAGCAGTTGTGAACAAGTAACTTACAGGGTTAGAGGGAGATAACTCATAACTACCAAAAAAGGCACTACTTCACAAAGAATGGAGTTCATATATAAAGTGATTGTAATAAAGTGTACGTTTCAAAATTCGTAGTACCTGAAAAATGCCAGAGCAACGGCTGAAGCGTCATACAAATGGCAACAAAGATGAGGACAATAGTCCGAATAATATAAATACTGGAAAAATGTTTATTTTTAACCTTTTTTGTATTATCAATGGCATCAATAACATCTAAGACTAAAGTTGTGACATATCTTCGTTACGGAACAGAACATTTTTTATTCATAAATTATTTTAACATTTCTAAAAATATTCTTCTTCTATGTACCATGTTCCTTTAAAACGTAGGCAATTATGGCCTTCCAGATCTCCTCATCTCTAGTGGCACTTAGCACACGTTTTCATGTCATCCTACCCAAAACCCACTCTGTCATCCACTGCCCATCACATGTTACTCGTTGCTTTCTCCTTTCTCACTTTCCCTCTGTCTGACCTGTGAGTATCAGATTCTCTAAGCCCTCCTTCCTCATTACACGTTGCATGAATGTTATCTATCTTTTCCTGATGTTAAGTATTAGTTTCTTTTTCGTTTCTACCCTCTCCAAAACCTCGTCCTTATTAACATTTTCAATCAATGGTATCCTCATCATCCTTCTATAAAACCACTTGTCAGTTGCTTCAAGTCTCTCCATCATCTTTGAGGAAATTGTCCAGCATTCACTGTCATATTAAAGAACAGACATCACATAGCAATCCAGTACTTTCTTCTTGTTTCAGTACTCTACTCAGCTTCTCGTGTGCATCCTTTAACTATGTTTTCATAATCTGATTTATTCCTCGCCATATTGTTTGTTCACATTAAATTGTTGTAGGCGCAAAGATCAAAGACCGAAGAAATGTCAATCTTATTGCGATGTAAAAAGGAAATTAAAGATAAAAGAAAAATCTCCTCAAAAAAATTTATAGTCAATAATTAATCTAAGAAACTTGCACAGCTCAACGACTATTTGTATGGCCACAGTCTTTTAGACAAGAAACCGGTACTAAGTCAAAGGTGAAGACTATTGGTAGTCAGTCATTGGGTGATCATGTCTCTTTAGAGACATGACTGACTGGGTAGAAGATTATCCCGCAGTAGATTGCCATTACTTTCTGCGGTAGACTGGTTGCCAGCCAAGGTTATAGAACCCAATCTGTACTGTTACTTGACCCATAACTGGAGGGAAGAGACGGATTAATATCTTCCCTAAGGGTATTTGTGCGTAAGTGAATGCAAGGAATCCAGCTTGATTTCGAATTCGGTTCTCGGATTTCTCGTTCCGAGTCGATATCCACTGCTCCACAGTAATGTGACAAAAAGGAAGCACCCAGTCACTTTCAAAGATAGCGTCACTTTTTGGTTTTTACGTTTATCTGCTTTACTATTTATACATTTTCTAGTGATTGAACCGGCGTTTAAGCACTCTTGGCCGATTCTAATCTTGCTTCGCTATATCGCTCGGCCACCCTCGCCACAAGTAAACGGGTCTCTCGTCACGAGTGCTGAAACCAGTTAGAGTTTTAAAGTCACAACGTGTTCTTCAGCCATGGCATCAGTCATGTGTCTTGGACAAGATAGACCGACGGAGATGGTTTGAATTCTTTTCTTTCCTCTAGATTTGCTATCTCAATGCAAAAAGAACTGTCTGCTCAGCTATTTAAATCATAACTGGGAAAGGATGAATTTACGCCTTTTACAACGGCTTTGCGCGAATTGAACGAAAAAATCAAGTAGAAATGGAACACTGAATGACGATTTAACTGTCTGCGCACCGAATTCCAATAAGCGGAATATCAGTCAGTTAAGTGCCATACGTGATACATGCTTGGGCGATCATGTCTCGAAAGAGACATAATTGGGCAGAACATTTTCACGCGGTAGGTTGCTAGTACTTGCTGCGTTAGACTGATTGTGAACAGAGGCAATATAATCTAATTTAATCCATAGCTGGAGTGAAAAAAACGGATTATAACTTTTCCACCGGATATTTGCGCGAAAGTGAATGCAACGAATTCAACTGGAATTTGAACTTCATTCTCTCGTTCCGAGCCAATATCCACTGCACCATACATGCACTTCTCTACGGATTATATATAATAAAAAAAAATAAAGATACAGGAAAAAAGTTTAGTCGCGGCCTATTTTTGTTAACTTTCCTTTGTAATTTAATGATTAATTTCATGCCTACTGGGATGTTTGTCGTGTATAGCCTTAAAGTGTAAATCAACTATAGATGATTTAACCCCTTTTATTTAAGATAAACTGGCCTTTGTAATTCCTTTTAACATGTTTATAAGAATTGATCAATCGTTTCAGGATTGAGCTTCACTTGCATATTTCAGTGACATTGTAATTAAGTCAGATTTTTTGGTAGATAGTTTTTTTTTTACTTTTAAACAGAAGTAAAGGTCTCTTCCTTGTTTTCCGTTTAGAATTGTGGTTTCTAGTTCCTTCTAAATTATTCAACTTCATACTTTTAACGTCTACGCCTAAAAATTTGAATTTTACTTACTATTTATTTATATTTTTTCAATAGAAGTAGATACATATGCATACGTCCGGGTCAACCCCTCTCCGGTCTTTTGAACAAGAATAGGGGGTTATTGTCTTCGGATTATGATAAAGATTCCAGTTCCTTCTAAAGTATTTTATTGGTTTTTCACACCCGATGCCTCCTTGCGTCTTAGTGGCATCTCACCTTGATTGCTTGCTTGGTGCCTCTTATTCTGTGATCCTGTTTGAGTTTTGTTTAACAGCATATCAACCTCTGTGGGTTATTTAATGCCAAAATGTTAGGGTTTTAAGGTATTTTTTAATGTTCGGTTATAGTGAGAAGGTTGATTTAGTCAGAGTTTGGTGAAAAGTTTTTTGTCTTTTTTAATCTTTTTTTAATTTTAGGAAACGGAAGATGTCTTCTAGTTTGTATTCTAAAATATATTGCTGGTAATAATTTTTTTCCTTCAAAAATGTATTGTTAGTAATAGTTTTCCTTCAAAAATGTATATTTTTCTATAAAAGTTTATTTTTATACTTTCATAGTGTTTTGACCCCAGGTTAACTATTTGCCATATCTGGGTCTCTAACAGGTGCTACCACCTCGGGTCAGGGTGGACGTGGAAACAACAGCAATTAAGTGGTGGTTCCATGCTCTTCACAACCTCCCAAACAGATGCTTGCTGCAGGATGCAGTTTACCGTAATACCCAGAACCCTGTAACCCTGTAACATGAGTGGCTCATGAGTCTTGTACAAGGTAAGAAAATGCAAGGTGTCAGCATTTTCTGATAAATATAATTAGGGTTTTTTTTTCATGTTTTATACGTTATCCAATAAAAAGAATTTTCCAATAAGATTTATATTTTTAAATCACTATACTTATACAATTAAAATTGCAAACTGTGGGCTGAAATCTGAAACCGTCGAACAGGCGGCGTTTCTAGAAGTCTTGTACGATATTTGCTATTTTGAATGTTGAATTTGCTATTTTGAATGTCAGGTTAGGTCAGGTCATAATTAACTCATAAATGATACCAGAAGAACTATCCTTAGAACAACTATCCCAAGGACAACTATTCTCGTACAATTGCCTCCTGGATAATTGCCCCATATCTATTATCCAATAATAAATGCATAAGTAGGATTTTCCAATAATAAGATTTATATTTTTAGCTCACTATAATTATAGCAGTACAATTGCAAATTGTGGGCGATACACAAATACAATAATTACTAATTATATAAGTAATAAATATCTTATTACACTAATGTTTATAAAAAATAATAATTACAATAATAAATTCTTACATTTTATGTTATCCAATAAGAACCATTATCTAAGTATAAGATTTATATTTTGATATCATTTTAATTAGTTGTCCTATGGAGATAATTTGCCAGGGCTGTTAATAAGAGGAGGGGAAACAGTTGTCATATCATCTATTTTTTCAGTAAAGTTATTTATTTCTTAATGGCATGGCTCTTTAGAACGTGCTGGACCTCCACAGATTAATCTCATTAAAAATGTTTAACTGTAAACTGCTGGAACTGCTAGGCACCTTGACATATTTAGGAAGTGTATTAGAATAACCAGAACATATACTGGTTGTAAACCACCTGTATATGGATAGAAAATAAATTCAATAAATACACAAAAATAGAAAAGGGTGAAAGGCAAGCATGTGTCTTTTAACCGGATATTTACTCTTTAGTGTGGGGCGATTCTCAGAGGATTAGAAAACGTACGATGACTCATTATTATCAAACATTATATTAACAATATAAAATATGCAAATAACACAGTGTTAATAGCAGACATAGAAAGCAAACTGCAAGAACTTTTACAGAAGTTAGTGAAGGAAAGCATGAAGAACGGACCAACCATCAATTGCAATAAGGTAGAATGCACGGTTGTCAGCAAAAGAAACAATCCAACATGCAAATTACAATTTGGAGATTTCACAACCAAACAGGTACAAACATTTAAATATCTGGGAAGTATTTTAACAGAGAAGGGAAAGTGCGATAGCAAAATCTAAAGACATTGGAATAGTGAAAGAGCCTTCAAAAATCTAAGTATTTAGAAACATAAAGTTTTCTTTAGAAGCAAAGAAAATAGTGAACTGTTGCTACTAAATTGTGACGTAATACCAGTCTTGCTGTTTGGCAGTGAATGTCGAACAATCTCCTCGAAAATGAAGGCGAAACTTGAAGCAGGAGAATTTTCGTTCTACAAAAGTATGCTGAGAATACCATCATTCGAACATTTGAGGAATGATGAAGTTTTAGAGAAATCGAAACAAAAAGGAAAATTATACTTAAAATCAAGAAGAGGCAGTTAAAAGTTCTAGGGCACAATTAAGAGAGCTTGGAAAATCTGATACTTACACGACAGATTGAAGCCAAAAGGGACAGAGGAAAATATCGTATTATCTATCTATCGAGCTTGATTGAGTTTGACAGAAAAGAACAAATAACAAAAGAAGACCTACAAAGGACATGATGTTGTGGAGAGAAAAACTGTGAACTGTTATTATTCATCTTGGGAATGATACTTGAAACGTTTTCCGTTGTTTTCAGCAAGGTTTTGAATTCAACATTATTTTTCGCCTAGATGAGCTATCAAACAAGGCTAGACATCTCGGTTTACTCTCATAATGTAACACATAGATGTTAGCTGATCAAATGGACTCAGGATGTCTCCTCGGACATCAAGGTGAAGTTGTCTCACCAGAATTCAAACTCGGTGTGACGATCCCATTTTAAAGTTTTTTTCTAGTTAAATTAATCCTTTTAAAAATAACATGAGACAAAGGAAGGTTTTATTGTAATATACTATAATGAACGACAGAAGTAACTGAGAGATACATCCAGCCGTAGGTAAGGTCAGCAAAAATAACAACTGGCTTGAAAGGCGATGGCCCAGCAATAATGAGGTTGACAGATACGTAGATAAAAGTCAATAAAAAAGGGTGTTCGACAGATATATCCAGCCGTAGTTGATGTCAACAAAGTGCAACGAGAAAAGCAAGTATCACGTAGGTGTTTTAAAACGAGATAAAAGTCTAGAAGTTTTGGCTGAAGATTCAGACACTCGCTAACGACTCCCGACAGTTCCCTTGTACGTATAAACTCTTTCCCTGATCCGCACAACCGTCACCGTCGAAGAATAAAAATATAAAGCTATATTTTTATATATACGTATTCCTCGTTGACTGTCCAGATACAGCGTCACTATATAACATTATATTATATGTAATAAACCATGGAAAACATTGCCTTCCTCATGTTGTGAAAAAAGACTAAACGTTTCAATCTTAACATTCAATGATATTTTCCCCATTATCCTAATGCAACATAAATAGTTTAACGTTTCCGTCCATCGAATATTCTTGGGTTCATGAGTTACCCAAGTCATTTCAGAATACCATGATGACTGAACATGTGAGAAACGAGAAAGTTTTATGAAAAATGGAAACAAAAAGCAAAAAGAACAATTAGAATCAGATAGAGACAATCGAAATTTCTGGAACACATTATGAGAAAAGAGGGATTGGAAAAAGCGTTATTTAGGGGAGAGTTTCATTAAGTTTATCTTTGCTAAAATCCAACCTGCTACTTAGTGTAAGTGCTCTATTGTAAGCTAAGTAATTTCACAAAGTGGATCGGGTATTTGACAGCGAATACAAAATCCTGAAACATGCGGATATTTCTGTCACAAAAAGAAGGCATACTAAATTTACTAAAATTGCACATCTGATCAATCTTATTGATGGTAAAAACAGAACTCTATATACAGTTTTCGAAGAAGATAGAAATGTGGTTCTTTAAAAGAGTTCTGAAAATATCTCCGGAGTAAGGATGACAAATAGAACTGTACAGCAAAAACATCAGGTGCATATTACAAACTGACTACTTAACAGATTGAATCTAAGATCACTCAATGTTCATTAGAGTTAAATCTTATAAAATTAGGTTCCTGATTTTTAATAACAAGAAATTTGAATAGACAAAACCTACATTGAGATAAAAATTAAAAATTAAAATTTTACAAGTAAAATTATAAAATTTAAAATTAAAATAAATAAATATTCAAATATAGAAGATGAATTGAAAGGGACATAATTCATAATTATTAATATTAATATTTGAAGGAGAAAGAAAGAGGGAAATAAAGATGTGAGAAAGAAGAAAGGCGAATGTATAAAAAAAATTGTATCATTCAGCATCTAAAAATTTAACTAAGTATTTTTCTATGGAATCATATGGTCATTAATTTCCTTTTTTGTTAAGTAGATTTGGATTATTTATATAGTTTCATATGATAAGGTTTTCTTAAAAGCATACATTACACCTATTTTTTTTCATTGTAGGATTTGGATGTAGCGACAATATGGAATATTGCCGCTACATCCAAATCCTACAATGATAATTGGGTTCTTGTTCTTGTTTTATAATTGGGTTCTTGTTCTTGTTTTATTTTAATTTCCAATAATATATAGAAAAAGGAGTGCCATTGCTGTATTTACAGCTGTTTAAAGACAACATTTGGTTGTTAAAGCGAAATTTCTACATATTAACGATTGATTTAAAGTAAAATCTAACATCCTCATCATCCGAATGAATGCGAGCTTTATAAACTACTTTCAGATATAGACTGGCCATTCAATGAGCAGGCCTTATTTTTCCGGTAGTTCATTATTTTTAGAAGGGTCCTTGTTATTATTAGTGGTAGGGTAAGTGATATTATTCAGGTGTGTCAAGTATTTATTTGATAACATATTACTATAGTGTGAACTATAATTATCTATGTTCTTAAAGAAACTATTACTGACTTTAACATTGTATTTTAATTTTTTTTTATTAGTGTAAATGAATGATAGAAATGTTTGTGAATTAAATTTAGGAAGAATTTACCAATGTTTGTTTAGACATTACGACCGAAGGGTGGGTTAAACCAAATAATGTTACGTTTACTTAATTTCTGCTTATTTCTACCTACTATATTTTTTACATTTCAATAATATATGGATAAACCAGTACTTTTGCTGTATTTACTGTTGTTTAAAGGCAACATGTGTTTGTTAAAGTGAAATTTACTTAGTCAAGATCTTATCCAGACGTTTGCAGACTGCCCTGTTTAGTCTACTTGTTCCTGTGAAGACTTGTGCTGTGAGGAGTAGTACTGTTCAGGACAATATTTATTTGATACGTTTGATTATCTACTTAGATCAGTCCAAGACATTTGATAGGGTTGACTATCGTTTTCTCAGGCTTCCCTTTAGGCCGCCAGTTTCGGGTCGTATTTTCGCACTTAGATCCGACTACTGTACATGTTCCTCCTGGTGTACTGGTGCAAGAGAATTGGGTATGGTCGGAGCCTTTCGTGCCTTCCCGCAAAGGCTGCCAACCTTTGCCTTTGATTTACGTTTTTTGCGTTCGAGCCTTTCCATCGCAAGTTAACGGCGAATCCGCTCCTACGCGGAATTTCATTACCTGGTACTGCCACCACGGACAAGCGCTTCCCCTATGCTCATGACATTTCGGTTCTAGTGTCAAGGAGGGCTGAGATTGATGAAGTAGGCAAAGAGACCCAAGGGTGCGACACATGGAAGATAAATTATTTATCCAAACTGAAGTTATTCGTATGATGAAGAAGAATAGAACCGAACCATGCCATTCGTCATGGAAAGCTCACGTCTTTGTAGTCTCTTTTGAGAACAAAAAAAAATCGAATGATGATTGAGCATTCCCAAACGATAAACCGGTTTACATTTTTGGACGCCTACCCTCTGCCAAGAATAGACCAAATAGGAAAATACGAATACATATTAAATACGGAAGAATACAATACTTGAAACTTGGTTAGTAGGAGCGATAATACGAGTTAGTGTGGAATACTATGATTCGACACACGGCTTTAGAACTGGGACCCGTAATGGTCGTTAAGTGAGCCGTGTTCGTAGATCAGCTGATTTCGGGTAGCTCTGTGGGTGCTCTCCTAAGGCTACTCCGCCTCATCTCTTGTGAGGGGAGGTATAAGTAATGGCTGGAAGTGTCCATTCAGTCTGTCGGTGATGCCGCCATGACATGCCACAATCCGCCTTTGTTGAGAGGCTCGTGTTAATATCGAGTTCATTAAACCTTACATGTAAGTCAATAATTATTGTCTCAAATAATTCTACTACAGAAGGTATACAAATGCGTTCAAACTATATTTAGTTGAAACCATAAAACTGTGTTCAAAATATTTAGATTTTGGCAATAAATAAAACATAGAGGCTGATATGTCGCGAAACAAAATCAATCCTGACAACGATCGAGTTATGTTGTTTGTATCGTCATTTCTAATGTCAGAAAAAATACAATACTTTGATGACTGTTTAAACAAGGCAGAATTTCTCAAGTAAAATACGTTAAAAGAAAGCAAAGAAAAATCAAATCAAATTGTTGTTTTTAAGCACGAACTTTAATTTTGTTAAAGTCGGCTCCCTGTGCAGGGCCCGGAAATTTTTCCCACCTGAATCTATTCTGCACATATACAAATCTACCATCCGCCCGTGTATTGAATATTGCTGCAGGGGCACCCGACCAGATATGGTCGGGTGCCCCTGCTGCTCTCCTTGGGCTTCTTGACAAAATACAAAGGAGGATCTGTAACGTGGTTGATACTGACTTGGCAGACCGGCTGCAGCCGCTCTCTCACCGGCGTGATGTGGCTTCCCTGTGCCTCTTCTACAAGTACTTTCATGGCTTCTGCTCCGATGAGCTTAGATCACTGGTGCCGCCTAAGCACGAATTTACACGAGATACTAGATTAGCAACTAGGTCCCACCTTTTTACAGTTAAACAAATAAGATGTAACCGTAAATTCTACTCCAACAGCTTCTTTTCTCGCGCTTCCCGCCTGTGGAACTCCCTTCCACAAGTCTGCTTTCCCGACAGTTACAATCTCCAGGTGTTTAAATGTAGGGTCAATAGACACCTCCTATCACACTAACTCCCAACTATTCTCACAACACTCTCATCTACCCAACCCTCATTCTCGGTATCCTTACCCGCCTATCACCCACCCTCTGTCATTTCCTATATTTAATCAGCCTTTCTCCAATCTACGTAGCCCCTTGCTCGGGGTGAAACGCTTATAAAAATAAAAAAAAAAATTAAAGAGGAAAGTAGTAACTAGATTTTTGTTTTATGTGCAAATTTGTCATTAGAAAAACTATTTAATCGCCATAATGTAGCTTATCTGCCAATGAGTTTGTAGTTTTTAAGCGAATCGTAGCAAATGCCAGCAAAACAATTCATTGAAGATAATTATTTCCCAATATTCTTGACCTAAGTTAATCGTAATAAAATCCGTTCACCTAAACGATAAAAAATTCTTTATAGCAAGGGTGAGCAAAATCAAAGTTAAAAACTTTGCAGATAAAAGTTTTACTTGACATCAGAAAACATTCACTTCTATTTTTAATCATTTCATCCCCAAGTAAGGTGATGAAGCCACTAAGATACAAGTGGAATTGAAACTACGAATACGCTTTCGAGAAAGTTCCACAGACGAGAAGTTCGAAAGAAGACTATTAAAGTAGAATTTACGGTTATAACTACCAATTTATACAGTAAAATGATGAGACCTATCTGCTAGACTAGTACGGCGCTTAAATTCGTGAAGTCAAGATATCAAAGAGGAAAGCTCATCAGAACAAATACCGTAAAATATTCATAGAAAATACACAGGGAAGCTACTTACCTCGGTAGAAAAGTGATTGAATCCAAGATGCCAGGCTAGGACCGACAACATTGCTGATTCATCTATGGATTTTGCTCAATAATCTCCAGATAGGTAGGAAAATAACCAAGACTTTTGTGACAACAATTTTCACTGTGCGGACGTATGGCATTCTTTCATTAAGTCACTTAGTGACTTCCATCTTCACCGTTTTCGTCATAAGCGTAGTTTTCTGCCAGCAACCACACGCATCGTGCGAGTCTTGTACTTGTTGATATACTATTATTCCCAACCTATGTTTTAGTGATTACTCACGCAGTAACCGTTTAGGGTTACAACAAAAATGTATTTTAGAATTATACAAACTCGGATAAATGTATTTACAATTCTTGAAAAACGCCTCTCTTTTGTTGAAATTTCAGTTATTTTAAACTTCCAGTCGTGAGTTTTTAAAAAAACACGTTACAGAATCAGTTGATATAAACGCCGAAAACTAGAAATCAATTTTGCGTAACAAACTAACTTCCAAATGAAAAAATTTTAATGCTCTACAATGCTCTACATTATATACGCATTGAACACTTTTTCATACAACTGTATAATGGTTTAATTTAATTCTGACTAATAACTGGTTAATAATACATATATATATATATATATATATATATATATATATATATATAAAGAGAGAGAGATCATGCGTGTGTTTGTTTCAGCATGTTTCGGATCTGTACAAAATAATCGGAACTCTTCATGTCGCATTTTCAGAGCGTTATACAAATAGAAATACAATTTTATTATCAATTATATTTTCGACAGAAAATATTCTTTTAGATACTTTTCTTCTTATACGATTTCGATTTGATTTAAAATATCTTTTTAAATTAATGACAAAAACATTCCGCTCTTGACAAAATTAACCAGTGTAGTTGAATGAGGTAGATTGTCAGAATTCACGAAATAAATTTCTTGGGAAGAAAATATCAGTTGGAAAATACGAATATATATTAAATACGGTAGAATACAAAGAAAATTATTCTTATTGTTATTATCAGTAGTAGTAATAGTAGTGATGGTCGTGGTAGCAGTACTAATATTTTCTTTGAATTCTGTTGTATACACATTTTCGGGTCCTAACCAGAGACCTAAGATTAAAAATGTTTTCATGACATTTTCAATTGATCCATTTCGTAAAAGAAAAACTAAATTCAACACATGTTACATAGTAATGTACTTTTTTGAGTACATTTTTGTATTTCTGCGTTGTGGTGCAGTGGATAACGACTCGGAACGACAAATTGGGTTGATGAGTTCGAATTCTAGTTGAATTCCTTGCATTTACTTACGCACAAAACCTTTGGGAAAGGTATTAATACGTCTCTACCCTTCAGTTATGGGTTAAATAATAAGACAGATTGGGTTCCGTAGCCTTGTTCGACAACCTCTTTACGGTAGAAAGCAATGAAAACCTACTGTGAGATAATCTTCTGCCCAGTCAGTCATGTCTCTTTCGAGACATGATCGCCTGAAGCGTGTATCACATCCGACACTTTACTGACTGACTACCAAGAATCCGTTCACTGAGTCTATCGGAACCTTTTCCAATCAATCCAAGTGATCAAATTACAACTGTAATTACTGATAGCCTCATGTGATATATTGTTTTTTCCATTTCAAAGTCTTTGTATTTTGTTTTAGTTTATTTTAGTTTGTTTTTAAAGATCTTCAAAGTTACATTAAAAACTATATTTTTTGTGGCCTTTGATCACGACGTCTGCGCGACTAACTTTGATTGTTCTGTCTGTATGTATTTTAAAGTCCCATAAAATTGTTGCAGGTACTATTTCTGCAATACTAGTTTCTTGTAGTCTCCTTCTAGTAAAAGTGGCATATTTTCCAGTTAAATATTAGTCCATTCTGTCTTGCTGTTTTTAATTCAATGGGTACTAACACCATGCAACCTGATACATGATGTTCAAGATTTTTCTTGGTATTTATCATACAATATGTATTTTGAGCTACCATAGTTTTTCTGTGTGTGTACTTGGTAATCATTGGTCAGTAAGCATTCCGCTTTGCCAGATCCACGGCCGACCTGCTAACAACCGTAACGGGGTACATGCTACAGGCCCTTGATGAATCTGACGAGGCACGCGCGGTTGCTCTGGACTTTCGACAGGGTTTGGCACTCTGGCCTCCTATGCAAACTACGGGGTTACAGTATTACCGGTCGCCTGCTTGACCTAATCTAATCTTTTTTAAATAACCGCAAAATGAAGGTCGTTTTGAATGGGCGTGTCTCTTCATCCCACAGCACGAATGCTGGTGTCTCACAGGGCTCTATCCTGGGCCCAACGCTCTTCCTTATTTTCATCAACGATCTCCCAGATGAGATCAAGTCCCAAGTAGGCATCTACGCAGATGATACTACAATATACTCCCGCGCCAGTAAGAAACCTGTCGTGGCGGACAGACATAATGTCGCTGCTGACCTTGAACGGGATCTACACTCTGTGGTGAACTGTGGCAAGAAGTGGCTTGTCAACTTCACTTCGTCTAAGACCAAGCTGTTGTCTGTCAACCATTACAGGCAACCTCTTCTGCCTCCCATAAGCATGGACCAAGCGATTCTCCCGGAGAGCAATACACTACGCCTCCTCGGACTTACCCTGTCCTCAGACCTCAAATGGAACCACTCTATTGAATCCACAGCAAAATCTACTGCTAAGAATGTTGGGTCACTATGTCGATCCAGGATGTTTTTCCGACTGAATCCATCCTGCATATATACACGTCAACCATCCGTCCGTGCATGGAGTACTGCTGCCATTTATAGTCAGGCGCCCCTGCCGTTCTCTTCAGTGTTCTTGACAGGCTCCAAAGGAGAATCTGTAATGTGATAGGTACTGATCTGGCGGCTCGACTGCAGGCACTTCCCCACCGTCGAAATGTGGCCTCCCTTTGTCTGTTCTATAAATACTTTCATGGCTTCTGCTCGGACGAACTTAAGTCACTGGTACCTCCTCAACAGGTGTTTACTCGTGCAACCAGACTGGAAACTGAGTCCCACCCATTCACCGTCAGTTTAGCCAAATGCAGACGACAATTCTATTCCTGCAGCTTCTTCTCTCGCACTTCCCGCCTGTGGAACTCGCTCCCATATTCTTGCTTTCCTGACGGCTACAACCTCCAGAAATTTAAATGTAAAGTCAATACTCATCCACTAACCACTGGACTCTAGCTCTCTCCCCACCCCCGTATAACCTTCCCTTTCTCTCCACCTATGTATCTCTCATCGCACCTGCATTCTCAGCTTTCTATTGCTCCTTTCTAAATAGTTTGTACTCCTCACTCTTTTCTAATTAATCTTTTTAAAGTTATGTAGCCTGCATTTCTGCCTTGCTCGGGGTGAAATGATTAAAAAAAAAATTTATCCAGCGCAACAATGACAAAAATAAAACCTTGTTTGCAGCTTTCAACAGTGCACTCATAACCTCGAGTACGAGGTTTGTTTACATCAGTTTGTTTAGTTCTGGCAGAATATTGGCCATGAAAAAGATTTATTTTGCCATCGTTTCTATATTTAGCAAAATTACATTCGTTTGTACTTTGATTTTCTGTTATTTGCCGCTGCAGTTGTTGTATTATGGTTTATTTGAATTTGTTAGCCTCATTTATTGTTGGCCTTATTTATTGTTGGCCGCATTTATTACTGAACTAGCAGTATAGCCCGGCGTTGTTCGGGTGAAATGAAATCTTTAAAACTAATCCATGGTCCTGGAGGTCAGACTCAGCCTAAAGAATATTTGTGTGAAGTTTGGTGAGAATCGGATAAAAATTGTGGATTTGTATGAAGGACATACAGACAGATAAACAGACAGACACACACACACAAACATCTTGCCTTTTATATATATATATATATATATATATATATATATATATTATCGATTTCTGCACTGTTGTAAGAACTGCAACCTTGAAACTTTTGAATATCGTTTCTTATGTCTTTGTCTATGAGTGTATCAAATTTGATTAAAATCAAACCATTCCTTCTATAACCCGATGTTTTCGATTATCGATTTTCGATATTTATTGGGGGTGCCTCAACACAAAACCTAGCTAAGAACACTCACAGATGCTTATAGTACAACTGTGTAAATTTTCAAGAAAATCGGTTCTGCTCTTACGGAGTCTATAGGTAACGGACACACAGACACACACACACACAGACACACACAGACAAAGTTCCATTTATATATATATATATATATATATATATATATATATATATCGTTATTTCCTATTTTGGTTGTTGTTGCATTATTTCTTGCTGTATTCTTAACTGAGTCCACCACACATCATCATCATCAAGTTTTCTCTAGTTTCCCGGTATCTTGGAAGACTGTACTGCTTTTGTAACACTGTTCTATTTTAACTAATCCTCTCCCTTTGGGCGCATACAGACGATCAACCTCAGCCTTAGGATGATGCATGCGGTAGCAAGTGAAAAGCTTTCACTCTTTGACATCCATTATTTTAATATCAACTATCAACTAATGAAAGATGTTGAAACCATATTTTACCACAGAGACAGATAAAATGTTTGTGGCTGATATTTTATTTTGTAAATTCAACTCAGTATTTAACACCAGACACACACGCCTGCCGTATTTTTTTAATTTTCTCTTTCACCTGGATATGCAGTATTCAATCTCCTTCACTAACTTATAAGTATTTATAAACTTAATTTATGTCTCTTCTCTATTCTTTGCGACAAAATCTAGATCTAGTGAATGTCTTTCTATATTTCTCCCTTTCTTGAATCCGAAATCTATCTATGTCTAGATTTTACAATGTTGAGAATATCCTTCAACTCATTGCCGTCTTTGGCAAAGAGTTTGATATAATCCATGTAGAATAGATGATGAAATACTTCCTTTTCTAATTTGCATCGACAGTTATTATTGTTTAGCTTAGGAGAAAGTAGGATTAAAAATAGACAGAAAAGAGGGGGTGAGAAGAAGTCTCCCTGAAAGATTTCCCGTCCCGTTCAAACTATTAGAAATACCTTTGATGTCATTTAGTTATAATGTGGTTTTTCGTAGTTTCATGCTATATTTATGGAAATTTACTATCACTAAAAAGACTTTGTAAATTTCCAAAGCCTTAAAGATCCAAAAGTGTGACACACTCTCAACGGCTTCATGATAATCGATTCAAGCTGTGTTGAGATTTCAAACTTCTTTCTGCAGTTTTCCAGGATTATTTTATTTGTTAGTAGTTGATCATTGTAACCATATAAACTTCTTAAACATCACTTCTTTTCCAGGTGAAAAAAATGTAAGCACCGGGAATGCATTGTAGTACACAGAGCGGGAAATCGGAGAGGCGAATTAGAATTCCAGATGAATCCGTTACACTCTCTTAGGAAAAGTATTAATCTGTCGCTTCTCCCTCGAGTTATGGGTTAAATGGCAGAACAGGTTTGGTTTTATGGCCTTGGTTGGCAACCAGTCTACCACAGAAAGTAATGCTAACCTACTGCGGGGAAATCTTCTAGCTAAGTCGTCCAAGCGTGTATCCCGTATGGCACCTTAATGACTGACTGACGCTCGTCAGGACAGGTGTAATCAATACATATGTGGTAGACAGACATGTTATTGGCCTATAATTTTTGTAACATCTGTCTCATCCGTTTTTGGTAGGAGACATAAAATAGCTTCTGTGATATATTCTGGAATTTCACTTAGGTTATTAATTAGTATCGATAAAATTTGCGCAAGCATTTATATGAATTGATGACAGATAATAGCGCCAAAAGTTGGGTACCTTGTCATTTACTGGGGATTTCCATTTTAAGGATTTTGTTAGAGCTTGGTTAAAATTATTTTTGACTTAGTTTGGTTCATTTTGTTTTACTGCATAACAACCTCTTAATGCCGACAATATTTTAAAAATAGATTCCTATGAATAGAACATGTAATTTTTGTAATAAATTAGTTTGTAGATCAGGTTTTATTGACGTATTTTTGTGAAGGGGGTTTTGTCGAGTCAGATGTTTAATGGTATATTTTTTTTTCAAGAATATATTACTGTTAACATTTTTTCCTTCAAAAATGTATTACTGGTAATATTTTCTTCTCCAAAATGTATCGCTGAAATTTTCACTATAAAAATATATTTTTATACTTCCATAGTGTTACTTCCTAGTATGGGGGTTAACTATTTACCAATAACTGGGACTCTAACGGTTGTTACCACCCCGGGTCAGGATATGTCTGGGAACAACCGCAATTAAAACGTGGTTCCATACTCTTCAAAACTTCCCAGTTAGAAGTCTTGCTGCTGGATTCAGTTTATCGTCAAACCCAGGACCAAGATGTAGTTAATCATCATACCAAAGACGCCTCATTGAGAGTTACCCCTCTGCAGAGATGCAGTCAGCATATTCTGAAGTCCCAGCCGACAGGGTGGCATTATTTTTCGTTATATTCTTCCAATCTTGCGCAAGTTTATCCTTAATTTTAACCTCTTCTCGTTTGATCCATTATACATCGGAATTACAATCATATAATTACTCCAAACATTCTTCAAAAATATTTACACATTTTGCCATTTTCTCATAATTTAGTATATTGAACTTCTAAAAATATCTATGTAAATTTCAGTTTTATAATTATCTGTTTTCATTAGAACTATTTACAGTTATTTTGTGATAACGAGTTTATTTCATGACTTGAAAGATTAATCAGACAGAATCTTTTTTTTTAAAGAAAAATCAAACAAAACTCTTTGACAAAAGATTTGACTCTGAAATGATTCCTTAATTTATTGCACTCTTAAACTGATAATGAATTTTGATAGTTTCAATTTGGTTTCTATATCTTGCCGACTTTCAGTTGTTTTTGTTTTAAAGTACGAAGTCATTTAAACTAAATTGAAAGGATGAATTACTTCTTTTTTTTTTCAATCAGTATGAAAAAGTTGCGGTTCATAATTTGTATATATGTGCCATCAGGTACAACAAAGTTAAATACTGAAATAAAATCATTAAAAACAAACACACACATGATCTCACTCTTTCTCTCTCTCTCTCTCTCTCTTTATATATATACATATATATATATATATATATATATATGTATATATATATATATGTATGTATGTATGTATGTATGTATTATTAACCAGTTATTAGTCAGAATTAAATTAGACCATTATACAGTTGTATTAAAAAGTGTTCAATACATATATAATGTAGAGCATTGTAGAGCATTTAAATATTTTTATTTGGAAGTTAGTTGGTTACGCAAAATTGATTTCTAGTTTTCGGCGTTTATATCAACTGATTCTGTAATGTGTTTTTTTTTAAATTGTGACAGGGGTTTTCAAAACTCACGACTGGAAGTTTAAAATAACTGAAATTTCAACAAAAGAGAGGCGTTTTTCAAGAATTGTAAATACATTTATCCGGGTTTGTATAATTCTAAAATACATTTTTGTTGTAACCCTAAACGGTTACTGCGTGAGTAATTACTAAAACGTAGGTTGAGAATAATAGTATATCAACAAGTACAAGACTCGCACGATGTGTGTGGTTGATACACTGCTAGTGAACTGTTGATCGGTATAATCACTCTGTCTGCTCTTTACTTTAATTGTCTCCAAATATTTAAGACGACAGGAACATCCCGTTCCTGTATATAGGTAGTTATACAACAATTTTCATATTTGTTTACATCCGGACATTACATCTGTTCTTTCGTTAAGGAAACTTTTTCGTTTTGAAAATAATATTATGGCTAACTTTTCTTCCTGAGACAATCTGCAGACATAACATTTTATTTGTTAATATTGTAATTTAATAAAATTTCATGAAAATGTCCATTTTTGACCATGTGTTCAGTCATTAGGGACACTCAGTATATTGTAACTTTCCGCATTCTCAAACAATCTATGATTCAAGTCAGTTTTCTAAAATAGGTATTTCAGTATTAGAATATTTATCATATAAATATGACTATGTAGATTTTAGATTTTATAATGATCTGCTTTTGTAAAAAGTAATTATTCTAAACTATTTAATGATGTGATATTCTATTATGCAGTTAACCGTTCATCTTAATATATATATATATATATATATATATGTAAACATGTTACGGAGATTAACGAATTTTAACGAAACTTGGTTATAAGCAACCGACAATTTGTAATGAATTATTTTGAACATTATTTTTACCGATACTCGTATTTAAGTAGATATTCTGTTTTTAATTAAACAGTATTTTATATTTATATCTACCGGCCTGATTATTTCACGATAAATTTTTATTACGAAAATGTGTGCTATCCAGCAGGATTTATTTATCGTGAAATAATCAGTCCGGTAGATATAAATATAAAATACTGTTTAATTAAAAACAGAATATCTACTTAAATACGAGTATCGGTAAAAATAATGTTCAAAATAATTCATTACAAATATATATATATATATATATATATATATATATATATATATATATTAATCGTTTCACCCCAAGCAAGGCATTTCACTGCCACTATTGCGCTTGGGGCTATATAGGGGAAGGTAAATAGAAAGAGTGGTTAGATATAGGAAATGTCAGAAGTGGGGTGATTGGGAGGATGGGAAGAGTGTTTGAAAGAATGAAAGCGAGTTATTGTGTTAGTAGGTGTCTAATGACCTTACATTTAAACTCCTGGAGATTGTAGCCGTCGGGGAAGCAGTCATGTGAAAGAGAATTCCACAGTCGGGAAGTACGAGAAAAGAAACTGTTGGAGTAGAAGTTGCGGTTGCATTTTATCGGTTTCACTGTAAAAGGGTTGGATCTAGTTGCTAATCTAGTATCTCGTGCAAATTCGAACCTGGGGGCACCAGTGATCTAAGTTCATCGGAGCAGAAGCCATGGAAGTATTTATAGAAGAGACACAGGGAAGCCACGTCGCGCAGGTGAGAGAGAGACTGCAGGCGGTCTGCCAAGTCAGTATCAATCACATTACAGACCCTCCGCTGTACCTTGTCGAGAAGCCCAAGATGTTATATATATATATATATATATATATATATATATGTTATATATATGTTATATATATATATATATAACATATATATAACATATATATATATGCTATATATATATGTTATATATATATATATATATATATATATATATACTTACTGTATACTAATACAGCCGCTGATATTGACTTAACTTCAGAATCATGAAGATTTCCATAGACTGAAAGAAAGATATAGCCTCAAAAGAGAAACAAATTGTAAAATTATTGAATGAGTCAGAAGAATTGCAGAAACAATTGAACAGAGATCAAAGAAAACTGAAAAAGGAAATTGAAAAAGATTGGCGAGATAACAACAGGAAGAAAACTGATTTTAATAATGTCGTTATCTCGTTTAATTCTCATTTAGTTCTGATCAATTATTCATCGTCCCGTTTGCACTGAGTTCAAGTAAGCAATACCTAGTCGAGAGATTAGCCTCACAAATACGATATCACCAACTACATGAACCAACTATTTCCCTGTTGTTTCGTGAGAGAATTTCCAAAGATCGGGTCAGTGGATTCAGAACAATCTAATTCCGTAGAATAAACAAATAATTTTGTTCGAACTTCCAATGGAGGTTCCCAGGGTCAAAAAGTTTTGGATGAAGACCCGAGGATAAAACGGCCGCAAAATTGTGATTATAATAACAGGACAATAATCCGCATGTAAATAATGAAAGTACTCATACCTTCTTTGCTGGAAAAAAATGAGGTAGAAAATATTCTTGTGAGTAATAGCAAATATGTAATGTTTTCAAAGATCACAGCATCTCTGGCTATTAACGAAGCAGAAAAAAATTGTACGCAAATATATTTCTGAGAAAAAGAAGTTTGCAATCAAAGATGAAAATCTCCAGGAAGTTATAAAAACTGATGCAAACAATTTTAGATTCGAAATAGTGAAAATAGAAGAGTCAATGAAAGGTTATAGAATTTCAAGGAGTTCATATAAAAATGTGAAACAATAAAAAAAAAGCTTTTGTTCTATTCAAATATATATTATCCTATGCTTTACACACGACTGAGTATCATACATTTATCAATATTTAGGTGCTTATTATATCATACTGGCCTCTTGTCGAAAAAAGGCCAGTATGATAATATGTATATTTATTAATATATATAGAAATGACTGTGTAGATTTTAGCTTTTATAATGATCTACTTTTGTTAAAAATATTTATTCTAAACTTTTGAATGATATAATATTTTATTACCCAGTTAATTTTTTGTTCATCTAAATGTATACAAATATATATATTTTAATCATTTCACAAACTGATGATAGCATCACACACCAGGTCACTTAGGCACATAATCAGAGTCTACAGATAACACGAAGTTGGAAAGTTGCTAGAAACTGGACAGATAAAAATCAAAGACACATTGTCAACATGTTTTCTTTGGTTCCGAACTATTCCGTCTTCAGAACGAAATGTACAAACCAGGTCTTTTTCTCATAATCATTTCACTCCAAGCAAGGCAGAAATACCACTAGGGCACAAAGTGGTTAAAATGAGAGAATAGATTTGGTAAGGGGTGCATTAAAGAAACGATAAAAGATGAACGGGATTAAAGAAGATAGATGACAATTGACGTCGCATTTAAATGTTTTGAGATTGTAGCTATCAGGGAAGCAAGTAAACGGAAGGAAGTTTCGCAAATGAGAAGTGAGAGGAAAGAAACTGATGGAGCAGAAGTATAGGTTACATTTATTTTTTTCAACGGTAAAAGGGTGGGACCTAGATGCCAATCTAGTAGTGCGCTTAAATTCACCTTATCAGGCACCATGAAAAAAGCACGTTAGTTGCATAAAACATGGAACGGAGCACCATATAAACTCCATATAGGAAAGTTTGTTTTTCGCGACTACTGGCGACCCTATAAGACTGTGTTTAATTGACAGTTCTGAATCCTTCCAATTATCAATCAATTTTGACTCATCGTATATGTTCAAGGCGATCTTTAAACTTTAAAGAACACCACCAAAATATAGTGGAGCCATCTTATACTCCAGGTATAAAATATGTACCGTAGATTCTGTGGTGTTTTGTAAGTTTGGTGATCTATTGACGGTCGACAAACCTTTGCCTTGGTTACTATCAACAAATATTTTCTACCAAAAAAACTTCATTCACATTATTATAACAAAATATAAAAGTGTAGTGTAATCAAGTACTCTTTCCTCATATAATATGTGTGTCGCAACAAGCTGTTTAAAAATTGCATTTTAGAACAGTGGAACGGGTGGATGGTTAGCGGGGAAAAGTAATTCAGCCGAACGTATTATAGCCTACCAAAGACACAACACCTACTCATGAGTTATTGTAGATTGTGATAGTTAATATCTCCCCGCCGTTTTTAATTAGAATTTCTGTGAAAGGAAAGTATATTCTTACTAAATTTATTTAATAAGTTCAATACAATACATTTATTTAATAAGTTCAATACAATACATTTATTAATAAGTTCAATACAATACATTTATTTAATAAGTTCAATACAATACATTTATTTAATAAGTTCAATACAATACATTTATTAATAAGTTCAATACAATACATTTATTAATAAGTTCAATACAATACATTTATTTAATAAGTTCAATACAATACATTTATTTAATAAGTTCAATACAATACATTTATTAATAAGTTCAATACAATACATTTTAAAACAGAATACTTTTGGGAATGGGGCATCAGGTACAGCGAATATAAAACGAAACCTATATTTTAATTTGAAAATTTGGGAGTTATCTTATACCCCAAGTCGCTTTGTACTCCAGCAGAACTAATTATTAGACAACCCCAGTTTTAAAAATAAACGATGTATTTCATATTATTTTTAGTATTTATTGCCAAGTAGATAATTCTAAATGAAAATAGAGTGGTTCTTTTGTTATTATTACTTTGCAAAATTTAACCAGGCAGACAGGAAGCGTATGATTTGGCCTACCAATAATAAGAAGAGACTGGCATGGGGAAAAGAGCACAAAACTGGACACAAGAATAATTCATTTAATTCCACATATTATTGTGCAGTATTAAAAAGAACCAAGAAGAACCAATTCCAAGAAGAAAGCATGAATGGTCAGTTAGTACAGCAGCAGAATAAAAAAGAAAAGAAAAGCAAAGAAAAAATATAAAGATAAGCGATTCACTGCTAAGAAGGTTGGGTCACTGTATCGGGCCAAGATGTTTTTCCCGCCTGAATCCATCCTGCATATATACAAATCAACCATTCGTCCGTGCATGGAATAATGCTGCCATATATGGTCAGGCACCCCCGCTGTTCATCACAGTGTTCTTGACAAACTCCAAAGGAGAATCTGTTATAGGTACCAACTTGGCGGCTCGACTACAACCACTTCCCCACCGACGAGATGTGGCCTCCCTTTGTCTGTTCTATAAATACTTTCATGGCTTCTGCTCCAACGAACTTAAGTCACTGGTGCCTCTGCAACAGGTGTTTACTTGTGCAACCAGATTGGCAACTGGGTCTCACTCATTCACAGTTAGATTAACCAAATGCAGACGACAATTTCTACTCCTGCAGCTTCTTCTCTCGCACTTCCCGCCTGTGGAACTCGCTTCCTTATTCTTGCTATCCTGACGGCTACAACCTCCAGGAATTTAAATGCAATGTCAGTACTCATCTCTTAACCACTTGACTCTAGTTCTTTCTTCACCACCCTGTATATCCTTTCCTTTCTCTCCACCTTTGCAACTGTCATCACATCTGTATTCCCATCCTTCTCTTGCTTGCTCCTTTCTAACTGGTTCGTCTTTCTCTTCACTCTCATCTACTTAATCTTTTTACTCTTATATAGCTCCCTGCACATCAGTGGAGTTACCACCTTGTTTGGGGTGATACGATTAATATATATATATATATATATATATATATATATATATATATATATAATTTGTTGATGCTTAGTCTTTAATTCCGAGTAAATAAATTACCCACGTATTAAATTTAACATGTCAATAGCCGATGTGGACAGCTATCGATTCGCATGGCTTTTCAACTCTGCAAGGGTCATCCAAAGATTTACGGAATTGAAGTCATGTCCTTTTAATGCTCTTTCTCGGAAGAGTTCTCCTCCGCGACACATGGCGCCCATTCCATGACTTTAGTCACGTCATTGTTTATAGATATTAAGTTTAATTTATTTAATGGATTTCATATTTTAACTAATTCTATTTAATAACGTTGCTTTTGCGTAAGCTTTGTAATTGAGAAGTTTACTAATTCTCTTCTTTTGTTTCTTTCAAATTTCACAAAATAGATTATAAAATAAAAAGTTCAGATCACACTGACTCCAAATGTTGTTTGTTGCTTTTAAGTGAGGTTCTCTTTTGACGATAATCCGTCCCGTTAAAGAAAATAATTTGATTTGAAAAATTAGAAGGAAGACTCTTAAAAATGATTACGTTTTTATTAGCAATTCATCAGTGACGCCTCCAACTAAACAAATCGTTTGAAAATGCAGAAAATCACTTTTGTTATTTCAAAACTTAAAAAAGTATCTTCTTTCATGAATTAGATTAATATTAGATCAAACTCATGAAATATTGTGTGTAGTTTTTTAAAGTATTTCTCTCGTGCTTTCTGAATCTCTTGAATGAAAATAGTTCTTTATGGTAAAGACCCCTTTTTCATCTACTTATATAGATACTCACAGGTGTATTTTATAGATACTTTCAGGAGTAATTAGCCTTGCACATATATCTAAATATTTAAAAGAATAAAACCAAATGTAGTCGCTATACTTTGTAATACATTTAAAATGAATGATGCCATTCTTAAATATTCTTTCGCCAGGTTTACACTCCTCCCCTTATTTTAATAGTAGTAAGTGTTTATCCCTTGTTTCCTGTTTAGGATTGTCTTCGAGGTCTCTTTTTCTCATTCTCTTTCACTCCCAGTATCCCCTTGTGACTTAGTTGCATTATCGCCTTATTGGGGGGAATTGATTAACAATTATATATATATATATATATATATATATATATATATATATATATATAACGAAGATTATCTGGTTATAAACACCCGACTATTTGAAATAATTTGTTTGAACATTATTTTTGATCGATACTCGTGTTTAAGTAGATATTCTGTTTATAATAAAACAGTATTATATATTTATTTCTATCAGCCTGGTTATTTACGATAAATTTTTGTTACGAAAATTTGTGTCATTTGGCAGGATTCGTTTAGCTTGATCGTCATTCGTGGCCGAGAGGTCTAAGACGCGCCAGATCACTTGGTTGCTTCCCCTATGTGGATAGGGGCCGCAGGTTCGAATGAGAAAGAGACAAACAAAGAATCAACAGGTTTTAGTAACGTATAATAATAGGTTGTTGTTTCTTTTACAACTTAACACATTACGGTCGTGGAGGCATATACATGTACTGACCAATGTTAAACCTCTTCAGGCTGGTTTTTGAATTCAGAGTTTTTCTTCTCCTAGACTGGTCACCACCAAAGGCTATAAAACCCAGTCTTTTCTGATATTTACACATAGCTAGGCGAGCGAGAGAGACAGGGAGTGTGTGTGTGTGTGTATGTAGAAAGAGAGAGAGAGAGAGAGAGAGATTCATACCTTTTCTACGTAAGTGAATGCAATGACTCTATTGGAATTCGAAATCGGCTCTCCAGTTCTTCATTCCGAAGCACTATCCTTTACTCCACCATGCTTCTAGAGTAACAATTGATTAATGCTTAATTGCATTTGATACGAGAAAAATAATTACGCATCTGGTACTGATAAAATTCATTACACTTGTGATTAGTCTACAAATTAGATTCATATTGGAAACATTCTGGTGCATATATTGACCAAACTAGGATCATTAAATTGGCGCTGGCCAGTGAAAATTGAATCCATTTCATGAACCACTTACATTTGTTTGCGTTTTAATGACTGCGAATATTTTGAAAGCAGTAACATCTGTCTTACATTATTTAATGAAATTCACTAAATCGGTTGTTAAACGGAGTCTATAATATGCCATTTTAAAAAATGATTCTTTCAGTCAATAATTCTAGTGCGTTTTATATTACAAGTAGAGAACAAACGGTTAGATATTTAACATTAAACAGTGTTTGCGTGCAACTCAGAGATGGAAATGAGAATTTGCCTTTTCCGTATCCTACTTAATTTGGTCTAATATGGTACACATCGTGCAGCAGAATAAACAAACACAGATAAGCAGCTGTTTTATCCTTGTAAAGGATATTTTTATCTTGGCAAAATCTTCAGACTGAAGAAGTAAAATGGATGTGACTTTCGAAATGTGCTTATTATCTACAAATAATCTAATTAATATAAACGGAGATAAATAAAATGAATACAACTAATTTACCCGATGCGGCTTCAATTACAACCGCAACATGACCTTGAAACGCTGCGCAACTCTTAACCATGAAGTTCTTGAACATCTTCTCCCTGAGAGACGGCTTGAAATATTGATGCTGGGGATTTAATCTTTATTGATTATCTGCTCCAAAATCTTATTAATAGCATAAAGAGCACAGAGAATTTTTTCATGGAGAATGAACTTCTGAAATACATATTGCTCGTATCTATAGTATAACAACTATTCTTATATAGAATTTACATTTTATCAGACATTTTAAGTAATCTTGATATTATTTCCATTCTGTAAGTCTATGTTGGTAGTTTGGGCACGTCAATGTGGTGTAGTGGTTAACAAGCTTACAACTGGTTAGCGAGTTTGATCCTTACTAGCCTTCCAATATTTTCGCCGCATGTAAGCGGAGCTGAAAAAAAATCAACTTGTGCGTCGATTATTTATAAATAGTACATCCTTTCAAAGAAGTGACTTTTATATCGGCAGGTTTATCTTCTGCGGGTAGGTAGTTCTAGATTCATCTCAATCTTTTAAATTGCTATCAAATTTATGCCCTCTATTAAGGTAATTAATATGTTTGTTTTATTTAGAATACGAATAAATCAGTGTTGTTTTTGCAAACGTTCATCCAGTATAAGGTGAAAGAACCACTGAAAGTAAAGGGTTACTGAATGTTTTGCGCCGTAAAAAAACGTAAGAAGAGGTAAGGTAGGAAGTGAAGATTACGGGGAAATGATGAATAAATAACGAATGATCCAAGACTTGAAGAGGTCATGATTGTAATATTCATTTTGACATTCACGCAATAGTCTGTTTCACTGTTTCCGGGAAAATACTTTCAGAATGAAATTGCTTTCTACCAATTAAATTCGTAAGGAATTAAGGTGAGTAAATTACGTGGCAATAGAAAAGCGGGTCTTGGATACAAAAATCTGAACTGAGGGAATTAAAGAATAGGGATTTCTTTGAACATTTGCCATTAAAATAACGATAGGCTTTTAACATTCTGTGAGAAAAACGGTTGTACGGAGACAGAAAAGACAGGTATTTTTGGGGGGCGGCACAAAATATTGACCATTCTCCCAGCAACTTCATCGATATATGAGTTAGATCTAACGTCTTGGTTAAACTCGTGTGTGAATAGATGTTCAATGCAAGGAAACTGATTGTGGGTGTAATAATTTACTATGACACAGGGTTTGCTCTATGATGATGAAAAGTTAACACCTTGGTTTTGGAGGCATTAGCTCCCCACTCTGCGCTCTGCAAGCAAGTGTAGAGAAGAGATCGGCTACCAGGCCTGGTCATCAAGATTTTAAATAATTTACGAAAATTCCAACTTTTTCATAGCTTGAAAAGAAATGTAAAAATCAGTCATAAACATTTTTTTCTTATTGTGATACAGAAACCTCATTTGGTAATCCTCTACATTGAGTGGCTTATTTGTCTCTTATTGGGTGAACCTTATTTAAAAAAAAACCCACTAATTATTGGAAAAACATCAGAGGTCAAACTGGAAAAAGGAACGGCAAAATAAAAGGATATTTATAGACAATATTAAACACTTATAAATCATTTCACCCCAAGAAAGAAATAAAGTCACTAAGACGCAAAGGGTTACTAAGTGTAGAAAAATATAACTAAAAGTAAAAACGCTATTAAGGAGAGAGAACACTAAAAGAACACGAATTAAAAAGACAAATGACAACGGTTGACATTGCCTTTAAATTTTTGAAAATCAAAGTTGACTGGAAAGAAAGAAGTCGGAAGAGAGTTCCACGAGTAGAAGAAACATTTTGCATAGAACTTACGGTTGCATTTCAACTGTAAAATGATAAGACATCGACGTTAATCTAGTACTGAGCTAAATTTTCAAAAGAAGTATTTTCCCAGTATTGTTAGCGATGGATCGTATGTGCAAAAGTCCACTTGCGGGATGGATTAGACGCAAGTTCAAATAAGGAATTCAAGTTCACGGGGTTCGCTCAGAGGTTCACTCAATGATAATGGAAATGATACAGAATATAATATATATTGACATTAATATTTCATAATTTATACTCAGCATCGATTGTCTATAGAGACATTTTCCCTGAACAGTAGCAGATAGGTTCACTTAACATTCGGTTCACACTCCTCTGCGGTCTTTTAAACAGGAATCAGAGGTTTATGCCTTGTTTTCTGTATAGAATTGGGTTTCTTGCTATTTCTAATGACTACTTCAACTCTATACTTCTAACGTCTCCGCTTAAAATTCTGATATTTTATCTACTATTTGTTTACTTTTCCCTCAATAAGCGTAGATAGCTTCACCTAACGTCCGGCTCACACTCCTCCAATGACTTTTAAACAGGAGTAGAGTAATCCGTCTCTTACCACCAGCTATGGATTAAATAGCAGGAAAGATTGTGTTCTATAACCTTGACTGGCAACCAGTCTACCGCAGAAAGCATTAGCAATCTACTACGGAATAATCTTTTGCACAATAAGTCATGTCTCTTTCGAGACATGATTGCCCAATCGTGTATCACGTATGCCACTTAACTAACTGACTGAGAGGTTTATTCCTTGTCTCCTGTTTAGGATTGAGCTTTGTTTTCTTTCTAGAGTCTACTTCAACCTTATGCTTCTAACGTTTCCAACAAAAAATTTCTGAATTTTGTTTTTTATTTACATTTTTTCCTGAATAAAAGTAGGTTGGTTCACCTTACGTCCGGTTCAATACCCTACCTGGTCTTTTAAAATGGAGTTGGGTTTTGTTCCTTGTTTTCTGTTTAGGATTTGGTTTCTTGTTCTTGCTAATGTCTTCTTCAACTCTATACTTCTAACGTCTTGGTTTAAATTTTGATATTTTATCAATTTATTTATTTTTTCTCTCAATAGAAGTAGATTGCTTCACCTAATGTCCTGTTCACCCATCTCCTCAGTCTTCTGAAGAGGCGTAAAGCTTTATCCCTTGTTTCCAGTTTAGGACTGCGTTTCTTGTTCCTTCTAATGTCTACTTTAACACAAAAGATCTAACGTCTCGGATGAAATGTCTAATCTTTTACCTACTATTTATTCACTTTTTTTCCTCTCAATAGGAATAGAGTGGCTCATCTAACATCCGGTTCACACACCTCCCCATCTTTTGAAGAGGAGTAGAGGAGTAGAGCCTTATCGCTTGTTCTCTGTTAAGGATTATCCTTCCGGTTCCTTTCAGAATCTTTTCATTCTCTTTCACTCCCAGTAGGCTCTTGCGTCTTTTTGTCATTATCACCTTTCTTGGGGTGAATTGAATAAACAAAAAACATTATTTTCAGCATTTGATTTAATGTTGTTTTTGTTATTACGCAAGGTTTACTAAAAGTTTCTACTCTGAACAACCATACAGCGCTAACAATGAAAGAAACATATAAATGATTTTCTAATGTTAATATCAATGAAAAAACATATAAAAATAATCCCGCAAACATACTGTTCTTTTACTTATTTGAATATGTCGGTACTTTTTGAAGAATATCTAAATAAACAGCTTATTTTGACTTATTTAGATAATTCCATAAATTTTATTGTCGCCTCAACTTGATTAATTTGTATTCATATGAAATATCACACGAGGACAATACTTATGATTACGAAAGCTATAAGTTTTCTAATTCATGAATGAAATTTGACACGGCAGATATAAATTCCTTCTATAGAAACAAGATGAATTTAAAAATAAAACTTTATCAACGGAAACAATTATAAAATTTTTAATGCAAAATGAATGACACAAAGAAATATTTATTAAAATATGCTTTCACAAATTAAATATTACCTCTTAAGTTCTAAATGTCATTTGTTAATAATATGTATAAAAGACTGGTAAGCATTCATTGCATGTTAACTATTTCCCGCTGATATATTTTTTTGTTTGGTTTAATATAACGGAGAGAGAGAGAAATTAATATTAGTGGTACTATCAGTTATGCTTTATTGTAACCCGCGATGTGAGCTTACGTAAAAAATATTTTTAATACTATTATGTACTTGTAAAATCCGGGGAATAAAAAAATTAGCTGACAGTTGGGAAAAAAGAGAAAAATATAATTTTTTTTTTTCGTGTTCGAAACGAATTGTTTTGAGCAAGTTAAAATTTTGTAATATGTAAGTAGCCATAAAGAAATGTCAGGATTTACTTGATGAGGTCAGGTAGGGTTAGATTCCTATTCCTGGGAACAGATTGTAGGATCGGAAGGCAGATGATGTAATCGAAAGAAGACAGAAAGACATTACGTCATGTGAGCTGTTGATATTTCATTTGTCGAGCCATGGCTCCCCGCAAATCATGTGGGTGGAAAATAATCTCACTGGTCAAAAGCTTTAAGTCGACTAAATCCCCCGGGAGGATTGGGGATGGTTATGAAAATGGAGACTCAGCGAGAAAAATCAGAGTTGTTGGCTGGGTAATTGTTGAAATTGCAGTCGAAATGTAACGACTATGAAAAAAATTCCCAAATGGGGAGCCACGACCCACGGCTGGTCGCCTACCACAGAACAACGAAAAGCTCGCACTGTTATGAAGTGAATTTGAGGGATTTGGGGTAGATTTTGAAATTGCAGTCGAAATGTAACGACTGTAGAAAGGGTTCCCAACTGGGGAACAACGACCCACAGGCTGGTCGCCTACCACAGAACTTATGGCTTAAGAGTTAATGTCGAATTAAGCCTGCCGCCGATTAACTTAGAGAGTTAATATTGAATAATGCGCCTCCGATAGGAATCCCGAAAGAACGTTATTGTTTTAAAAGTTATGTGGAGAATTTAAATTTTTGTTTCTCTAATTCGGTAAATTCCGTTAAGCTCCGATGAGAACCCGAAAGGACTTTATTGTTTTAAAAGTTGCATAGAGAATTGACAGTTCTGATTATAGAGAATATGTGAAAAGAATTTAATGTAAATTTGAAGAGCTCTGATTACTTTAACGAAACTTAGAAAAGACATTTTTATTTGAAGATTGAAAGCTCCGATATTTTGAAAACTTTCTCTCTCTCTCTCTCTCTCTCTCTCTTCGTTGTAATCTGGCATTCCGACAACTGTATTATCTGCTCCTGTAACTAATAATTATTTTTTATGAAGACTTTCTTCGTAACTCTCCAGGCGTCGTCGACCTTATTCATTTATTTATTTATTTTATTTTTTTTTTTGGTGCCGTGTTTATTTTATTTTAACCACAAGTGTACACGGGTGTCCGGTCTGGATCTGGTAGAAATACGGCCACTGGATTTGCACAACGCGACTTTCTGAGATCAAATCAATCAATCAATTGGGTCCGTTGTTGTAATAGACGTCTTAAAAACCAGCTTCCGTGACGAAATCATCAAGAACATTGTCAATCATCACAGGCAGCCTCTCCTGCCTCCCATAAGCATGGACCAAGCGAGTCTCCCTGAGAGCAATACACTGCGCCTTCTCGGCCTTACTCTCTCTTCTGGAACCACTACATTGAGTCAATAGCTAAATCCACTGCTAAGACGGTTGGGTCACTGTGTCGGGCCAGGTTGTTTTTCCCGCTAGAATCCATCCTGCATATATACAAATCAACCATTCATCCGTGCATGGAATACTGCTGCCATATCTGGTCAGTGTTCTCGATAGGCTCCACAGGATAATCAGTAATGTGATAGATACAGACTTCGCAGTTCAACTACAGCTACTTCCCCACCGACGAGATGTGGCCTCCCTTTGTCTGTTCTATAAATACTTTCATGGCTTCTGCTCCAACTGGTGCCTCTGCAACAGGTGTTTACTCGTGCAAACAGATTGGCAACTGGATCCCACCCATTCACAGTTAGATTAACCAAATGCAGACGACAATTCTACTCCTGCAGCTTCTTCTCTCGCACTTTCCGCCTGTGGAACTCGCTTCCATATTCTTGCTTTCCTGACGGCTACAACATCCAGGAGTTTAAATGCAATGTCAATACTCATCACTTAACCACTTGACTCTAGTTCTTTCTTCACCACCCTGTATATCCTTTCCTTTCTCCCCACCTTTGCAACTGTCATCACACCTGTATTCACATCCTTCTCTTGCTCCTTTCTAACTGGTTCGTCTTTCTCTTCACTCTCTTCTAATTAATAATTCTTTTACTCTTATGTAGCCCCTGCACATCAGTGGCGTTACCGCCTTGCTCGGGGTGATACGATTAAAAAAAAAAACAGCAGCAGGTCTGAAAAATTCTTAAGCGTCGATATACCTCTCACACCAAGATATGTGATCAGCTAATTTCACCCGTGGATGGACGTGAATTATGCGCTCCTGTGACGTTAGTCCTCCAACTGCTTTTTAGAATCCAAGCTGCTACTCTTAATAAAATGAATACCAAAAAGAAATGATCTTTTTCGTTGAGACCGTTTTATGTAGTAGCGTGGGAATTCACAGACGACACAAAACGCAGCAGATTATTTATGGTACCGTGACGTGCGTATTTTCGCATAAAAAAAAAGTTTTACGAAGCTGAAATCACTCCGACAGACGATTGGTAAGGTAAGTGTCCATTAATTTTTTGGCTAGCTGTGTCCTTTTTTCCTTGCCATCAGAATGTCGCATTTTGCTGATTTTATTCACAGCTTCGTTTCAAAAGTTAAAAATATTAGCGACTTGCCGAGGACGCCCAAATACCTCACTGAGATACAGACTGTAGATAGAATATACAGTGGGTTTAAGAAATTGGTAGGAGAGGTGGAGTGTTATTGTCGATCTCTCAAACGACCATAATAGTAGTAATCGCAATAGCAGATATAGGCTCAAAACGAGAGCTAACAGTCGACCTTTCATCCCTGCGGTATTTAGAGAAAAGAAAGGAAGAAGAAATTGGTGAACATCTAAAAAAAAGTTTCGTAGGAAGGTTGAGAACCGTGTCACTAGTGTCGAAAGGAAGGCTCCGTTTAGTTTAAACGAAAAAAGTAGGGAAACGAAGAAAGAGAATTAGTTAACGTGATCACATGTATGTTAAAAATGTGATTACATTCTGCTAATTGAGCAGTACTGAGCCAATTAGATTTAAGCGATAAAAGCAGTAGACCTTGAAAAATTGTTTTGTATGGATACTGTGGACAGCAGGCACTCTCAATCAGATCGTTCACTTCCAACCAGGTCGCGTGCGCGCGCACACACGCACACATACACGCGCATGCACACGCATACATACACGCGCATGTACACACGTACCCATAAACAGTAAACTGAAGACATATACAAAGAAATTCTTAAATAAAGAAATGTGGCGGACCTGAAAGAGACAATCATCACCTTTAAATTTGTTGTTTTTTATTTTTTTTTTTACTTTTTTCAGCGCAGTCTTATCGGTTATTATATAAAGTTTTCGATTATCAAAAAAAAAAAAAATTGAAAAAAATTTAATATTTAAACAATTTTAGTGGGGGCTCACTTTCTCATACAACGTTATAGTAAATCCTCTATTTCGAAACCACTCGCGTTGGGGTTGCTTTGTTTTTTTTGTGGGGGTTGGGGACGAGTTGTTTCTCTTGTTTCTGTCTTTTTCAAGTTTTCTTTAGTTTTTACGATGGCATCTTACTCGGAATCTCCAAGAATGGCTTTATTTAAATATTTTGCAAAGGATCCAGTAGTTGAATATGCGCAAGCAATAAAGTTCATGGCACAGGATCGATTTACTATAACGTTTTATGAAAAACTGAGCCTCCTCCCCCGCTGCTAAAATTGTTTAAATGTTGAAATTTTTACAAATTTTTTGTCAATCGGAAAGTTTACGGTTTAATCGATAAGATTGCACTGAAAAAAGTTTTAAAAAATTGATAATCAACCAATTTACAGGAGGTGGTAATGCTGTAACGGCGAGTGGTTCCAAAATGAATGAAAGATTTACTATAACGTTGTATGAAAAACTGAGCCCCACCTAAAATTGTTGAAATATTGAAATTTTTCCAATTTTTTTTTTTGTCAGTCGGAATGTTTAGTGTAATCGATCAGATTGCACTGAAAAAAGTAAAAAACAAACAAAAAAACAAACAAAAAAAAACAACAAATTTAAAGGTGGTGGTAGTCTCCTTCAAGTTTGCCAGAAATGTGTATGAATAATTCTGTGGGTTTGCCAAAGAGCAAACGGAAATACATTTCCAAATATCTATGCATCTTTGTACAGACGAAGCAAACACAAAAAGAAAAGAAAAATATAACAGCCGTATGCGGCTTTGAACAAATTGCAATTTGTCTTCCATAAACAGGTGTTAAAAAGAATGACACGCTTTTAGAATAAGTTATATGAAATTACCGAACTCAAGAAATCGACTTTGTGGGATACTGAAGATACCAACAGCCGGTAGAATCCGGAGATGGTGTTCACACCTTATGCATTTATGGGAGGGTTGAGGAAATGACAACTGTTATGTTTTATATTGTTGTACATTTCTGTAAAAATTAATTTGCTGTTATACCATAAGTGCTTAATGCATGTTTTGTTATGTTGTATAATATTTGTTTTGGTTCGTGCATACGGAAAATTTCTTGGGAAAAATCGAGAAATGAGAATTGTCTAAGTTTTCAATATAAGTGCAAAACAGCACAAATTTAATCGAGGATCTGAAGAATTCTGAACCCTCGACATGCTTCCTACACACAAGCTTGCAACTGACTGAGACCATTCACAGAGATAGCTGAGTCAACATGAAACATGCTTCGTAGGATCCAAGTTGCCACTCTTAATAAAACGAATGCCAAAAAGAAATTATCCTTTTCTTTTAATACCGTTTTATGCATGAACTGTGAACTGAAGCCATATACAAAAGGTTTTTGTTAAAAGAAAAAACAAACAAATGTGTTGGCTATATTGTCGTGCATTTCTGTAAAAGTTTGTTTGCTGTTATACCATATGTTCTGAATGTATGTTTTATTATGTTGTATAATATTTCTTTTGATTCGTGTAAGGATACTGCAGATACCATGGGCCGAGCGTGTCAGCAACGATGAGATTTTGAAGAGGAAAGGAAACTAATACTTAACATTAGGAAAATAAAGCTGGAGTTCCCGGAACATATAATGAGGAAGAAGCGCTTTGGAAAATCTGATACTCACAAGTCATATAGAGGGAAAGAGAGACAGGGGAAATCACACTTGATGGGCTTGAGCGAGGTTTAGGTAGGGTAACAGGACAAAGCGTGCTAGGGATAAGGAGATGTGTAAGGTCTTGATCACCTACATCCTGAAGAAACAAAACACAGAAGAATTTATGGCACTGGTTCTAAGGGCAGAGCGAGAAATAGATGAATAAAATACAGGTTACACTTGGTTTAAAATACATATTTCTAAGTGATTTGAAAAAAACAAAAACAAAAGAGGCGCTAATATTACAGAATGCGAAAGGGTCAGAATGGTCAGCGATTGACCGGAGTGTCTCGTCGCTGGAGAGTTCTGACAATTATAGCTTATCCTTTGTTTTTGAATGTAAGTCTAAAAAGGTGCAAATTCAACAAAAGATTAGAAGAATTCTGAAGAGTCAATATGCCTTCCACATCCAGGTTTGTGACTGGCTAAGACCACCCGCGGAGGGATGCTGAGCCAAGGTGCAACATGCGTTCTTGTATTTTAGAGTTCAAGCTGCTGCTATTCTTAACAAAACGAATACCAAGAAGAAATTATCTTTTTCGTTTATACCGTTTTATGTAATAGCGTAATCCAGAGACGACACAAAACGCATTACAATGTAAATATCTGTTTGTTTTAAAATTCCACATTCAAAATCCCTAGTGGAATCCTATGAATTCTGCAGGGAGACGTGACTGAGACAAAGAATAGGTCTATGATATTTTTCGTAAACTGAATTTCACACCCCTCCCCGTCTCTGCCACATAGTGGAAATGAAGATCACAACTCAATGCTCGAGTGTATACTGGAGCCAACAACAAGACTGAATCGATGAAATACAGGAGAGGTTTGCAAATTAAGACCCGCAGGCTACATCCACCTGTCACAAAATTTGTTTTTCTTTGTAATTCTCAATTTTTTCCTTCCTTCTGAATCTCATCACGAATATAAATCCAAATAAAGCTGATTCCTTTATTTAGATTTTATTCATTCATTAATAAAACTGATTTGGGAACTTCGAAGTAGTGTAATGCTTAGCAAATTTGTTATGCAAGTCAATTACGACTGAATAGTAAGTTGGTTCCTCACTGTGTGCTCAATACTTTCTTTCTTGTGTTACATCTAAGATACGCTTATGAAATTAAAACTAATAAAAGAATTTTTATTTGACACACGAATATCTGGTAAAATGACTGATGTGAAATATCCGAACAGACAGAGCTGGAATATGTGAAAACGAGTTGGATGTTCCAGATTTTTATTTTGTTGTGAATTCGAACAGAACCCGCTATTTCCTTCAAAAGTGTAAATTGTTCTAGTTTCACGAGTCATGCCTCTTCCAGATGTCTCAGTATCAATTAACTCCCTTTAACTAAACTGTAAGGTTTTGTTTAACGTTGCTGTACCCAAGTATTGAACTCAAAACTATTTGGTTCAAGTAACTGGATCCAAATAACGCATTTACCCACTTTATCAAGACATGGGATGTACGTTGTGGTGCAGTTGATATCGACTCGGAACAACAGATCAGAGTGCCGAGTTCGAATTCCAGTTGAATTCCTTGCATTCACTTATGCACAAATACCCTTAGGAAAGGTATTAATCCGTTTCTTCTCTTTAGTTATGGGTTAAATAATAGGACAGATTTGGTTCTATAGCCTTTGTTGGGAACCAGTCGACTGCAGAAAGCAATGGCAACCTACTGCGGGATAATCTTTTGCCCAGTCAGTCATGAATCTTTCGAGACATGATTGCCGAAAACGTGTATCAGGTATGGCACTTAACTGACTGACTGATCAAGACATGTATCCTTGAGGATATTTAATTGCCATGTTTATTTAAGTTAATTAAGCGAATGTAAGAACATAAGAGCTTAATGCATTAATCCACAAAATTAACTTTCTAAACACTGCTCCACAGTCTGTTCTGTATAGACATCTTTTAACCTGTCGCGGGTTGAAAGATGTCTATACAATAGGCCAGACACTTAGTAATAAACACAATTTCTAACTTATTGTTTGCGAGATAAGCTTTTTAACAGTCACGGAACGCTTATTGCTTTGACTATAAAGGATCGTGCGATTGTGCATGAGAAAGTAAAATACCTTTTTAAAACAACAGAGGGTGGTGATGGGTGTGGGATGACGTGTAATTGACTGCACGCAGCATTCCACTGTTCAGTCAAGTGGTAGTGAGGAACGAGGTTATCCTTATTGCACCATCAATGTGCTTTCTGCGGCTAGAGGAGGTCAAACTTGTGGAAATACATAAGCAGATGTTGGCCTAGTATGTAGCACACACACACACACACACACACACACACACACACACACACACACCATAAATCAAGGAAAGTTGTCAAATAGAAAGGGTAGAAACCTGTAAGGTGGTGGAACAATTGTAACAATTGCAACATGACTCAGGAAAGAACACATTCAAAATGGTGGGTAAATAGGCCAGAGAAGACCGACAAACCAGGTGAAGACAAGTGGCGGTGCTTGTGGTCTTTAGCCATGAATCAGCACGCAGGCGTATTGCATGATGACTTGGAATACCGTAAAGTTTCTGCTCATTAGGTGCCAAAATAAATAAATGGTTGGTTGTTTTTATGGTATATCAACCTCGGCGGGTCATTTATTGCCAACTAAATTTTATTTATTTATTGCTGGTAATACCTTTTCCTTTCAACAATTTATTGTTGTTTTTTTTTATATAAATTTTGTGTTTAGTAATACTTCTCTTTTCGAGTATCAAGATTCATTGTGATTTGTTTTTAACTGGAGGGAAGGGACGCATTAATACCTTTCTCAAGGGTACCAGTGCTTAAGTGAATGCAAGGTATTCAACTGGAATTCGAACTCGGCTCACCGATTTCTCCTTCCGAGCCGATATCCACCGCACCACAACGCACATCCGTCACTAAACGCTTACAGCACCTGGTATCCCCAAGCGGTCACCCATCTATGTACTGACCAGGCTCAACGTTTGCTTAACTTCGATGATCGAGCGAGAACCGGTGTATTCAACGTGATATGGCCGTAAGCTTTAAATGCATTTTTTAAAATCATATCACCCCGAGCAAGGCGGTAACTCCACTGATGTGCAGGGGGCTACGTAAGAGTGAAAAGATTGGAAAAGAGAAAGCCGGAAACCACATCCTAAACAGGGAACAAGGGATGAGCCTCTTCACCTGTTCAATGGTGAAGACGTGATTTCGTGAGTAAGAGAAAAGTTTCTTTTTCGAGGGGAGGAGAAACTTATTCAATGAAAGAAGACCATCGTTATGACGTAAATTGGCACATACGTTTTTATCTTCATAAGAGAAAATAAAAGTGTTGCTTGTAAAATATATTTACTTTTAGATTTCCCGTCGTATTGCAGTGGTCCTGAGTATGACGGTAAACTGCATTCGGTAGCAAGGCCTCTGATTGGGAGGTTGTGAGGAGCATGGAACCATCTCTTAATTGCTACTGTTCCCAGGTACCCACTGACCAGGTGAGGTAGTACGTGTTAGGGTCCCAATTTTTGCAAATATTTAACCCCCTCAAACTGGGATCAAAACATTACGAAAGTATAAAAATAGACTTTTGTAGAAATATATACATAAATATTGACTTTTATAGAAAAACATACATTTTTGAAAGAAAAAATATTACCAACAATACATTTTTGAAGAAAAATGCCATAATACATAATTATTACAAAACTATTCTAAAACAAAAAAAAAGTTTTCATCAAAATCTGACTAAATCAACCTTCTCACTATAACCAAACATTAAAAAATACTTTTAAACCACACCTTTTTGGCATTAAATAACTCACAGAGGTTGATATGCCGTTGAACAAATCTTAAACTTTAACTCGTATTGCAGTCGAGTTTAATCAGATTTTGCTTGGTTTATTTTATTTTATTTTACGGGATATCAACCTCAATGCGTTATTTAATGCCGACAAGATTTTTAGGATAGGTATGAGCAGAATATGTATTCTTTGTAAGAAATCAGTTTGTAGATCAGATTTCATTGATGTATTTTTGTAAAGAGGATTTCTTTCGAGTCAAATGTATTACATATTTTTCTTCAAAATTTATTGATAGTATTTTTACTATAAAGATATTTTTATAATTTCATAGTGCTTTGACTCCAATTTCGGGGTTAACTATTTGTATATATCTGGGACTTTAACAGGTTGTACCAATTCGGGTCAAGGTGGACCTGGGAACAACAGCAATGAAGAGGAGGTTCCACGTTTCTCAAAACATCCTGAACAAAGACCTTGCTGCTGAATGTAGTTTATCGTCATACCCAGGATCGTTAGATTCCAGGAAACGACTATCTGTTATTCATTCATATTTTAATAAAGGGGGACTTGAGACTTTGGTATATGAACTTTTTAATTCTAATGATAGGGTCAAGATATTGTCATGACAGAGATCCAGTAAACAAATGCAGTAACTGAGTCGAATATAATTGACAAGCACAAGGGAAATTACGGCGTGACGACTTTCGTTTTGAGTTTTTCTTGATAAACGACAATTTTTCTACACCATTCAATATATAAACTAAAGCATTCAAATTAAATATTAATAGATTCAAATTAAATAATAGTGCATTCAAACAAAAAAAGCAAGGCATTTACTTTAAAAACTAATTCATTCAATTTAAAGAATGAATTCATAATTCACTAATTCTAAAACAAAATAAAAATGAAATTAAAAATTAAGAATGAAAAAGTAAAATTTAGAATTAAAATTGAAAATAAATAATAAACAATTTGATGAGCAAAAATAAAAGGGTCTTAATTCATAAATGTTAAAAGTAATATTGCGGGGGAAAAGAAAGAAAGAAAGAAAGAAAGAAAGAAAGAAAGAAAGGCGCAATCGTACAGAGGAATCTATATCAATCTCGCTCTAAGATGTTCAGTATTTTTTTCTATAACAGCATCTGGTCATTAAATCACTTTTTTATTAAGCGAATTAGGATTAATGATATGGTTTAAGACGACAAGATTTTCTAAAAGGCATAGATTGCATTTATCTCTTTTTCCATTGTAAGGTTTGGATTTAGCTACTATAGTCTAGGTAATAATTGGTAAGTTTGTTTTATTTCCAATAATGTATGGATAAAACAATACTTTTGCTGTATTTACTGTTGTTTAAAGACATGTCGTGGTTAAATCTTATCTTTCTTCTGTTAGAAGTGCTTCCAAATTATAATTAAACCTCATTATCATACGAATGAATTCGAGCTACATAAACAATACTTTCGGACATATATTGGCCATTCAATGGGTAATTTTATTTTTCGGCAATTTCAATTATTTTTAGAAGGATTATTTTTGCTATTAGTTGGGTGGCGGATGTTGTATATATGGGCCTAATATCTATTTGTGATCAGAGTATTATGTTGGGAAATATATTTATCGATGTTTTTAACGCAACCGTTACTGACTTTAACATTGTTTTTGTTGAAGATTTTGTTAGTGTGGATGAATGGTAGAAATGTTTGTCAATTAAGTTAAGGAAGACTTTCCCAATGTTTGTTTAGACATTACGGCTGAAGGATGGGTTAAGCCAGATAATGTTACGTTTACGTGATTTTTGTTTATTTCGGCCTACCTTGTTTTTAACGCAGTATTTTAAACTAGTGCTGGGTTTACTTTTTCTAAATCATTAATATATATATATATATATATATATATATATATATATATATATAAAAGAAAAATTAAGACAGACACGTTATTCCATGGTGATTCGGAAGTTTCGGCCTATTTCAGGCGAACCATCGTCAGCTTCCGTCTTTATTTAACAAAGGATTTTACACGAATTTGTTAGATTCACCATGGAATAACGTGTCTGTCTTACTTTTTCTTATATTTGCTCTTTTTGTATTTATATGCATATATGTTTAGAGCTCTCTTAGAGAGTTATCCTACCACTGTATGTACAGGATACTCCTTTGGATTCTTCTATACCCACACTGCATGCTGATATATATATATATATATATATATATATATATATATATATATATATATATATATGCTTGTCAAATATTAACGTGTCAATCTATGCTAGATCAAATACCCAGCAAATAAGGCTAAATAATAAGTGGCGTTACACAGAAATACTTACATTTCCGTTAGTGAACAAAAGATTATTTTAAAATGCAGAAATTCTGTTCTGATCTATAACGAGGAACGATGGACTGAAAAGACCACCAATGGATACTTTGACATCTCAATAGGTTCATTTGATTCCGCTGAAGCCTCTAACCTGGTTGAATCTTTCATTCTATATAATTTAAGTGCCTATGAATGCGTTGATATCGAATAGTATTGATTTATATAGAGATGATTTATTGATAGTTAAGAATTCTTCAAAAATTAAAGTAGACCGTATTAGGAAAATGATCCACAGAGAGCTAATGAGTCTAGGTTTTAAAGTCAAAATAACTCCAAACATTACAAATCAGACTTTTTGGATGTTACTTTAGACTTTACTAATAACTTATTTTAACCTTTTATGAAGGTTAAGTCTAACTCTGTATATGTACATTCTAATTCTAATCATCCCCTTTCAGTCATTAAGCATATACCCTTTTCAATTGAATTTAGAATCTACGATAACTTTCCTAGCAAATGATTTTTTATAAACGTAGCGAATTCTATAATTCTGCCCTTCGAAATAGCGGTTATAAAGGTACTGCTATTAAATTCAGAAATCTTATTAATAATGACCATAATAAAAAGAGAAGATTTAGGAAAATCATTTGGTTTACTCCTGTTGTGGCCTGTTAGGGCTGGGAAGAAAAACACGAAAAGAATAAGGTAGGTTAAAGTAGTGTATTGGATTAACAGAACATGTGTACAAAATAAGGGTGTTATTAGTCAGCAGATAAAAGTCTCCATCTGAACTGTCAAGGTTCACTGCGTCTCGACTGCCTCATTTAGGAAGTCTCGCAGGTTAGTATTTATGAAAGAGGAAGAGTTCACTCCAATGTAGATAGGGCACCATAACAATTCCTCCTTACAATCTGATAATTAAAATTAAGTTAAAACAAAAATTCTTAAAACTTATTAATAAGCATTTTCCTAAAACTAAACCCCTTAGTATAATATTTAATAATAATACTCTTAAATTAATCTATTGTTGTGCAGTTAACCTCGAACAAATAAGTAAAAGACGTAATAGTAAAATCTTCAAGAAGTATAAAAATTAAAAAAACCTGATGCATAGCAATGTTGCGGTAAATAATAACAAATATAATAAACTTTTTTTTAATCATATCACCCCGAGCAATGCGGTAACGCCACTGATGTGCAAGGGTCTACGTAAGAGAGAAAAGATTGGAAAAGAGAAAGCCGGAAACCACATAAACCACATCCTAAACAGGGAACAAGGGATGGGCCGCTTCACTTGTTCAATAGACGTGGGTGGAGTGTGAACCGGGCGATAGTTTAGTCTATCTACTCCAATTGAAAAAAAAATAGAAGGTGTGAAAAGATTGGAAAAGAGTAAGCCGGGAACCACATCCTAAACAGGAAACAAGGGATGAGCCACTTCACCTGTTCAATAGACGTGGGTGGAGTGTGAACCGGGCGATAGCTTAGTCTATCTACTCCAACTGAAAAAAACAAGAAAAGGGAGTGAAAAGATTGGAAAATAGTAAGCCGGGAACCACATCCTAAACAGGAAACAAGGGATGAGCCACTTCACCTGTTCAATAGACGTGTGTGGAGTGTGAACCAGGCGATAGTTTAGTCTATCTAGCGGAAACAATTGTAGGAATACTAATATTATTTTTTATTTCTTTTTGTCGAAACAAGTAAGACAGTTTTCCAATATTTAGATGCAGAATTTAATTGACAAACTGGCAGTATCTCTCTATATATGAAAACAAACAATTTTAAAGTACGTAGACACTAGATTTAACCATTCGACTAGCATGATCAAACACATCCCTAAAGTAATAGAACACAGACTATCAAAAACTTCTTCTCACAAAACAATCTTCGATGAAAAGAAAAAAACTTATAAAATATTTTAAATAAAAGTGGCCATAAAGACAAATTAGAATACAAACCCTAGTTAAATAAACAAATGATACTAGAAATCAAAGCAACCTACCGTTTAACTTAAAACTAAAATCCAAATTTCGAGCGAATATTTTTTAAAATTAATTAATTCCTCAAAAACTCAGAATTGAATAAAATATTCAGTAAGAACTCAATTAAACTAAATTATAGCTGTACAACTAATAAAGAAAATTACATAAAAAAAAAAACGTCAGAAACCTAAAAAAAAATAACGAGCAACATAATATCACTAATAACAAATATAATTGTAGAGACAAAAACAAATGTCCACTTGACAGACTCTGTAAAATAGAAGGAATTATTTACAAAGCACATGACACAGATGGACAAAGAAAAAGTTTTTTGGTTCTACAAAAATGAATTTAAAAACTAACGGAATAATCACAAATCTACATTTAAGCTTAAAACCCTTAAAAATTGTACCAAATTGCCTAGCTACGTGTGGAAAATAAATTTAAAAAATTGAGAAGACCTTGATATTTTTTTAATCGTTTCACTCCGAGCAAGGCGGTAATGCCACTGATGTGAAGGGGGCTACATAAGTGTAACAAGATTAATTAGAAAAGAGTGAAAAGGAAGACGAACCAGTTAGAAAGGAGCAATAGAAAGATGAGAATCAGGTGTGATGGCAGTTTCAAAGGTGGAGAGAAAGGAAAGGATATATGGGGTGGGGAAAGAACTAGAGTCAAGTGGTTAGTAGATGAGTATTGCATTGAAATTCCTGGAGGTTGTAGCCGTCAGGAAAGCAAGAATATGGGAGCGAGTTCCACAGGCGGGAAGTGCGAGAGAAGAAGTTGCAGGAGTAGAATTGTCGTCTGCATTTGGCTAACCTAACTGTGAATGGGTGGGACCCAGTTGCCAATCTGTTTGCACGAGTAAACACCTGTTGAGGTGGCACCAGTGACTTAAGTTCGTCCGAGCAGAAGCCATGAAAATATTTATGGAACAGACAAAGGGAGGCCACATTTCGTCGGTGGGGAAGTGGCTGTAGTTGAGCTGACAAGTCAGTACCTATCACATTAATGATTCTCCTTTGGAGCCTATCGAGAACACCGAGGTAAATGGCAGGGGCGCCTAACCATATATGGCAGCAGTATTCCATGCACGGACGAATGGTTGATTTGTATATATGCAGGATGGATTCAGGCGGAAAAAACATCCTGGCCCGACACAGTGACCCAACCTTCTTAGCAGTGGATTTAGCTATGAACTCGATGTAGTGGTTCCATTTGAGATCAGAAGAGGAGGTGCAGTATATTGCTTATGGGAGGCAGGAGAGGTTGCCTGTGATGATTGACAAACAACAGCTTGGTCTTAGAATCATTGAAATTGACAAGTCACTTCTTGCCTCAATTCACCACAGAGTATAGATCCCGTTCAAGGTCAGCAGCGAGATTATGTTTGTCCGCCACGACGGGTTTCTTTCTGATGCGGGAGTAAATTGTGGTGTCATCCGCGTAGACACCCACTTGGCACTTGATCTCATCTGGGAGGTCATTGATGAAAATAAGGAAGAGCGTCGGGCCCATGATAGAGCCCTGTGGGACACCAGCATTTGTGCTGTAGGATGAAGAAGCATGTCCATTCAAAACGATCTTCATTTTGCGGTTATTTAAAAAAGATTGGATTAGATCAAGCAAGCGTCCGGTAATACCGTAATGGAATATAGTAAAAACAGACAAGCCTTAGAACGGTGGCGATATCTGAAGATTGTGCCAAAAAGATAAGTTAGCCATAATATTGTTTTCTAGAAAAACGTTTACTAGATGAAAGATCAGAAATAATATCCAGACGTAAACACACCTACAAATACATCTAAGGATCATACAAATCTGGATGGAAGTGCTTTAAAAGCTTTTTAAACAACCTAAAATATTCAATATTAGGTAGGAGTTACTTAAGTAACTTTTGAATATTTTAAGTTGTTAACAAATTCCAGTCGCACGTTAGTAAAAAAAAAAAACAATAAAAAAACTGTTTTACGTTTAACAACGTTGAAAAATCAGTTGTTATAAATCACCTGAAGATACCGAAAGGTTGAAAACTAGATTGCGCTTAACAACTAATTTCCTGATGAAAAATATTCAAAAGCTCTACAATATAAATGTACTGAGCACTTACTAATACAACTAGGTAGTAGTCTAATTTAATTCTGGCCCAAAACTAATTATATATTATATGTAATGTATATGGGCAGCATATGTGTAGAGTTTATGTATGTAGATTCTAAATACATAAACTCTACTTATTCAGTTAAAAGTAAAATAAAATTCACCCGTGATAAAATCTGAAAGTCTAGACTAAAAAATTAAAAAAAATTAATTATATTACTTTGTCTGTCATTTTCAATGAAAACTGCACACACACACACACACGCGCACACACACACACACACGCACACACACGCATATATATATATATATATATATATATATATATATATATATATATATATTGTGTGTATTTTGGCAGCATTTTTTCATTAATACAGGTTAATAATGGCTTATGTAAGCCGAAAGCTGATAAAAAAATCAACAATTATTGCGAATTCTTGTCGTCTTTCCATGACAACACTAACAAGCTAATCGGATCATACGAACGGATCTTACACAAAATAAATAGACAGAACATGTCTATATTATTCAATGAAACCTGTATTAATATATATATATATATATATATATATATATATATATATATATATTAAAAACAGAAATAAGGGTTGTTCCAAAGAGAGAAATTAGTATAGAAGAAATAAACCGAGAAGCCGTGAACGTTTTGTTTAAAGTGTAGATTTATTAATAATATTACTTGCGTTTTGTATGATATATAATTGTCCATTTATGGTATTTGAGTCAGAGTTGACTCTCTTCAGGCGAATAAACTTGTGAATTTACATATTGAGACCCGTTACAATATCGTGACAAGTGGTCGGTCAGCAGGTTAACAAGTTCGTATGCGTGCGTGTTGTTGTTTCCCCCCCCCCCCACACTCGCTCGTAGAATCTCTTCCGTTTTGGGAATCGTTCACCTTTCGTTGGCCCAATTTTTTTTTTAAACAGACGATATTTGATTTCGTCTTTATACTTCAAAATTGTATTCTGCGATTTTTATTTAATTCTACTGTACGGGTAATCTAGTAGTTTTGTTATTTTTGGGATACAGTTTTTTTGCAATGGTTCGCGAAATTTTTTATTATTTTTATTATTATTATTTTTATTTTATTCTTTATTTTTTTACTTTTTTTAGCGCGTTTGAATTTAGAGAGTGTGTGTGTGTGTGTGTGTGTGTGTGTGTGTGTGTGTGTGTGTGTGTGTCTTAGGTTGTTCAAGTTGTTTAGTTGAGGGAAGACTTGCATTTGTTTTATAAATATTTCTTCCTGCATCATGAGTATGTCATAATCTGCATTTTGGTGGATAGGCATTTCTCTGTGTAAATGTTGAGGAACGTACCATTTTCTCTTATTGGCTAGTTTAATGTTACTTCTGTGCAGAGTTACTCTTTTATTCAGGCCTTGTGTCGCTCATACGTATATTTTTACACATTCATCTCATTTTAAAACATAAATTATCTTCTTAGAGTTACAGCTCAAATTTGTTTTTATTTCGAATGTAGATGTGTTTTCGAACTTGGAGTGTTTTCCTTCTATTATTATGTTTCATACCCAACATCTTGTTGCATATTGTGACGCTCTGTGCTGTGTGTTGCTTAAATTTTGATGAGGTTGGAATTTAAAAAAAAATTTTGGTTGGCGTTTGGTTTTAATTATTTTAGTTGTCTTTAAGATTTCCTTCATTCTATAATTTTTGTTAAGTAATTCTGTGTGTCTTTTTATCTTTGTAAATAATTCTGGTTTGCCTTTGTTGCGTGTGGAATCGTATGTGAGAATGTTTTCTTCTTTTTCATGTTTTTTTTATTCTAGTGGTATTTCTTCTGCTAGTTAGAAAATCTTGCTTATTACAAGAGTGGGGTACCCTCTTATTTGTAGTGTTTTTCGTAGTTTCCCTAGGCATATTTTACGAAAGGTTTCGTCAGCTACTATAGTGCAAATTCATCGTGCTAAGGAGTAAGGGATTGATTTTAGACAACTTTAGTGTGGTGACTCTTGAAATGGAGGTATTTCTCGATGTCTGTGGGTTTACGATAAATGTATGTGATGATAAAATTGGTTTTGTTATTATGAGTATGTCTAGGAATAGCAATTCGTTATAGCTATATTCTAGCAAATACCATTATGGACACTTATATCATACAAACAGCAAGTAATAATAATAATAACATCGATAAATCTACACTTTAAACAAATTGTTCAAATATATATATACACCTGACAATTGCATAGTGCATGAAACTCCGAGTCGTGCTTTAGACGTAAGATAATATGTATATTTATTGATATATACTTAATAGCTCTGTCATATTACATTGGGAACTGTTTTATTAACACCTAAGAAATAATCATATATCGGTGTGTACATGCGTGTATACACATATGTATACGTATTAACATCCATATCAATATCTATCTATCTATCTATCTATCTATCTATCTATCTATCTATATATATATATATATATCTGCAGGTTTCATTGAAAATGAAAGACAAGCTATTGATCAGTAATTTTTTAATTTTTTCATGTGTTCAATACATTTTTTCTTTTCAGGACTCAGTTTACACACACACACACACACACACACACACACACACATACATATATATATATATATATATATATATATATATATATATATATGAATGATTTACATATCAGTAAGAGCTCACTGACATGCTATAACCCTCATCAACTCTTCAGTTTTTGTTTTTGTTAATATTTCTAATGTTGCCATTTATAAATCTTGTGTAGAATATTATTATTATTATTATTATTATTATTATTATTATTATTATTATTATTATTACGTGATGTTCTTTGCTTGAATATGATTGATTCTTCATTCTGAAAGACATTTTTTAAATGCTGGAACATTTCGAATGAAATTTGGTGTCGCTGTGGCGGGAAAATTCCATTAATTTCGTGAATATACAACTTTTACGTTGTTTATAATATTTACATTAAACTGGTAGAGTTTTCTTGGTTTCATGTCATTAGGTAGCGCTTTTAAAACTATCCAATTTTCGCTGTTTGTATTCGCAACGCCAGCTTTTTCAAATATTTTCTTGCTTCTCAATCCATTTTCTTGATAATTACACTTTTACCCTTATCTTGCCAATATTTTCATTTTTTTAGTTGTTCTTTGATCTCCGTTGAACCTTGTAGCAAGTTCTAACATTTTTTTTCTTATCACTCCATGACTCTAGAATATTGTCTTTCTCTTCTCATCTTATATCTTTCTCACTGCTTTTTTATATCTAAAATTAAAAAAAATATATACAAATCAATTTTATACATGTTTATTTCTCTTCTTTTTATCTTTTCTTTTAAGAATTACGGCTTCATATTGGAACACCGCTTCCTGATCATCGAAGCTAAGCAAGTTCGAGCATGGTTAGTATCTAGATGGATAACCGCTTGGGAATATCAGCGGCTCTAAGCTTTATGTTAATTAGTTAAGTGCTATGCATGACTCAAGCTTAGCGAGCTTGTCTCGAAAGATATATGACTGACTGGACAGAAGATTTTCCCGCAGTATGTTGTCATTACATTCTGCGGTAGACTGGTTGCCAACCAAGGCTATAAAACCCAATATGCCCTGCTATATCTGAATGGAGAAGCTACGAATTTATATCTTTCCCTAAGGATATTTGCGCGTTAGTGAATGCAACAAATTCAACTTGAATTCGAACTCGTCTCTCCGATTTCTGGTTCCTAGCCGAACGGGTAGTGTAGTGGATAATGGCTCGGAATTGTTAATCGGAGAGCGGAGTTCCAATTTCTGTTGGGTTCGTTATATTCATTTGCGCACAAATACCTTTAGGAAAGGTATGAATTCATTTCCTCTCCTCCACATATTAATTAGTCTGGATAATTAGTAAGGTTTAGTTTTCTTTTTTTCCTAATCGTTCATAAAGTATTTCTCGTTATTTCAATTATTCAAGTTTACGCTTCATCCAAGAGAAATCTACAAATGTTTTTAAAAAATTTTCTTTGTCTCGATTCTTCTATTTTGTATAATTCCTGCCTTCCTAAGCAGCTAAATAATTCTTAATATCCAGTTGAGACTTTTATTTATTACTTTTAGTCGAATCTTCCTCCGTCAGTGCGGACACAGTATTTACACCGAAGCCACCATAACAATTTCAATCAGTGTTTAGCATAGTTATTACCATAGACAGCATCAGTATTCCTGTAGGAAATATTTAGACATCAAATATTTAGATTTTTACAAGGGCGGGACATAAACCTGTCTCAGCCAAGATTTTTCCTTTTTTTAAATTCTGTTTGGTAATTTAATGCTGGGTAAGTAAATATTCAGCAATTTTGAATCGATTTTTTTTTTTTTTAGAATTTCATCCTCGGCTTTGTATTATTTTATTGCAATTGTAGTTATGGGACAAGCAGCTTTGTAATTTAGCGAAATATTTAGTAAAATAAGAAAATGAAAAAGACAGTTTTAAAGGAAAGTTTCATTTATTTTAGGGGGTAAAAGTGTCTAGTTCATCTGAAAGTTTCAGAAGTTGTTTTCATGGAGGCATTTATAAATAAAGCTGACAATATTAATTATCATGACATTGAAATATGAGATATGAAATTCTTGTACAGCGGGTAAATGAATGAATCTGACGAGGCAGAAATAGTCTAATGTTCTTTACAACGAGTGCAATATTGGCGTTTAGAATAGTACCAGAAAAACCAATGTCAATACAAAAGATTTAAACCCGTTATATTGGGCACCTTTGACCACAAATATAGCATACCTTAAAAGTATATTTATGTCATTCATAAAATATATATATATATATATATATATATTGTTAAATATAACATACAATGAATGTCTATGATGTTTAATCATGAGACATTCCAAACATCGTATTTTGGCTTTAATTTCAGGTGAAAATAAAGACAAACATTTCCAACATTTTGATATTTTTATTATGCTGGTTCTAAGCTTTCGGCTCACATGAGTCATCTTCAGAGAGGTTACAGGGACGTGAACATAAAGACATCTACCATCAAAGATGATATTTTTTGTTGACATAAAACTTGCTATGCGACGATAACAGTCACCGAATAGCAGTCGCAGTTCATAAATTTGTAATGCAGTTTCATGACGTTACACCGCGTGAGAGACCGAAATGTTTACAGAACCGTATTTTTAAATACAATGTAATGTGTTGTGACCAGATTGAAATGTTAGACAATTTTTGTCTATATTTTCTCCTGATATTATATCCAAAATACAATGTTAAAAACGGCTCATGATTAAACATACTAGTCATTAATTGTCTATTATATTTAACAGTATATACTTCGAAAATTCGAAAAATTATATATATATATATATATATATATATATATATATATATATATATATATATGTCAGATTAAATAAAGTGCAAACAGTATGTTTCATTACTTTTTAATAAAGTCTGTTCATACTCACGGATAATCTTTCGCGTATTACAATCAAAAGATATCAGAAATGAGCTGTAACTTTACACAGATGTTATTTTCATTCATTTCTTAAGGTACCCAAGTACTTTCAACCTCTTTCCGAGGTCATCTTCAGGAGTGTGAATTATAGTAATAAGTGTAAACGTCTTGCTAAAAGCTACTGTACAGTTTTTATCTTACTTCAAATATAACGGTTGACAAATTGCTAGCGTTCATTAGAACGTGAAAATTATCTAAAATGGATTTGTTTATATGTTGTAATGTCATGGTCATGTACGTGTTAAAGCATGAAAAAACTGTTTTTTTTACAAACATTTTAGAACATTACTACAGTATTCATAACTGATTCTATTAATTGATGGCTTAAGTTTTTTAATGAATATTGCCTCGAGAATATGTAGTTTGCTTTTGTTGTTTTCTGGGTGTAGGATAGTTGTATTACCGCTCATTATTTTTTTATATTGTGAATGTAGACAGGAATGGTGTTGTAGATGTCTACAAATGGATGAATCTTCGGACAAATGTAACGTAAGAGGTCTAGTTAATGAGGTTGCCAGTTTTCATGATGCAAATCAATATAGTTACAATAAAGCTTATGTCAAAGTTTTATTATATAGTTTTGTTAAAAAATATCCATCAGTTAATTGTCATACGTGATACACGTTTGGGTGATCATGTTTTGAAAGAGACATACCTGATTAGGCAGAAGATACTTCCTGTAGTATGCTGACATTTTTACTGCGGTAGACTGGTTACCAACCAAAGCTACAGAACCCAAGATGTGCTGCTATTTAACCCATAGCTGGAGAGAGAAACGACGGATTAATACTGTTCCTAAGGATATTTGCGCGTAAATGAATTCAAGGAATTCAAATGGAATTCGAACTCGGCTCTCCGATTTCTCGTTCTGATACCCACTGCATCACCCACGCACATTCGTTAAGTTTACTTACTTAACAAAACCAGACATTCCGAAAAAAATAATATTTTTGGGAGATCAAGTTTTTTTAAGTAAAATAAATGCAACCGATAAAAGACATAGTGACATATTTGAATAACACAATTTCACATATACCTGAATAAATGATTAATTTTCATATTATGAACTACTTAACATTCTATTACTTTCATCAGTCTTTCAAGCACTGAGATCGTGGGCATGACGGTAAACTGCATCCTCTTAATTGCTGTTTTTTCCTGGTCCACCCTGACCCGGAGTGGCAGCATCAGTTAGGGTCCCAGATATGGGCAAGTAGATAACCACACAAACAGGGGTCAAAACACTAAGAAAGTATAAAACTACACATTTATAAAAATATTTACATAAAAATAGACTTTTATAATAAAAAAAATACAGTTTTGAAGGAAAAATATTAACAATACATGTTTTAAGGAAAAATTATCCCATAACACATTTTTAAGGAAAAACTTATTCCCAGCGAAACAGTTTTGATTATAAAAATAGAAGACATTTTTAGTTTTCGAAAATAAAGAATAAAAACAAAATTTTCATTAAAATCTGACAAAATCAACCTTCTCACTATGACCAAACATTAAAAAATACCTTAAAACTCCACGTTTTTGGCATTAAATAACCCACAGAGTTGTTGATATGCAGTTAAACAAAACTCAAACTCAAACTCTTCCAGGCACTGATTCTGTAAACTTTTCAACTGTTGCCAATTTAACATTACTGCCGGCAGTTTTTATTGCTTCATAAAGATCTTTACTTGAATTTTGCTTTCAATTCGAATTTATATTTATTTTGTGAACCATGATTTTACAATTGTTTTTTTATTTATCGAGACTAGGAAGTATTTAATTAATTTGATGTTTTTGAATTTTTCCTTTTTAGGAAGATTGGCAACAGTCGGCTTCACAGAATGTGAAGGGGTATTATTTTGCATGGATATACTCTTGATTACGTCCTTCCAAAACACATCTTTTCCAATAACCCTCAGCATTTACATTTATATCGTCAACATTGAAGAGACGTATAATTTTAATGCCTACATGAAACAAGAGTCAAAATCTCTTAATTCATTTTACTTTTATGTCCTGATGTTTGAATCTTTTCATGAATCAATCAATCGAACTCAACCCAAGTTATAAGCGCCATCCAACATTCACCGTTAAATTTTATCTTATAAATCATTGGTTTCTTTGTCGAATTGCTATTCTTCTTATTGCTATGCTTAAGTGGCTTATTTTGATTTCATGTGTTTTGTTTCCCTTGTTCTAAATATTTTCCATCTTTTTTGTTTCCTTTAGCAAAACAGAATTTCTTAAAATATTTTCTTGCAATCCAATCCAACTTACTGATTACGCTTTCATTTTTTCATATTAAATTATTGCAACATTTTAAAGAAAGTTTTCTACTTGTTCTTATCAAGCAAATGTTTTTAATTTTTTTCTTTTTTTCTTTGATGTCAGTTCAATGTTTTTGGTAATTTTCAACTTGTTCCCATTTCTCATTAACTTTACAATATTTTGTTTCATATTTCAATATCGCATTTTTTATTTTTTTGAAATTAAAAATAAATATTAATAACTACACTCTTCTTTCGTTCTCTCTTCCTTTCTAGCTATCTCAGTTTGTTCTGTGAAAAATCGTTTCAAGCGGTTATAATATTAAGTCTTGCTTAGGCTACTCACCATGACGTCTGTTAGAAATACTCTTGAGTGACGCCACAGGACCACTCACTTAGATTACTTATTTTAAAAGGCGTCTAGATTAGTTCATTTGTGTTACCGGGAGTATTATGTATTATTTACTACCTATCTCAGTTTGATCATTATCTATCTATCTATCTATCTATCTATCTATCTATCTATCTATCTATCTATCTATCTATTTGAAGTTTCATTATATATATTTCATATATATATATATATATATATATATATTTAATATATAACAGACAATGAATGCCTATTATGCCTATATATATATATATATATATATATATATATATATATATAGTTTAATATATAACAGACAATGAATGCCTATTATGTTTAATCCTGAACCGTTTTATACATTGTATCCTGGCTTTAATTACAGGTGAAAATAAAAACAAAAAATGTCCAACATTTGGATATTTTTTTATTATGCTGGTTCTAAACTTTCGGCTCAAATGAGCTACCTTTAGATAGGTTACAAGGATGTTAACATAAAGACATCCACCATCAAAGATGATATTATCTGGTGTTGACATAAAACATTGATATGAGACGATAATAGTTACTGAATAGCAGACGCAGTTCGTAAAATTGTAATGCGGTTCTAGACGTCACTTCACATGAAAGTCCGAAATGTTAACAAAACCATATATCTAAATGAAATTTTCACCTGAACAATATATGTTTAGAAAATTAACTGCCGCTTTGATACAATATATATTAAAGAAATAAAAGTGTGTAGCTTGATGCTACATATTGTAAATGATATTAAAAAGCAAGCAACCAGTTTCGCTCCCGCTCTTCATGCCTCTACAGGAGAATTTAATCAGAATTTTTTAAAAAAGCGTGTCATGAAAATGAGGAGGATGAAAAAAATAATTGTGAATACACAGAGCTAGAGGCTAACAATATCGAGCCCCAACAACTCACGTTGTTTGCACAGGGCAGGCTTTCGGGACCCGATATATAAAGCCTCCAGAACCTTGAGATGGAATGAAGAGCGAGATTGGGACAAAGCAGTGAACCGATCTACACTAAAATGAGCCGCACAATTTTTATTCTGCATAAGGTGCTCGCAAATGGCGGAAACGTAGATATTTGAAACGAGACCATTTCGAGGCAAGGTGTGATTTCTTATTTTAGTTGGGACATGTTTTATTCTCATGTCAAGACGCTGAGTTGTTCTTCTTATGTAGTCAGCTCCACAACTATAATTATATTTATAAATTATGGAATTAATTTGGTGGGAGGAAGAACATCCTTGCGTGCAGAACATAACATGGGCCAGGTTTGAAATACAATACGTATCTCGGCCAAGAAAAACAACAATAAATATTATATGAATTTTGTCTAGCCATACTTTCACATTTTGACCCAATTCACAAAAGTCTAAGATAAACGGGGCATTTTTAACAGTATTGAGTTTATCCTTTTTTGAATTCAAAAATCGTGTTACAGATGACCGAATGAACAGTGTTGGGCGGATACCCTAAACTGCATAAGATTTCCTTCACAAAACTAATTTCATCATCAAGGAAAGACTCAGAACAAATCATAAATACTCTGTGAACTAGGGTTCTAATAATGTTTATCTTACGTTTTTTGGGACAAAAGGAATCCCAACGCGTATATAACCCCGCAAATGTTGGTTTCCTATAGACAGAGGTGAGAAAAGTTGTAGGTGTCCGATGTACTAGGACATTTAAAAAAGCTAGTTGAGAATTCGATTATTTCTCAACAGTAAACCTCAGTGCTGGATGGATACTATTAAGAAAAAAGAGAAACTGGTCTGACTCAAGTTCATTATCAAATAAACAAAAAGTGCCGTCCACATATCGACAATACAATTGAAGACGAAATGAACTACTGCGTATTCTCTCCCCGTGAAAGCACACAAAAATATTGGCAATTGCTAGACCCAAAGAAGAGCCCATCGCGACCCCGTCAATCTGTCGATACATAGTATTATTAAAGCTGAATTCAACAGATGACGTAGCAAATTTCATCAACTCTACAAAAACTGATTCAGGTATACTAGGTGGAGACATAGAGCTACGATAAAGTAAATCAGAGCAGATATCTATTGTTTCCAAAAAAGGTACACAAGTATATAATGAAGAATCATCAAAGGAACACATGAACTTACCCGAAGAAGATAATTTTCGAATGCGGTCAACAAAAGAACAGGAATCCTTTAAACAGAATCCACTTAAGTGTTGCAACACTGGCTCCAAAAGAGAAGACAGCCATTTAGCTACTTTGTGTTGTGCTGATTCAACATGAGAATAAAACAACATGTCCCAACTAAAATAAGAAATCACACATTGCCTTGAAATGGACTCGTTCCAAATACCTACGGTTCCGCCATTTGCGAGCACTTTATAAAGAAAAAAAATGTGTGCGGCTCATTTTAGTGTAGATCGGTTCACTCTTTTGTCCCGATCTCGCACTTCATTCCATCTCAAGTTTTTGGAGGCTTTATATATCAGATCCCGAAAGCCTGCCCTGTGCAAACAACGTGAGTTGTTGGGGCTCGATATTGTTAGCCTCTAGCTCTGTGTATTCACAATTATTTTTTTTCCTCCTCCCCATTTTCATGACACTTTTGAAAAAACTTCTGATTAAAATCTCCCGTTGAGGCCTGAAGAGCGGGAGCGAAACCGGTTGCTTTGCTTTTTAATATCATTTACAATGTGTAACATCAAGCTACACACTTTTACTTTTTTAATTAAATTCTGTACTTACAAAAATATTTTCAATATATATATATATATATATATATATAGAGAGAGAGAGAGAGAGAGAGCGATAGATCATAATTTTTTACTCGAGTTTCACACTCGCGTGAGCTTTAAATGACTAGTATGCTCCTAAAAGTCTGAAGACTGTGTGCAAGACGGGTAATGACTCGGACTGTCCTTCGATAGGAGTTAACGCTGTGAAGGGTTTTTGCACTGTCGAGCTAATTTAGGCGTTGAGCACTTTTTTATTGGGTCTGTCTTTAGTTCTTTTCCCTTTTGCTTTTCTTAATCGAGATTTTCTCTTGATTAGGGTGTTAGGTCTTTCAGTAAATTCTTTGTTGGTTTCATCAACGTATTCAACTTGCTTTAGTAGTACATACACACAAACACGCACCTTCCCCCATATATATATATATATATATATATATATATATATATATATATATATATATATATATATATTCTGGTGTTGTATAATGAAATATGACATAAACAAAGAAGATATTGTACATTTTTCTAATATAATAGGTTATTTGAATCTGAAATGAATGTATTGAGTGTCCCGATCTGTGGAAATTCAGTTAGTTGTTCTTTTTATGTCTCCCCCTACAGCAGAGACGAATTATTGCTTCACTCCGTTCAGAAGTATTTAAGAATTCATTTATAATAACGTCGTATCTTTTTCAGCCAAATGTTTTGTTTGACAAACTCATTTGCAGATAAATATATATATATAAATTGAATGTGAAAATTTCGCTTTTCCATAATACTCCTTTAGCACCCGATAACAGATAGGAGCTGCAGTGAAAAAATATAAGTTAATGGCCTTTACTTAAAGGAAGGAACATGAATTGGAATCGCATCAAGAACATGACCTTCATTTCTTGCAGATGATATGGCGACATTCGGGAGAAACTTTAAAACTCTTGATAATCAGAGATTCTCATCTGATTTCTCATCCGTCCTTGAAGTAATTTCTCAGTGGGGGAAAAACTGACTGGTTACATTTAATGCCTCGAAAACCAAACTAGTTAAAGTCAATCCACGCTGATTGGACTAATTACAATGAATGGATATCCGGTTGGAAAAACACTGTACTCCGGGAGACTATTGGGTCTTTAACTCACACTTGACTTCAAGTGAAACTTGTATATAAGATCCATCAATACAGATCCAGTAATAAAATATGGTCAGCTCTTTGTAACATTCCAGAAAGTACCTGACTCTTCATGATATTCTCCACCTTTACAAGAACCAGATCTGACCGAAAACGAAGTTCTCTTGTCATATTTGAGCGGGAGCTGCTCAATCCCTACTTTCCAGTTTCGATAAAATTCAGAAGCGTCTCTGAGTCTTTGTGGGAGATAAATTATTTTTTACCGTCCATCTTCCCTCTTTCACAAGCAGTATGTGGAAAGTCTGTCACTGATCTATAGCTGGACAAACTACATTTCTTGGTTCGTCACTTCTAACCTTCACGACTAGGACCTGTCGTGACGCACAGTAGCAAACAACCCACATTCTCTCTGTATTCCATCAGCGAGAAGTAAGTTTCACTCGAACAGCTTTTCGTGAACCCCTGCTATATGGAATCGACTCCCATGAGCCCTACACTCTGTTCAAGTCTACAGTTAACGTTCGCATCCTATCCGTACAATTGTTGTGGAGTAGTTTTCTCACTGAAGGCTATAATCATGCTATGTCGGTTGCTAATCGACTTAACGTACCCAAAATGCAAGGAACTTCGTAATCTTCCAATGAAAACTGACTCTTTAATATTCGGCTAACTGCCGACTAATATCAACTGCCTAGTAGTTCTACTGAACTCCAATAGATATCTAAAAAAAACTCCTATGAACTTCCTGTTAACTCCTATTAATATAGCAGAGAGAGAGTCCATTATCTGAGGAATAGGTGTGTTTCCCCATAACAATAATCTACCCCTTAATATAACCCTCTACTTCGAGTGGCTCCTGATAGTTGTACAAGGTGAACATTACAGTAAAAAGAAATTCCACTTTTCTCTATCCCTGGTGGCTCTGAGCACGCCTTCTTCAGTTACACCATGCAATCCTCGTTCCGTCATCCAATTGATTAGGTCCTTCAAATATGTTATCTGCTGCTTTCCCTTTTCTCGTTTCCCTCTACCTGGCCTGTTAGTATCAGATTCTCCAAGCCCTCCTTCCTCATTGCGTGTCCCAGGAACTTCAGCTGTCTCTTCCTGAAGCTCAGTATTAATTTCCTTTTTGTTTCCAATATTTCCAAGACCTCATCATTGCTCGATCCATGATATTCGCAGCATCCTTCTGTAGAACCACATTTCAGTTGCTTCAAGTTTTTCCTTCATCTTTGATGGTATTGTCCAGCGGTCACCACCGTATTGAAGGACGGACAGCACGTAGTAATCCAGTACTCCCTTCTTTGTTTTTAGCGAAATTGTCCTGTATCTTAATACTTTACTCAACATCTGGAATGCTTCCTTCGCCATGCCAATTCGCCTTCGGATCTCTGTGTCACATTTTCCGTCTTCTGTTATAACGCTTCCCAGGTATTTAAATTTTTGTATCTGCTTGATTCTGGTATCCCCGACCTGTATTTAGCATTTTGAGCTGCCCTTTTTACTGATGACCATGCATTCGGTTTTCATGCTGTTTATTTCTAGTTCTTTCTTGTTACTTTCTTCTGCTACCTTCTGTAGGAGTTCTTGTAGCTTCCTTTCTGTGTCTGCTATCAGCACTGTATCATCTGCGTACCTTAGGTTGTTTAAATTGTGGCCTCCGATTACGAATCTAGTTATAACTTCTAGGGTCCTCAAAATATTTTCGCTCTACAAGTTGAACAGATCCGGTGAAAAGACACATCCCTGTCTTACGCCCCTGTCTTTGTATATCTACTCATTTCATTGCCTGTCCGTATGCAAGCGGTTTGCTGTCAGTAAAGATTCTTTATTACTCTCAAGTCTTTCCCAAATATGTCCAGGCTGCCGAGCATCTCCATCAGTTCTTTGTGGCGTATTTTGTCAAACGCCTTCGCATAATCAATGAAACACAGGTATAAGTACTTCTTCATTTGTATTGCCTTTTTAGAGAGCATCCTAATCATAAATATGGCGTTCCTTGTTCCATTGTCTTTGATGAAACCGCACTGTTCTTGTTCTCTCTCTGGCCTGATTCTGCTTCTCGCTCTATTTATCAGGATTCGGACGATCAGTTTTGTTATATGGCTCATTAAACTGATGGTTCTGTGGAGTTCGCACTCGTTTACTCCTGGCTTCTTAGGTAGTGCCATGAAGATACTCTTGCTGAGATAAGCTTTGTTTCTATTCAGTTTGGCTACTGCAGATTCCACTTCAGAATTTAATATTTCCGGTCTATCTTCATCTTTGCGTATTATTGGTTGTTCTCTCTTGTCGTGGAAAAGATCTTTTATATATTCTTCCCATCGTTCGAGTATTTCCTCTTTCTCCAAAATGATTGTTCCATCCTTAGATTTTAGACATCCTGTTGAATGCACATTTGTCATTGAGTCATTTCTCTTTAGCCTGTCTACATTTTCTTATTTCCTTGTGTAGTTCCCTGTACTCCATTCCATGTCTTGATATCAATTTCTGCCTCCTTTGCATCATTTCCAGAATCTCTTCCGTCATCCACTCGTTTTTCTTTCTGCGCCTATTTTCTTTTGGGGCAATGTTGTTTGCTGATATCAGTATTGCTTCCTTTAGCGATTCCCATTTTGAGTGTCCTTTCCTAGTTTGTTCTTCGTATGTGGTTTGCATGCTGTTAGTGTATTATTTCTGTAGTTTGAGGTCATCCACAAGTGCGTTGTATATCGGTTTGGGTGCTGCATTAGGCTTCTTTTATCTCCGGAGTTTCACTTTTAATTTGCAGATGACTGAGACGTGGTCGTTTCCACAGTCAGCACCTGGATAGGCTTTGCTTTGAACCTCTGCATTTCTAAATCAGCTGTTAATAGTTATGTAGTCTATCTGTTTTTTTGTGTCACCTCCTGGGCTTCTCCATGTCCATAGACGCCGTGTGTGTTCTTGAAACCAGGTGTTAGTTATTACCTAGTCATTTGCCATGCACCATTGCACCCATTTTCTCCTCGTTCGTTGCGGATTCCTGAACCAAAGTTTTCATTTGTCATACCTTCCCTCTCCTTGTCTACTTTGGCATTCAAATCTCCCATGATGTCCTCATTTCTTGGCTTTTACATTTAGCCTTGGCCTTCTCTAGTGTGGAGTAAAAAGATTCTATTTCTTCCTCGGTGCTTTGTGTTGTTGGTGAATATATGACTACAATTGCTATGTTGAACGGTCTCCCTTTCAGCTTGACCAGGAGAACTGGCAGTATCCCAAAACACATTTCTTCATTTCCTTGTCCAGTATTATGACGACTCCTTTTTCATTATATTTGCCTCCAGCATATATTATCCTATGGTTGTCGCTGTTGAAGTCGCCATTATTTGGCCATCTGGTTTCGCATATTACCAGTCTGTTCATTTCCTGCTTGACATTCTCTAGTTGTCCGCAGCTGTTTAACGTCCTGACGTTCCAGGTCCCCAAGGTGATCCTTTCTTTGTTGCGCACAGTCGCAGGGTAAAAATCCAGAGACACCTGTTGCTCGTGTCGTTCCTTCCCGGGTGAGGGACATATTTTGGGAAAAACAGTCCCCTTTACGCCGTTATTGCTAACAGTCGCCGGATGACGATCAGATGACACCTGTTGCCCATGTCGGTCCTTACCGGGCGAGGAATTGCTCTCTTTGGGAGCAACCCTCTTCAAGCTGTTAGGTTTAATATATAGTTGTTGTATAGCCATGATTTTACGCAGGATAGAGATAGTGGAGTGGTATCCTGTTGCCTTCTGCACGGTGGTTTATTGAGACACCAACTCTAGTTAGCTGGCCGTTGACGCGTTAAGAGTTCCTCCTCCCTTTTTTTTATCCTACCGGGTTGCTAACATCCCGTATATATATTTAAAAAAAATGGAGGAGTGGAAGAAAGAAAAATATTAAAATATTAAGTATATACTTAATATAAAGTTGGAAAAGTTGTCTTGTAAAAAAAAGTCAATTCCCCTAGTTCCCCAGCAACAACTCACTAAGTCTGAAAGGAAAAAAATATTAAAACAAAGTAAAAAATGTGGCCAAGAAACAGAGATAATTTTCCCCCTTATTTCAAAATTAGTCTAACAGACTACTAGTGGTGCCAAAGCTATAGATTAACATTACCCGTAAACAGAAGATTGTATTCTTAACTTTCCTATTGATAATTTTGTCGCGGAGAGTTAAAACTGGCATTGATGATTTTGTGCCTTCTTGTAAATACCAGGTGAGACGAGAATCTTCTTGGTTTACACTGGCCTGTTCAGCCGATAATGGAATGACATTTTGCTGAGTGTAACAACGTACTAGTTTCACAACAGACGTCTATTTGTATTTAAATGAGGCCTCAAAAGGACTAAGTCATTATTTTCTGACAGAATGAGGTACTGAAACGTCATTAGAAACCACTAACTTCATTAGAAGCGACTAACAATTTTCTTTCTCGTGGTTACTGGTGGCTCTGTAATAATGTGTTAAATAAGAGTAAGTTTTCTTTCTCTCTCTTTCTCTCTCTCTCTCTCTCTCTCTCTATATATATATATATATATATATTGATTTATGACAGTCTTGTACTAAATATATATATATATATATATATATATATATATTTAGTACAAAACTCATAAATCAATTACCTATATTGGACATACTAATACTTTCTTGAATAGACGTCTTACAAGCCACTTATTCAGCAAAAATGTGATAATAAGATTTTTATTAACCCATAATATACAAGAACGTTTAATGAAAAATTCTGGTCGAAAATACGAAAATAGAAAAATACTGTTTAAATCCCAATTTCTAAAGTATCGCACTATCAGAGAGGCACTATATATCAAACAATTTTCCCTTACCATCAACCTTACATTTTTTATCAGTGGAAATAAAGTTAATTTTTTTTTCAAATTGAGCGACGCTCATGCGATGTTCAGACGTTCGGGTCACGTGATACCTTTTATAAGACGCCCTTTTTTCAAAAGCACAAAATAAATTACGTTACGGTCAAAACATGAAGATAAAATAACAACATTGCAAACGTAATATCCTTGAGAATGGACACTGAAGAGATTGAAAGAGCTTGTAAAGTAAATAATTATGGAATATTTCTACACTCATTATCTCTTGCAAAAAGCAAACATGTAAGAATAATAGAAAAAAATTTGATGTAAAATAGTAACCTGAGTATGTTGTAGTTCTCTAAAATATTCCTCCTTATATATATATATATATATATATATATATATATATATATATATATATCAGTTAGTTAATATGTGATATACGCTTGGGCGATCGTATGTTGAAAAAAACATGAGTGACTGGGCAAAAGATTAACCCGCAGGAAGTTGCCATTACTCTCTGCGGCAATATATATATATATATATATATATATATATATATATAACATCTGGGCAGTCGCAGACTAATGAGTCACCAATCGGAGAGAACCTATTTATCTCAAACGACTGCAGGATACAATATTCCCTGGATTTATTCTCTATCTTGCACAGGGATAGGACGAGACTCAACCATGACATCTTGGAGTCTCGGACCATCAACATACAACGTCCTGTCCTGTGCAGACAGACAAAATTGAAATAAATGTTAGAACTCTTTGGTGATAACTACCGGCCAACATAGGCAATGGCCCCCTTTTTGTTACATCAATCCTCTGTTTTTAACCTCAGATGTTGTTCAGAATTTCTGAAAACCTCTCTGTTTTAATTGCCCACGTTTTATTTCTGAAGACGTGTCGTCCGAAAGGCTTCTAAAATCCCCCTCTTATATTTCCCTTTTTAATTAAGATACTTTTGTATCTTTTATAATAAAAAGATGATCCTTTTAAATATACTTGTTAATTGGCGTTGGAGTAAAAAGTATCTGTTTATATATATAAACAGATTCTTTTTACTACAACACCAATTAACAAGTATTTTTAAAAGGATCATCTTATATATATACAGATTTTTTTACTACCACACCAATTAATATATATATATATATATATATATAATCATCCGCAGACAGATCTGTTTCGCTGTATCCCAGCTCATCAGTACAGTTATACAGCCGATTGCTTTTTACCCAGGATTATATATATATATATATATATATATATATATATATATATATATATATCCCGAAAGTAGTGGCTTGATGATAAAGGTCCAAAGGAGATTCTATCAATATCAATTGTTTAAAATTAAATAGAAAAAATGATTCAGACCTAACTGGTTGTTTCTCTACTTACATGCAATCAAATATTTAGGTATGTTATATTTATGGGTTTTCTTTTCATCCTCTCGTTACTCAATTTAAGGCGTTAACATTTGCTGATAAAGCTGAAAATTTTGCTCACAAATTCTTTTTAAAATCTACTCTTCTGTCATCTGAAGTATTTTTGCTTGACTTCCCATTTCAAACCTAATCTCTATTGAATAATATGCATATGAATCCTTCCATGGTTTCTGCTATCATCTCTAAAGTGGATCCTCATAAAGCATATGGATCTGATAGCATCTCTATCATAACCCTTAAGGAATGTGCTCCTGAAATTGTACCTGCTCTCTCTAAACTCTATAAGAAGTACCTTGTTGCTTCTTGCTTTGCTGCCTGTTGAAATTTCTTTTGTGTAGTATTAGCTTTTAAGAACTCAGTAGAATCGTCTAATCTTTCTATCAACATATTAACCCTCTACCTCTTTTTTCAAAGTACTCATAGATAACCTCTAGGAGAGTAACTCGTTGGGCTTTCTGAAGCTAATATTTTCCACTGACGGGATTTCGAAAGATTATATTGCATCTATTGATAATGTCTGCTATTAGAAAATTTCGTTCCCTTCATCGTGAAATATATTTTTATCACCAGAATCTATTTTACATATTTTTAATTCTACCACTCGTCCAAACTTTGAATATTGCTGCCACATCTGGTCTGATTCTTCTGTTATACATTTTGGAGATGCTTGATAAATTCCAAACAAGAATCTGCAATGATCCTGACCTGGCATCTCGACTTCAGTCACTTTCCCATTCACTTAGCACATTTTCACTGTGGCTTTTCTATAAATAAAAAAATCATGGTAATTGTTCTAATGAAATTTCTTCTATGGCACCTAGACTTTATGAATTTAAGTGCAGTACTAGATTGGCAGCAAGGTCTCATCATTTTAGAGTTGAAATGACTAGCTGCAACCTTCCCGAAGAATACTTTCATGATAATTGTCCTAATGAACTTTCCTCTATGGTACCTAAACTTTATGAATTTAAGCGCAGTACTAGATTGGCAGCAAGGTCTCATCATGTTACAGTTGAAATGCCAGGTGTATCCGTAAGAATTATGCTTACTGCTTATTCTCTTGCACTTCTTGCATGTGAAACTCTCTTCTAGTTTCTTGCTACCTTAGAAAATATTGATCCGCAAAAATTTAAATAGAATGTCAATCGCTATCTTTTGTCTTTTTAATAACACATCACTCAATGTGTCCCGGGCATGAAATATAGATGGCGCTACTAATAGAAAATCCTTAGGATTTTTATAAAGTACTAACCTTCGAATAGCAGGTGACAACATTTGGGCCCAATAGAAATATGAGTTTACAAATTAGAGTTATTTAAGTGAAGCTATTGTTGCAAATTTTCAAAACAATGAAAAACTCTGAATTTCATGTGTTGATAAATCATTGCTTTCTGATGTGAAAAATACTGTTCAAGCAAATCAATGGCTTGATAAGTGTTATTCAGACTCTGTACCGTCGGAATTAACGGTTAAAAGATGTTGTGGTGATTTTAAACGCGGTCGTACAGACACAAATGATGCTGAACGCTCAGGTCGCCCAAAATCGGCAGTTGTCCTGGGAATCATAAAAAATACCACAAACTCGTTTTGGCCGATCGTAAATTACGGGGAGCCGAGTTCGAATTCCAGCCGAATTCATTGCATTCACTTACGCACAAATACCCTTGGGAAAGGTATTAATCTGTATATTCCTTCCAGTTATGGGCTAAATAACAGGACAGATTGGGTTCTATAGCCTTGGTCGGCAACCAGTCTACCGCAGAAAGCAATGGCAACCTACTGCGGGATAATCTTCTGCCTAGTCAGTCATGTCTCTTTCGAGGCATGATCGCCCAACGTGTATCACGTATGGCACTTAACTGACTGAGATAGCAGAGAAGTGGAACATATCAGAAATCAATGTATTCACCATTTTGCATGAACATTTGTCAATGGGAAAACTGTATTCAAAGTGAGTGCCGCGTCTGCTCGCAATCGAAGAAAAACAATAACGAGTTGATGATTCAGAGTGTTGTTTACAACTGTTTCAACTCAATAAAAAAGAGTTTTTGCGTAAATATGTGATCCATGGATCCACCACTTCACTCCTGAGTCAAATCGGCAGTCAGCTGAGTGGATAGCATCAGGTGAAAGCCGTCAATAGCGACCAAAGACGCAAACACGAGCAGGCAAGGTTTTGGCCTTCGTGTTTTGGAATGAGCAAGCTATTTTGTTCATCGATTACCTTAAGAAAGAAAAAAACCACCAATAGTGAATATTATATTGCATTATTGGCGCGTTTGAAGGAAGAAATAGTAAAAAAAAAACGGCCACAAATGAAAAAGAAAAAGTGATCCTTCACTAAGAAAACGAACCGTATCACAAGTCGATCGCAATGATGGCAAAACTACATGAATTGCATTTCGAGATGCTTTCGCATTCTACCATTCTCCACATCTGGCCTCCATTTCACCCCAAGCAAGGCATTCCACTGCCACTATTGCGCTTGGGGCTACATAGGGGAGCTAAATAGGAAGAGTGGTTAGATATAGGAAATGTCAGAAATGGGGTGATAGATAGTTGGGTGGGTGGGAAGAGTGTTTGAAAGAGTGGAAGTTAGTTTGTTAGGAGGTGTCTATTGACCTTACATTTAAACTCCTGGAGATTGTAGCTGTCGGGGAAGCAGTCATGTGGGTGAGAATTCCACAGTCGGGAAGTGCGAGAAAAGAAACTGTTGGAGTAGAAGTTGGGTTGCATTTTATCGGTTTCACTAAAAATGGGTGGGATCTAGTTGCTAGGGAAAAGGATTTTGCTCCAATGAAAAGTGATATGGGAAGCTGAGGCTTATTTTGAGGCCAAAGACAAATCGTTCTACAAAATCATGCATCGAATTGTTAGAGAAGCATTAGAGTCAGTGTTACACCCTAGAAGAAGACTATGTTGATGAATAAAATCGAATTTTGCCGAAAAGTTGTAGTTTTATTAGTTAGTCCCGAGATTTATTAAGTGATGTGTTACATTTTTTTTATTGTTCTTTCTCCTTAATCGTGTTTTTCTCTTACTTTCTAACGCATAGTCACCTTTGTGTCTTAGTGGATTTATTGCCTTGCGTGGAGTGAAACATTCTAATAAATAGTAATGTTTGAGATCAGTTAAATATCATTAATTATCATACGTGGTATATGGTATATGCTTGGGCGATCATGGCTCGAAAGAAAGATGATTGTCAGGGTGGGAGATTTTCCCGCAGTATGTTGCCATTACTTCCTGTGTAGACTGGTTGCCAACCAAGGCTATAAAACTCAATCTGTCTTGTTATTTAACATATAGCGGGAGGGAGAAGCGACGGATTCATACCTCTCCAAAGGATATTTGTGTGTAAGTGAATGCAACAAATTCAACTGGAATTCGAACCTGGCACTCCGATTTCACGTTCCGAACCGATATCCACTTCACCACAACACATATTCTAATGTTTGAGATTATTTGATTAAAATGTTGTTTTTTTTATATATGGAAGGTGATCTTCTGTAATTTTTCTGTCAGTACTGAATTAATCTAACTGAATAGTGTAACAATGTGGCACCCAATGGGAATATATAAATCTAACCTGCTTCTCATCGTTCAATGGTAGGTGCCCTACTATTTGTTAATATATCTTATTTTCCAAATATCAACAAACTGAATTAATGCAAATTTTTCTCTTGATTTATTTCATTTAAAATGAATATGGGCGACAAAAACGGAAGTTTCCAGAAAAGCAACGGATAAGCAAATCAATAAAGAAAAGTGCGTATAAATATATATTTTATGTAGTGTGCGTAAGACGGGAATTGCATCGTGTATGGGTTTTTGTGATGAATATTAATAAGGAAAGCGCATCGCCTTTTCTGAACTTTTCATTTGCCTTGTCTACGTTTTGATGGAGAATCATGAATCTTTTCTTTGTAATAAATACGCAAATTCATTTGTTTTCCATTCGCTTACTTTCATTCACATCAGCGTTTTTTCTCTTTCTGATCAAGAATATCCTTAATGTTAAAATTTATTTTCTAAAATTCTCCAATATATATATATATATATATATATATATAAGAGTCTGCCTTCTTCCACCGAACGCCCATAGCCCAGAGGTAGAATCGGCGACTGACGCCAATTCGGCCGGGTTTCAATCCTGGGTTAAAAAGTAATCGGAGTCTAGCCGTACTGATGAGCTGTGATACAGCGAAACAGATCTGTCTGCGGATGACAATATTTACGGTCTCACACCCTGATCACTCTGGAAGTATGGTAGACTTTGAAAAACAGTAGCTACTCTGGCATGTACGCATCGCTCATTCAGTAAAATGAATTAGAGCACTCTGGCTATTGGGCGCGTATAATGATAATATATGCGCTAAAATGACTACCTTCTTCCACCACAACGCCCATAGCCCAGAGGTAGAATCGCCGACTGACTCCAATTCGGACGGGTTTCAATCCTGTGATACAGCGAAACAGATCTGTCTGCGGATGACAATATATATATATATATATATATATATATATATATATATATATATATATATATGAAATGAATTGTTTGAACTTTAATCTTTAATCGATACTCGTATTTAAGTAGATATTCTGTTTTTTAATTAAACAGTATTATATATTTATATATCGCAACAACCAAATCTGCTCTGAAATGTATCGTAATGTCACACAAATGTAAACATGTTACATGTTAGATATAAATATATAATACTGTTTAATTAAAAAAACAGAATATCTACTTAAATACGAGTATCGATAAAAAATAATGTTCAAACAATTCATTTCAAATTGTCGGTTGTTTATAACCAAGTTTCGTTTAAATTCGTTAATTTCCGTAACATGTTAATCGAAAATTGTGTTATTATAGGCTTGATTAAAACGTCGTTTAGACTGGAGGCCATTCGTGGTGGAGCGGTCTAAGACGTTGCCAGATCAAATGGTAGCTTCCCTTACGTAGACAGAGATCGCAGGTTCGAATCCTGCCAAATGACACACATTTTCGTAATAAAAATGTATCGTAAATAATCAGGCCAGTAGATATAAATATATAATACTGTTTAATTAAAAAACAGAATATCTATTTAAATACGAGTATCGATAAAAAATAATGTTCAAACAATTCATTTAAAATTGTCGGTTGTTTATAACCAACTCTCGTTAAAACATATTTCAACCACGGTAGTGGTTGAATATATTCTCAAGTCGGACATTGAGTGAATTTAGGCAGCTTTCAAGCTTCACCACTAAATCAGTTCCCATCCAAATTTCAAACAGTTTACGGAGTAATAGGAGACCCCCTTAGCTACATTGGAAATCCGAAAAGAAAGACTAACTACATAAGTGCATAAGTGAATGTGTAACGAATACTTCTAATAATAAATCTTATTCTGTAGAACTGTTTTCTGTTTAATATTTTTGCATGCGGTTTTCAACATTTACATTCTGATGATATCTTTTATCATTTTTATCAATCAAACTTTGCTTATTACTTATCATTTTATCAGAATTGATTACCAGAATTAATTATAAATAATCAGTTTTATTATTGTCTTTAATCAACTGTATATAATGTTTTTCTTTTTAATATTTTTGAATGCAATTTTCAACATTAATTTTTATTAAATTAATAGCAATGTTTGGAAGAATCATAGATTATATGGAAAAATGCGTGCATGTAAAGTAATATTTTTAAGATTATATTAAACCCGGAAAAGAACAAAAAAAGTTATTATACCGGGAAATGTAAAAGGCAACATATTCTAGTGAAGTTAAATATAAGAAATTTCTTACTTAAAATATTGCAGCTAAAAATAAAAATTTTAATGCTATATTTTAAGTAAGAAATATTAGGAATATAAATATTTTATCGTTCCAGGTTGTTTATGTCTTTGCTGTTGCTATTTTCCTTGTTTTTTGACGGTTATGTAGTAATTTATTTTGTTTTGTTTTTTGAAAAAGGCGAGTTCATTACAAGCTATCACTTGATAGGCACGAGAGGAATTCGCGTGAGCACTTTCTATTTAAAAAGTTCGATACTTTATTTCCACTATTAAATAATGTAAGGATGATAGTAGGAGAGAATTGTTTGATATACAATGTCTCTCGAATAGCGTGATGTTTTTGATATTGTGATCTATATAGAATTCTTGTTTTCGATCATAATTATCCTTGAAGGTTCTTGTAAATTATGGGTTAATAAATGTTTTTATTGCACTTTGTTTTGATAAGTGGCAGGCAAGGCGCCCTCTCAAAAAGGTGGTAGTGTTCTCAATATAGGTCATTGTTGTATGATAAGAAAAACTGAACTTCAGACGCTATATTGGTCAACGCTAATTTAGATTTGATGGGGTTATTTTCATTAGTGACAAGTTATGCGGTTTTCAATTTTCTGTAATATATTATAAAGTTTAGTTTTTCATGAATTATGGTAGAAATAGGGTGTTAGTAAATCTTTGAATAGTGAATTCGTTCTGCTTATAATTATTGTGCATTTTGTGGCAGTAAAATATGTTGATGTTTTTTGTATAGTATTTTTATGTATTTTTTGTACGAATAATTTTATTTGTTTATCCATGATGTAGTTGAAAAAATTATTGTTGACTAATGTTTGTTTTACGTATTTTAGTAAACTTAAGAATATCCTTTAGAAAGAGGAATTTGGTGCGATATTTTTATGAAATTTGCTTTTACTATTAAAATAATAGTAATAACAAACTTCTTAAAAATATATCTTAACTGGTATTGGCTATCATTGTTTAAAAGACAAGAGCTTTTACTAGTGTGTTTTTATACGGGTAAGTGTTAAATACTTTGAATTTTAGTTCTGTATCAACATCAAGGAAAGAGATTTTGTTATTGCCCATGAGTTTATATGTAAATTTTAGCGTTCATCTTTATAAAAATATTGTTTTCAGATTGATAATTTAGTCCTTATTTTTATCAAAAATAAAATGTCATCAAAATAACTTGTATAAACGTCTAGTTTATCAGTTGTTTAAACACTTTGTTTTCAATAGAGGGCATGTAACATTTAGAGAATATAGAACCTAATGTATTCCCATGCTGACACCGTTAGTTTGGATGTAGGTGTTACCATTTAGAACTTAAAATGGAAGTTTGGTGGTACAGGTGGGAAGTACTTTCCGAAGAATTGATAGATGAATTTTTGAAGAAGGGTTTCTAACTCTAGTCACTTAATATGTTTATTGTTTCTTTAACTAGAAATTTGATAAAAAAGTTATCATCATCCAGCGAAGCTAGAGTATTACCTATATGGAGAAATTCACTTGTTGATGCAATCTTTTAATTTTCCGGTGTCTGTATAGAAATAATGTGACTGAGGGTTTTTGTTAGTCAATATACAAGAGTAGGTATTTGCGATATGATGGACCGGATAGGAAAACATGGTTTATGAGTTAGCGTAAATATATCCTGGTTGGTAATCACCGACGAGCGTCTTGATTTTTAAGTCACAAACTCAGTTTGTTATCTATCTATCTATCTATCTATCTATCTATCTATCTATCTATCTATCTATCTATCGTTGACCCTGCTAAGAAGTCTAGCAAGAAAATAATACAACAACAACAACCAAAATAGGAAATAACGATATATATTAAACACAGAAAAATACAAATACTTGGAATTCTGTTAGTAGAACGAATAAATACGGGTTAGGTAGAAATACAGTAACTGGGATTCGCTATGGTAGTACGGTGGCAGTCTTGGAGATCTCCCCTGATTTATGCTGATCTACTGATCTCTCAGAGCTCTCTCTGCCACCTCTTGTGAGGGGAAGTATATGTAGTTGTAGGAAGAGTTCACTCCGTTGAAAAGGGTGATGCCACCATGACACCCCACCCCCAAGTTATTTTTCTTTATGTAGGGAGCTTTAATATCTCTTTCTTTTATTATTTATCATTAACGGTTCGATGAACTTCCTTTTCTTACAAGATTTTCTTGTTCTCGGTACTTCTGGGGGTCTTTGTAACTCGAATGTATCAAAAATCATGTCCATAGTTTCTCCTTCTTGCGGTGGTGTGCTGGTTTCTTCCAACCGCCTTTTCTTTATTTGATTTATATCTTCTGTGCGTGTTTTCTTGACCTTGAATTGTGTATAGCATATTTCCGATCATATTAGTTATTGTACTGGCTTCCCAGTAAGACGTATTGTTTTTAAACATTTGATAATATATTTTTCTCCTGGGCTGAAAGACCTCTTTGGTACGAATGACGTTGGCTATTTTTTGTTTTGCTTTGGCAGTAATTTGTCGAATACAGATTTTATTTTTCTTCCAAACATCACCTCCACCGGTGACAGTCCTGATGTTGTCTTATTATTTGGGGTAATCTTATACACCTGCAGAAACTGTTGCAGTGCTTTCTCTGTGGGCAACCCGTATGCATTTTTCAGCGCTCTTTTTGGGTTGTCAACTAATCTCTCAGCTTGAACATTTGAACGTGGGTGATACGGTGTAGTTGTTATATTGTTAACCTGGAACATCTCACAGAACTCCTGAAAGTCTGTGGACATAAATTGTGTTCCGTTGTCTCTTACCAGACAATCCACTACCCCGAACCATGCGAACAGTTCATGTAGTCAGTTAATAGAGTTTTCTGCCGTTGGATTCTTGTAGCGAAAAATCTTCTGTAGCTGTCTACTGTGATTAAATAATAAAATTCGTCTATAGGTCCCGCATGATCTACGCCATGGTTTATCAGTTTTCGGCCAAGGTTTTTGTATTATTGGGGGTGCCCTGGCATCTAGAACGCAACCCTTATGTTTTTCTACCATTTGCGTGAAATCTTTATCCATGTTCTTCCAATAAACGTAACTTCTCATTAAAGCTTTTATACGATTTTTCCAGGATGTCCCAAATGGAAATTCTTTAGTATTCTTTTCTGTTTCGTTCCTAATTTCTAGTAACGTTACTGGCAGTTCAGATACTGTGTTTCCCAGTGCTGTTTTCATTTCTTCTTGATTGTAATGCAGCTATTACTGAGTTTTCCAGCAGTTCATTATTTTTTGGTACTAATCTTGACAAACTGTCTGTGTGCTCAGTCTTGTTGGAAATCAGTTATTCCAATTTGAAGTCGTAGTTAAGTAATATGATTTCTCATTGTAATAGCCTGTTTGCTGTATATGTTGGTAAGCCTTTCTTTGAACCGAAGATTGTCAACAACGGTTTATAATCAGTCTGCAGAGTGAAATGTCTTCGTAAATATACCTGTGAAATCTGGTTACAGTAAATATGATCCCTGGAGCTTTTTTCTCAATTTGTGAATAGTTTTTCCGCTGGTAATAGTGTTCTTGAAGCGTGTGCGATAGGTCTTTTTTCCGTCTGACATTTTGTGCACCTACGCCATACGAGTTCGCGTCACTCGCTATTATCAATTTTAAATTTCGATCGTAGTGTGTCAAAAACAAGTCTGACGTTAATACTTTAATAATTTCTTCAAACGCTTCTTGGCATTGTGCCGTCCAACTCCATTTAATGGAACACGCAATTTATGCATATTGGCAATGAATTCTTGGTAATAATTTACCAATCCAAGGAAACTTTGTAGTTCCGCGATATTTCTCGGTGCTGGCATATCATTTATTGCTGCCGCTCTTCCCGGATCCGGCCTTCTTCCATCCTTGTTTATAATGTGCCTTAGGTATTTAATTTATGTCAGGAAAAGTCGCATTCTTGTTCTTTAACTTTTAATCCATAGCTTTGGATTCGCATAAATACTTCTTGAAAGTGTTTCGCATGTTGTTCGACGCTACCGCTCTTTATGGTCTAAATATTCTATGGCAAAGTCTAGTCTAGCTAGCTATCGTTTGTTAGAAAATCTCTGGTGCTAATTTAAATCCAAAAGCAATCCTTTGACACTTATAAAATTCTTTGTGTGTGTTAATACATAGTAGCTTAGAGGTCTCCTCATCCACTGGTACATAAAAATAGGCTTTGCTTAGATTAATCTTTGAGAAGTATTTGCCGCTGTTTAATCTTATGAACACTTCCTCTAGCAGTGGTAATCCTTTATTGCATTGTTAAAACCTGTTGAGAAATCCGCGCAAACACGAATTTCGCCTGATTTTTTATTAACATAGACGGTCGGCGTGCCCACTGTCTAAATTCTACTTTTGTTAAAATCCATGTTTCTATAAGCCTATCCAGTTCCTTATCAATTTTTCCTATTGATGCAAAGGGATAATTTCTTTTCTTTTTAAATATTGGTTGTGCGCCATCTTTCAATTCTATTTTTACTGCTACCTTTTTACGTCTACCCAATCCTGGTGAAAATGCGTCGGAGAAATTTTCTTTTAGTTTTTCTTTTAATTTCTCTGCTTCTGTTGGTTCACTTTCTATCTTCTGACAGAAAGTATTAATAGGTAAATCCCAAAAGGTAAATTTTTGCATCCAATCTGTACTGAAAAAGTTCTCAGTATTTTTTAAAACGAACATTTTGAGTTTTTTTTTTTTGCTTTTCCATTGAATAATAGATTTGTAATTACCTCTCCTTCGAATTTTATTGTTTTCCTTTTGCTGATCTTGCAATTTTGTTTGTACTTAGCATGGTGAGCTTATTCAGTTTTCTAATAATAGTCAAATCGGAGCCTGAATCAAGCTGTAACTTGATTCTTTTGTTTAGAATTTCAGCTACAACGTATTTTCTTCTGTTTATTCCGTCTTCATGTTCCGTTCTAGCAGCTCTAACCCTGCTTTTGTTTCTTTAGTTCTAGTTCTGCAATGCGAACGTTTGTGTCCTATTCTGTTACATGCTGAACAGGTTTTATAACAATACATGCAGTCTTTGTATCAGAGAAGAGCTCCACATCTATAACACGAACTAGGAGGAGGTTTCTTTTTGAATTCGTAATTGTTTTGATTTTTGTTTGGGGAGGGTAAAAATGTGTATTTCTGTTTTGACTTTTCTTTGGGAAGGGTTGAATATATGTCTTTCTGTTTACTTTTCGTATATGTGCGATGCCCGATTCTTCTATGACCCTCGAGTCTTTCTTGATACTTATACACCTCTGACAATCTTCTGCTAATTTCTGCAACGTCAGTTCTGGCTTGTTTTCCAATTTTGTCAGAATTCTTTTACTCATTTCGGAGTCTTTTGTTGATACTAGTCCTTGGACAAAAATTAAACACTTGAAATTGTCTTACGAGAGTTCTGATAGTTTATAATCGTCGCAGTGTTTATTCACAATTGCTGCGAATATGGTGTGATCTTCGTCTTCTTAGGTTAAAGCATTTCGATCTTTTATGAAAAAGTGAGGTCTTCGGGCTGAACAGTTCTGTTAAGCAATTCACTGATTCCTCGAAAGTTAATTTGTTCGTCTTTTTTTGGAAATATATAGTCAACGAACTTTGTATGTTCGAACGTCCCTAGTTATCTTAATAACAACCTGAATTTTGTGTCTGACCATGTCTCGCAGTGGATTTTTAAAAAATCCTCGTATCTCCTAAAGTAATCTTCGAAAGTTTTATCCTCGTCAGGAAAGTATGTGAAATTTTCAATTGAGTCCCATATTACGTTCTGAGAAAATATAGCCTCTTTTCCGCTGTTCTGTCCTTTGTTGTTTATAATTTTCAGTATTAATTCTTGTAATTCCATGTGTCTGGTTTCATTTTTTGCTGCATTTCTATTTTTTTCTCTTCCAATCTTTGTTGGAATTTGAATTGTTTTTTAACAGTTCAACAATTGCTGTTTGGAAATCTATTTTGTTTTGTTTTCACTTATTTCTGTGATGAAGGGAAAAGAAAAACTTTCTTTTCTTTACGTAGATGCCCAGGGATATATTTCCTTTAACCTTGTCGCCACTTCGAATGACGACTGCAGTTCAAAAACATAAATTCTGAGCTTTCTCGTCGCTTTTTGTGGTTGCGACTGTTGGTAAAATAATTCCTTTATCTCTGCGCAATTTTTTGAATATTTCGTCGTCACTTGTCGTGGGACGATGTTTTTCTTATTTATAACTCCGCGTGAATTTTTTGAATTTTTGTTGCTCCTTGTCGTGGGGACGCTGTATATCTTTTTTGTATATTACCGCCTTCGATTCTTGGTCACCACTTGTCTTGGGTGACTGACGTGACAAACGTATCTCTTTTTTTATATTCCCGCGTGATTTTGTTCGATTCGTCGTCGCCACTTGTCGTACACTCGGTTAAGAAGTCCAGCAAGAAAATAACACAACAACAACCAACATAGGAAAGAACGATATATATTAAACTCACCAAATTACAAATACTTGGAATTCTGTTAGTAGAATAAATAAATACGGGTTAGGTAGAAATACAGTAACTGGGATTCGCTATGGTAGTACGGTGGCAGTCTTGGCTATCTCTGCCTATTGCTCTCCTGCTTTATGCTGATCTGCTGATCTCTCTGAACTCTCTCTCTGCCACCTCTTGTGAGGGGAAGTATATGTAGTTGTAGGAAGAGTTCATTCCGGTGTAATGGGTGATGCCACCATGACACTATCTATCTATCTATCTATCTATCTATCTATCTATCTATCTCAGTTTATTCATATCTATCTATCTATCTATCTATCTATCTATCTATCTATCTATCTATCTATCTATCTATCTATCTGAGTTCGAATTCCAGTTGGATTCAGCTATCTATGTTGGATTCATTACATACATTTACGTGCTAATAACCTTGGAAAAGATATGGGTAAAATAGCAAGACAAACTGGGTTCTATAGTTTTGGCTGACAACCGCTCTAGGAGAAGGAAAACTCTGAATTCAAACCAGTCTGGAGAGGGTCTTTCTCCGTCAGACTATTGTGGCCAAAGAAACACCACTTCAACATGCAGTACATGTGGTATCCCTACGACTCTAAGGAGTCGTGCAATATTCTATCTATCTGTTTTTTTTTTATTTATGCTGCTGCTGTTGAAAATAAAAGTGCGGCACCTTAAAAAAGGTTACACTGGGTTACTACAGTTTTAATTGCCGTACTGATTGTAACCTTATATTAAAACATTCAGGATACTTCGACCAAGCAACTAGTATTACTCCAGCCTCTTCCTTCCTTGACCAGTGAGGAGGGGATCGAAATATAGTCTCGTTCATCTAATTTCTTTTGGTAATATTAACTGTTTCCTGATGAGAAAACATTTGGCATTCATTGATTAAACAGCAGTGCTACTTTCAGATTAAATTTATTAAATAGTTCCAGTAAAACATTTTCCAGGTGAATAATTATTTTCATAGGAACTACTCTGACGAACTTTTTTCCCTGGTTCCCCGACCACAAGTATTTACGCCTGCATTGGTACCCAAGGTACCACAGTTTTACCGTCGGAAGATAATGTAACCACCTCTTCTACTCTAAAAGATTATTTTCTCGAACTTTCCTTTTGTGTCACTCTCTTTCGTTTGCCTGCTTCTCTGGCAGCTAGAATCTTCAAAAGTTTAAATGTAACGTCAATTGCTACGTACTATCTGCTTAATTCCCATCCACTTTTTTCTATCCTCTGTACCTTGTTTTTTCTCTCTCACTGAAACTCCCTACACATCAGTGGTGATCCTGCCTTGATAATGGGAAAATGATTATAAAAAAGGCTTTCTCATATCCAGTCACGTTTATCACTCTTTTTTAGTATCGATTCTTAAACAGACCAATTCAATTGTTTCTGTTGTTAATCCTTAAGAGATATGTGTACCGCCATTTCACAATCATCTGCATGCTTCATTCGCTTAAACCCATTTTTAATCATTGAACAGAAAAAGAGGTTGTATACATCTAACAATTTAGATATTACTATATAGCAAGCTCAGTATATCGGAAGCTCAATATATCGGAAGTTCAATATAGATATCAGAACAACCAGTACGATAAGGCTATACCAGCTGTAGGCATAATAGACATATTATTTTTATTGTTATCATTATTATTGAGTGAGAGAACAGTACGTCAGGTGATTCTGTGGTACAAATAACGAAACGCCATTAATCCCACTCGGGACACTCGATCTGATAAATGTATAGCAGGTACTTGCAAGAAATCCAATTATGTCATATAAGGGTGAAAAGTTTTCATAAAAGCAGTCAGTGGCCTTGAAGTCTGGGCACAAGTAAACATCAAGTGCGGTAACGATATCGTCTGAGATGGATACCGACTGAGGTTTGTCTCAAATATCTCGTTGCCTTGTCTGTCTCATACTTCAAACATAAAGCAACAAACTGTTATGTCGTGAGTAAGAATAAATAACTCAATAGGTTAATTGTTGTATTCCGTGAAAATAGTATTTATAAAGGTTATTAGTATACAATACAAGAATAGAGGTTAATCGCCTCAACCGTCGTAAGACGTAGTATGAGCAATGGGTACTTCCGGGTCGTCACCGGAAGTCTACGACTGACTTGTCGATACGGCTGCTCGGCACACTCTCCTCACGTAGATGCCACCATTACTTTACATAGTAATGGAATAGTCCATTGTAGCCGAATAGGTGCGGGCGTCCCAACACAAACCTTTCAGCACTTAACCATGATGCTCTTCCGCTAGTGAATAGAGATGGACAGTGAGTCAACCGTTAAGAGACAAATTTTTATGCCTCCAAATTTAACATGCAAATCTGTGGTATGAAACAATATATGTAGCTGAGGTGATAACTTAAATTACCAGAAAAAACATGTACAAGGTGCGATGGATAAAGTGCCGTCTAAATAACACAAAAATAGACATCACATTTTAACAGATACATTCACCAAAATTCCACCAAAATATTTTGAAATGATAAAGAATAAATTTTAAAAAATCACCACAGATGTAAACTATGGCCGTCAGTCAACTCGAAAACTCCTTGTTTAAGTTTGTGAATGTTGCGATTATCCTTGCCTTCAGTTCAACTTTAGTGTTACAACGAGTTTTGTTGGTCTCTCGCTCAACTGGGTCCCACACATAATAATCATGGGGGTTGCAGGCTTGGGAGTTATGGGTTCAGATTTAAGGGATTATGTGATCGCAAAAAATTGTCTGGCAGCCATGACTGGGTTCGCCTGCTTGTGTTTTATAGTTCAAATTCCTGTTGCCAAACATAGGGTCTTCCAGCAGCTATTTCTTTTAAAAATCAGGGTAACACTACCTTCTCAAGTCACTAATGTATGCCACTGTGCTGATTCTGACTGCCTGTGAGAAGATGAATGGAGGTATAACATCACCATCACTAGTGATCACTCCAAAAAACAATGATGTTGACGGGATATATCATCTAACTCTTTCGAAATCCTCTGGAGTGTCCTCAGATTGACAACCAAGCATTCTGAAAATGTTCATATTAGAGTTTCCGGCCTAAATACAAAGCAGTATAACATGACGTTTCCAAATTTCTGGCGGAATGATTTGCGTCATGGTGCTCTTTATCTCACAGATGGTGCCCAACTGACCATACTATATTGTGCAATCGACAAAATCAACAGCAAACATGTCCCATGCGCGAAACGAAAAATAAAAAATGATGTAAATTTACCCATCGTACGCTGTACATCTTAACACCAATCAATTGTTATCATTGAAATTTACACGATTACGATTTTCAGACATCGGAAATAATTGATTCTTTGTTGGTTCTTAAGGCTTTGGCAGGTAAGAATATTCCACGAGATATACAAGATGCCATGCTTAAGATTGTGGTTTGTTGAAATTTGTTTTGATGTGTGCGATTTCGAGAGCATCAAGCTGAGAATTTCACAGTTTGTTTTTCAAATTCTGTACCAATTTTCTACCAGATTAACATTTTTTCACAGAGTTTGTCTTCTGCATCGGAACTTGTTCAGCTCCTATCAGACTGTCAGGTTTTTCTCTCTTATCCTCAACTAGTTTCTCATAGAAATTATTAATTGATTTATTTTTTAATAATTTTACTTTTATTTTTTAACCCCAAACAAGTCTAATATGCCACTAAGATCCAAGTGAGTGAAAATGGATAAGAAAACTTCAGAAGGAACCAAAAACCTAATTCCGCAATATGTCCGCAACATATTTCAAAACCTTTTGTCGTTACAGCTTTCAAGATAATGATCCAAAGATCTACATTCGCTTGCAACAGAATATTTTAATGCTTATCAATCCGCTTTCGCCACATTTTCTCGCTGTTTATAATCTGATCACGTTTGCGTTTGGTTGTAATAAACCAAATTTGACTATAATGTTGCCTGTGTGCATTTCCTCTTCTTTTGTCAATAGTGAGATGCTCTTTGGTAACTTTATTGCCTTCCATGCTTACTTTCCTCTTGAGGAACATGTTATCATAAACTTTCCCAGCGAAATTCCCTGGAAAAAGCTATTAAGGCAGATTAAGACAGGCTATAGATCTTAAATATTCAAACCTCAAGATTGGACTTAAGCATGAATTAAGTCATGGGTGAAACGGACTACCGTCGCTGGGTGTTGACCTCGGGTTCCACATTCACGTACGTTTTATTTCAGATATTGTGAAATTTAACCCATAAATGTAACTGTATTTTTATCACTCGTATATATATATATATATATGCTATTAAATATAAGAGACAATGAATGTCTATTATGTTTAATCATGAGCCGTTCTAAACGTCGTATTTTTGCTTTAATTTCAGTTGAAAATAAAGACAAAAATTCTCCAACGGCTCATGATTAAACATAATAGACATTCATTGTCTCTTATATTTAATAGCATATGTCTAGAAAATTACTTGCTGCCTCGATATACTAAATATATATATATATATATATATATATAATTCCAGGTAAAGAGGACGCAAGGTTTTACAATTTTGAGTTCCTAGGCAATTATTTTTTTTATAAACAGTGCTCAGTACAATAAATATTGCAGAGCATAATATAATCATATAATTATGTATTAAAAGTACATTACGACATGGAAATTTCTATGTTTCGAGAAAGAATCTAGTCATCAGCCAATGTTGGATGTTGGTTGTGAAAATGGCTTACATTTAAATGTAAATCATTTCCACAACCTACATTCAATATTGCCTCATGATAACATTCTATCTCGAAACGTAGAAAATTCCGTGTTGCAATGTAGTTTTAATACATAATTATATGACTATATAGGTAATGATGGAAAATCCGTGGACAGAGAGGGCAATCCAAAAAAGCTATTTAATATAAAATATCAATGAGAAAGATTTATGTAGAGACGTCTATGGATATTAACCAGAACTGTATGAGATACATAAAGAACATTTAGTACCCATCTCTTCAGTCCGCAAAAAATACAAATGGTTTAATTTTTTAAAAACATTCAAAAAGCGGTGTACCGGAGTAATCTACCAAGCAAATATCTCCCCTATAAACATGAAAAAGATCTATCAAGTTTAGATTGGAATTTCAGCTGGAGAATTTAAACAACGTTACTACGATCATAAACACCCCTTCTCCAACCGTATTCTAAAATTTCAGACTTCACTTTTCTGAAGATTTTGGAAAATCAAAGTGATGAGACTCAACCTAATAGTGAATTGAAGATTATTACTTTCGGCTTGCACCCCAATAACCTTCACGGGAGATATAATCTATGTTTATTAGAAAAAATTAAAATAATAAAATATCTTAGGCAAAATTTGCTTTTAAACCTTAGAAAAACATTTATAAGTAAATGTTGTCATAAGTTCAAATCTTTAAATTTTAATTTTAATTTTAGATAAGATAATATAATTTTAAATTTCCGTGATATAGTTGTTTTCTTTTACTTCTTTTTACAATACTAATACATGTTAACCACTTTTAACCCTTATCTTTTCTTATCTAATCGTTTGATATTAGTTGGCTCCTTGAACTTCAATTTCAATTTTATTAACCTGTCATTTATTTATCCTATATAATTAGTTTATTACCTCTTAATGCCACTTCATTATTAAATAATTAAATTAATATCTCCCATTCCTTATAGCCCCTTTTTACACTAGTTCTAGTTTTCTTTTTAAATTTCGGTTCTATATTTTGATTTTTTATTATTTCTTTTATTTTTAAATTTTTTATTTTTTATTTTCACCGAAGTGAAAATTAACATATTTTGTTTCCTGTAATACTGCATAATCTTGATTTAATTCAATTTAATTTTAATTTATTTTCTAATAACTTTAATTATTCTAAATTATTTACCTAGGGGTTTTTCTCCTCTTATCAGCCATATAACTTGAGATTATATATATATATATATATATATATATATATATATATATATATATATATATATATTATGACAATTTCTTTTATTTGTCAGATTAACAATTTATTTATATCGGAGTTGTTACTTAAGTGTTGATACCATCTTAAATTTATTTCTAATTTATTTTACGTTTATCTAAATTTTTATTTTCTTTATAATAGTTGATTTTTCCTTCCCATCGGGTACATTATTTATTTGTATTATAAATTAGTTTTCGTATTTTTACCTATTTAATCCTATTTATTTTGTTTTTTATCTTAACAATATTCAAACCATATTTCAGTTTGAAACGCAGGAAAAATAGTTTTGAAAAAAATGGACAAAGCCGAGCGAAGTTCATCATTTTTCTTTTCTATATACGGTTTTATATTTTTTAATGTATCCTCTTTGCAAGTGTTTCTTTCTTGTCTGCCAATCTGACACATATTTTTCTTTCGTTATTCTTCCTTTCCCCTTCGTCTTTTTTCTTTTAGTTCTTTCTCTACTTCTTTTCCATCTTTCTTTTCTTTGCCCTTTATTTAATTCCGTTGTCTTTACCAACACATACACTATAATAAATAATAGTATTTTCCATAATGCTTAAGATTGCTGACGAAGCGATGCGTGTTGACTGAACTGTCCACTCGTATGTGCAATATACTCCGGTTACAATTTTACACACACACACACACACACACACACACACACACACACACACACACACACACACACATATATATATATATATATATATAAGTATACATATACATATATATATATATATATATATATATATATATATATATATATATAAAGAGAGAGAGAATGAACGCAGAAAAGTTTGTCACTTCGGTGAATAGTGTTATTTCATTCAAGCCGACATCAAAGTTTCGTGAAGGCATTATTGTGATGTTTTCACTCTTCAGGGTCATTTGTTTATTCTCCTAAAGAATGATGACATCATATCTATAAATTTGTATTTGACTTCATCGAATTTAAGTACCTTCTATTGTATTATTGCATGTTCCCAACAATTGTAAGCAAAATTCTAACGGCTAGGTACAGGGTTTCACTTGCCATTGTGCAACACAGTTTTAGATTTGTGAACAAATAGTTATAGACATTTAGCTGGAGACACGCTTGATGGATTCGAATGAAACATCTAGGGATGATTGGCCTCATGACTGGTACGAACTGCTTAGATTTTGGGTTCGAACTGCTATGGTATAAAGTTTCTGGGGGTTTTTTTTCCCGATAATGACTCTTTTGTCTTGACAAAGGTTTGCGGTCTTTGATCTGCTCTTTCTAGTTTACTATTATTTTGATGACTTTTTCAAATATAGAAAAATAGTTTTGTCTTTACGAAAAAATATTTTTAAAGTTAAAACTTTTAACTAACACTGCTTACTTTCTAACATGATAGGTAATTTTTAGTATCTTTTTCATATCTGACAAGTATTGTTTTTACATTTATTTTACCGTAGTTTTTGTTTTTATATATATATATATATATATATATATATATATGTGTGTGTGTGTGTGTGTGTGTGTGTGTGTGTGTGTATATATATATATATATATATATACATATTCTAAATAGTATTTAAAAAAGCTGCAAAATTTTTTTGATATCCCAAAGTTGTATTTTGACTCATTTTTTTATTTACTTTATATTTTCTTTTTCTTGCGTTTGGATAATAAATATTGAATTTATCTTACAAATTAAAAATAGGCTGCAAAAATTTTATAAGAGTTCATTTTTACTTTTAATATCCCAAAGTTTTATTTTGACTCTTTTTCTTGTATTTTACACTTTTTTGCTTTTAGATAACACATATTCAATATATATATTATAAATAATAATATTTTAGTTGAAAAAATAGTGCCTTCAGAAAAGTAATGAGATAAAAAATCCTTGAGAGTTAATTTAGTTTTCGGGATGTGAAATAATATTAGTAAAAACACCAAAAATAGCTAAGAAACTTTATCTCGTACCAGAACAAGCAGACCAATTATCGCTGAAAGTTTAATTCGAATTCCTGCAGACTTTCTTGAAATATCTTGACCATGGACAAGCAGACAGACAAACAAAAAGACAGTCAAACATGACCAAATACAATACAAATACAATAGGTAATTATTATTATTAATAATAATGATAATAATTAATATTAATGAGAACGACGTAGGACAGATGATGAAACCAGAAACTCATCAAAAAAAAAAAAAAAGAAAAAAGAAAAGAAAATGTCAAATCCTCTGGTGGTTTAAAATTTCAAGCGATCCACGTTGCTAGACCAGATCCAGTCATCAAATTGATGATCATTTATTATTGGTTGGCGCTGCTCGAAGTGGCCATAAATCTTGAGTGAAAGAATTAGCTTATTTACATTTGGTGAAAGAATTGCAAAATATCGTGAAACATAAACGTGATAATTGTGGTCATCATTCGAACAGGTTCAAAGGTAATTTTCAAAGTGGTTAAAAATAATAGACTTCAGCGGACAATCAAAGTAAACAGAACAAAAATCATATTATTTCAACTCAAAGACTGATGTGAATATTAATTTTTATGAGTCATGTTGTCACTTACTCTCGCGGGAAAACATTAGTTCCTTTTGATGTGAAAATAATAATAATTATAATAATAAATGGAGCCATCGAATTGATTGGAAATGTGTCCAATAGACTCATTGGAAGGATTTGGGTAATTCACGCCTTAAAGAAATACAAAAATATTTGTTCTCACTTGTACAACTCTTACATTACGAAGATCTTCAGCTATGTAAAGTGTATGCGATCGTACATTTGCTTTTTCGGTTTTTCAAAAATGATTAGTGGAGAATGTCATGAAGCCATTTCTGACTTTAGGTCATGGATTGGGACCCTGAAGAAAATGTGTATATAACACAAATCAAAGGAAACAACAATAATAATGATAATAATGTTAATAATAGCCTTGATAGGTATGTATCTAGTAGCTCTTCATATTAAATGATTGGACGGTTGTTAACCTGTACATGTTTTTTTTTTTGGTGAATTGAGATTCTTATATACTGTCACTGGATCTGGGAAAACAACGAGGACTACTTATGTATAAAAATATTATTTTATATTTTTATTCTTCGGCGGTGACATTTATCCGGAGCAGAAGGGCAGTCAAAGAGAGAGAGAGAGAGAAAGAGAAAGAGCGAGCGAGCGAGCGAGAGAGAGAGAGAGAGAGAGAGAGATCGCACATACGAAGGAGCCGTCGGGAGTCATTACACAGTCTCTGTCTCTTTCGCCAAAAATTTTAGACTTCATATAGTCTTAAAACTGACACGCATTTTTGCTTTTTCGGGTTGTCGCTTTGTCGACTTTATCTACGGGCAGATGTGTCTTTATCAATCATACCCGGTGGCCCATTGCTTTTTGTCGCTTGTTTTTTTTCCTTGCATTTGTTGACATCATCTACGGCCGGATATGTCTGTCAACCACACTTGTTCTTTGTTGACCTTATCTACGGCTGGATATACCTGTCAATTACTTCCGCCGTTCGAAGTAAAATATTACAAGTTCTAGTCAACATCCCATTTAGTACCACACCCTCGCTTATTATTTACTGTCTCCTCCCACCATTGTGCCTCTGTGTTCATGAGCAGGTGTAGTTGGGGCTCATAATGGTTGGGTGTCGAGAAGAGTCATTTATTTTTAAGTTTTAGTTAAGAGGCAGCAAAAGCTACCCGGGAGCAACATCATGGATATTTTTGAAACGTTACAAGTGGTAATCGTCTGAGCGGACCAGGCTACTCAGACGGAAGGTATTTCTGACTGAGTCCCACATACAATGTTATGTATTTCTTTCCTCAAAAACATTCAGTATATCGTGAACATTCATCTGTGATGGATGTACCTGGACTATTATTATCAGACTGTGTATCATTATGGATATATTGAGATAAACATTTGTACCTCAGTGTCAATATTTTTGGCGTACTGCGTTCAATCAATCAATAAGTACTAGCAGTATAGCCCGGCGTTGCTCGGGTGTAATGAAAGCTTTAAAACTAATCTGGAGCTCAGACTCTTTGGGCGTTGACACGAAAGACTAAAAAGCAATAGTTGTTTCCAGTTAAAGCGAAACCGTACACTAAAAGAAAAATGAATGGATGTAAGTCAAATTTTGATTTCCTGATATCGATATCAAATTTCTGCACTATTGTAAGAACTGCAACATTGAAACTTTTGAATATCGTTTCTTATGTCTTTGTCTATGAGTGTATCAAATTTGATTAAAATCGGACCACTCCTTCTATAAACCGAGTTTTTCGATTATCGATTTTCGATATTTATCGGGGGTACCTCGACACAAAACCTAGCTAAGAACACTCGCAGATGCTTACAGTACAACTGTGTAAATTTTTAAGAAAATCGGTACAGCCGTTTTGAAGTCTATAGGTAACGGACGCACACACACAGACACACTCACACAAAGTTCCTTTTATAAATAAGTTTAGAGAAGAAAATAGAATAAAAAAGAAAAATAAGACAGAAAGGAATACTGGTAGTAAAAGCAGTAACAATATCACGATGAATTGATTTATTTTTTACGACTTATCAACAGTATTAATATTATGGTAGATCATAAAATATTTTTAATCGTACGAATCTTTTAGAGATTTACTGATACAATTCATACAAAAATGAATATTTAAGCTTAAGCAAACATAACGACGCACAATGGGAATTGCAACTCGATTTTACCACCTCCCATTTTAGTCGTTATCTATTAATCTTCTGGATATCCAGGTTTACAACACCTAGTATAGCTAAACATTCAGCCATTTAGGTAGTGGCCAGTTTCGACGTTGCTTAACTTCGGTAAGCAAACGAGAAACTGTGTATCAATGTGATATGTCCGTAAACTACACATCCACGCGTATAGCACCTGTGATTTCTAAGTGATCACCTATCTAGATACTGACCAAGGTTGACGTCTGTGCTTCATAGACTACGCAAACGCATTTGACAGAGCACACCACAAAGACTTGTTTGAGATGCTTTTCAACCTCGTGAGTTTTGGGAAAGACTTGAGGATATTCAAGAACCTATATTAGCAGCAAACGGCTTGCGTACGGACAGAAAATGAATTCGAAAAGTATACAAAAATAGAAAGGAGTGTAAGACAAGGATGTGTTTTCTCGCCGGATCTATTCAATTTATGCAGCGAAACAATTCTGGGAGATAGAATTTTTGACAGGATTCGTCATTGACGGTCACAATTACAGCAATATAAGATACACGGATGACACGGTCCTGATAACAGACACGAAAAGGAAAATGCAGGATCTTCTACAAAAGGTAGTAAGAGAAAGCGAGGAGAATAGACTGAGCATAAACTTACAGAAAACTGAATGCATCGGCAAAAAGGACAACCCAAAATGCCAACTACATGCGTTTTGACAGAAGATGGAAAGTGTGACACCGAGATCCGAAGACGCATTGGCGTGGCCAAAGTCACCTTTCAAAAGCTGACCAAATACTAAGAGACAGGAAAATCTCATTGGAAACAAACAGAGCTGGACTGCTATGTGCTATCTGTACTTCTGTATGGCAGCGAACGTTGGACAATCTCTTCAAGGATGAAGAAGAGGATCGAGGCTGCAGAAAACTGGTTCTACAGAAGGATGCTGAGGATACCATGGACCGAGCACGTGAGCAACGACGAGGTGTTAGAGAGGATGCTAACAAGAAGAAAACACATACTTAACACCAGGAAGAGAGAGCTGAATTTTCTGGGACACGTAAGAGGGCCTGGAGAATCTAATACTCACAGGACGAATAGAAGGAAAGAATTACAAATGAAAGCAGCGTGAGACGTATTTGATGAGCCTGAGCAAATAGATAGCAGAGCGGTGCTTGGGAGTGATACCAAGGGTAAAGATATTCAGAGCGACAAGAGACAAAGGCAAGTGAAAGTCCATCACCGCCTATGTCCTGAAAAGACACTGCAAATGAAGAAGAAGAATATCCGTAAGCCATGCCAGACACACATCAAAGCGTTTATTACATTGTTTTTCCAGATAGTCACACATCTAGGTACTGACCAGTCTGGAAGGTAATTACCTTCGGTCATTGTACCAGAACCGCTGTTTCAATGTCATATCGCCCTAAGCCAAGAAGAAGAAGAAGTCAAAGAAGAAGAAGTCAAAGAAGAAGAAGGAAAGAGGAAGAAGAAAGAAGAAAAGAAAAACCTGAAGGAAACAAGTAAAAGAAAGACATGAAGAACATAAAGAAACAAAGAAAACAGAAGAAAAAGAAAGAAAATAATAACAGAAACGAGAAAGTAGAAAAAATGAAGAGGAAGCGAAAAAGAAAAATGAAAATAATAACATTAAGAAGAAGAAGAAGAAGGAAAGAAGAAGTCAAAGAAGAAGAAGAAAAGAGGATAAAGAAAGAAGAAAAGAATAAACTGAGAGAAACAAGTAAAAGAAAGAAAAGAAGAACATAAAAAATAAAAGATAAAGGAAGAAAATAATAACAGAAACGAGAAAGTAGAAAAAAGTAGAGGAAGAAGAGAAATAATAATAATAATAATAATAATAATAATAATAAGAAGAAGAAGAAGAAGAAGAAGAAGAAGAAGACGAAGAAGAAGAAGAAGAAGAAAAAGAAGAAGAAGTAGAAGTTAAAGAAGAAGAAGAAGAAGAAGAAGAAGAAGAAGAAGGAAAGATGATAAAGAAAGAAGTAAGAATAACGTGAAGGAAACAAGTAAAAGAATGAAAAGAAGAACATAAAGAAAAAAAGAAAAAAGAAAGAGAAATAAATAAAAGTAGAAACGAGAAAGTAGAAAAAATGAAGAGAAAGAAGGAAAAGAAGAATGAAAAGCAAATAATAATAATAATAATAAGTAGAAGAAGAAAAAAGAAGAAGAAGAAGATGAAGAAGAAGAAGAAGAAATATTATAATAGAAGAAATAATAAGGTTGATATAAAGAATTAAAACTATAAACCCATTTGTTTTTAAAGATTTACCAATGAGCAAATTGATTGAAACATGAAAGCCTTTCTGGTTTTATTTTCTTCAGGGCCCTTCAAACATTTGATAAACTAAGTAACGAGGCACTTATTCCTCTGCCTTCGTGAGCAGCATGTCATCATCTTTAATATTCAATCCAAGAACGTTTCGCATATGGAATTTTTTTCCATCACTAATTATACATTTCTTTAATATGATTATAATTATGAAAGATCCGCCTTTTGCTCAATGACCTTCGTCACCATCTCCCACCACCACCTCTTCTGGTCCCTTCACGTGTTGGTTCCTTTTTTTCCTTCTCCCAGTGACAAAGAAATAAATGCGTCTAACTAAAATAACGAACAGGAAATTGATAATTTTCCCCCCAACTTTTCTTCAGTAATGTTTCTTATCATTATCTGCTTGCTCTAATAATACGGCTGCCATTAATGGCTTTTTATCGAATCCATTACCGACATTATTAAGCAAATTAAAGTCTTTAACAATTTTGAAATAATGCGGATTCATAATAACACACACACACACACACACACACACACACACACACACACACACACACACACACACACACACACACACACACACACACACACACACACACACACACACACACACCACACACACACACACACACACACACACACACACACACACACACACACACACAGAGAGAGAGAGGCTAATAAAATGTAACTGATATTTGTAGAATATACTGCCGATTAACATTAGCAATAAACTTAATATAAAATATCACATAATCCTAACAAGGTTTGAAGAAACAAGTTTTTTTTTTTTGTTATTTCTTGGCTCGCAAATGAAGATTTAGAAAGATTTTCCTTGGCTACTGAACGCCATCCTCGTACATATTGACCATATAAAACACGTGCAATGTCTCTCTGATCGGCACCTGGGAATTTGTAAGATGGAGTATTGTCTTAAAATTACCGCAGCCATGAACTGACCAAGTGAGACGATGGCTCATCATAGCTAGGATGCAGCATTAGGCTGAAAGTGGGGAGTACCTACAACTAAAAAGCAATTGAACAAAAATCGTCGTGCGCATCCGAGTTTGCGCAGATGTTCCGGTTGAAAAATAAAAATTAATCAAATATCAAATTACCATTTCGCGAGCCTACGCGAATTTTATTTACCAGCCAATGGGAAGCCCAGAATCAAATTCAAGTATGAAAATCCAAAACAAGCTGTTTTGATCCAAAAGGCAGATATAAAAAGCGGAGACAAAGCATTGTTAGACAAACCGGAGGAGACGGACGAGCTGATAAGTTTCTCCCTTGACTTAAGTCGAGCGGTTACTGTGCTGACCTCTTTCTTTCCTCCTCCCTGTCTCAAAAGTACTTATTGACCTCTTCAACGACATTCCTCAAAGTACTTACTGACTTACTAACCTGGGAAGGGGCAACTTCAAAATGAACATCTCCTTACTTACAAGACGTTTCCACATTCTTAAGCCTTTTATCTTTTCAGCATTATATTTTTCATGAACACTCTAACCTCCGTTGGACTTATATTCAAGTATTATTTTAATTGTAAAACATAAATTGAAATGTGTATATATAAATGTTATTTTATACTCAAATTGCCTTTCTTGATTTTATAATCATTTTATAAATTATAGTGAGCTATCTTCCCACAAGGCCAAATTCCGTTAACCTTCACGGTATACAATTACCCTTCACTATGACGGAATTACACGAGATACTAGATTAGCAACTAGGTCCCACCCTTTTACAGTTAAACAAATAAGATGTAACCGTAAATTCTACTCCAACAGCTTCTTTTCTCGCGCTTCCCGCCTGTGGAACTCCCTTCCACAAGTCTGCTTTCCCGACAGTTACAATCTCCAGGTGTTTAAATGTAGGGTCAATAGACACTTCCTATCACACTAACTCCCAACTATTCTCACAACACTCTCATCTACCCAACCCTCATTCTCGGTATCCTCACCCGCCTATCACCCACCCTCTGTTATTTCCTATATTTAATCAGCCTTTCTCCACTCTACGTAGCCCCCTGCACAGTAGTGGCAGTGACATGCCTTGCTCGGGGTGAAACGCTTATAAAAAAAAAAATAAAAAAAAAACTACTACTAGAAAAGGATAAATAAGATAAGATATACCCGCTATATACTATCGCTGATACTATTCTTGTTTTCAATGTTCATATTTTTTTCTATTTCAATTTCCAATTTTATACTTTGATAGTTTTTCAAGATTCCACTGCACAAGGCAGTTTATTTCTTTTCGTTTTTGACAATAATGTCCGGACAATTTATCTCAATTTTCTTTTCATTTATAGATAAGTATGTGCATTGTGGTGCAGTGGATATTGGCTCGGAACGAGAAATCGGGGAGCCGAGTTCGAATTCCAGTTGAATTTGTTGCATTCACTTACGCACAAATACCTTTGGGAAAGGTATTAATCTGTCTATTCTTTCCAGTTATGGGTTAAATAACAGGACAGATTGGGTTCTATAGTTTTGGCTAGCAACCAGTCTACCGCAGAAAGCAATGTCAACCCACTGCGGGATAATCTTCTGCACAGTCAGTCATGTCGCTTTCGAGACATGATCACCCAAGCGTGTATCACGTATGGCACTTAACTGACTGTGTAGATGATGTAATCCCATAGAATGGTGGCAACTATTTCTGTAACCGTTGCTGGGTGATGTTCATACCAGAGTTTGTTTACATATTTTCCAACTATTCTATTTTCAATTACCTTTTGTCTAATACTAAATTGGTTAAAACTAATCCAAAAAGCAAGTTATTTGACTTAATCGCTATTTGCTAATTCCATATCTTGAATTTTTAGGATGGATTCAGGATATATACCGTCACTACTTTCATTCCAATTACAGATCCTAGTTTTTCTTTTAGAGGTTATATTTGAGTCTTGATTTTTTGGAACACTTGGTAGAGGATAATGACTTTGTATTTAAAATCATTGCTATCTCAATTATAAATGCTTATGTCATTAGCATACCCCCCCACCTCGTCATAAGTACATTTATCTCGGGCGGGAAAACAGGATCATTGTCTTCTATTGGTAGATTCATTTTGGGATGCGACATTAAATGTTCAAATAATTAGTGCCTATTTCTTCATATACTTGTTGGAAATGTGCTGGACATTAATATGGTGCTCCTGCTATTCATCTCGGTGTTCTTGACAAAATCCAAAGATGGATCTGTAATGTAATCAATCCTGATTTGGCATCTTCACTTCAGTCACTTTCTCACCATGGCGTGGCTTCTCTCTGTCTTTTCAACAGATATTTTCACGGCAGCTGCTAGATGTGCATTTTCCCCGGTACCTCGACCACATAAATTTACTAGTGCTAATAGATCGGCATGTAGATTCTACCCTTTTGCCGTTGAAATAATTAAATGCAACCGCCACTTCTATTCTGACACTTTATTTTCTCGCTTTTCCCGACAGTGGAACTCCATTCTGTTTACTTGCTTCTATGATAATATAATCTTCAAAAATTTAAATGCAAAGACATCTGCCATTTTCTGTTTTCCGTTTATATTTTGCCCTATCTTCAATCCTCCCAATTCTCAATCTTTTTTTTTTTACTTTCACTCCCTGTAAAGTCCTTGCGTACTATTGACATTCTAGCCTTGCTTGGTGTAAAATGATTTTAAAAGTTCTGAAGCCTTTTTCCACATTGTCTGTGTTTTTTGACTTCATTAATCTCATTTTTAATTTTCCACAGATTTAAGTAGTTTTTCTTTTAATTTCCTTTGTTAATTGCTTTGTATTTTCCCTTCCATTTTTTGCTTTTCTGTTTCTTTCTTTTCCTTATTTTATCAACTTTTTCAACACGATTATATTCCCATGGGTGTATCTTTTCATTTTTCTATGTATGCTTGAAACAGTAACACGCGATTCACCTAATGAAAATAGGATAACATATATGGTTCCTTTCTGTTGTTTTGATCTAGATTTATTTATTTATTTATTTTTTTAATCATTTCACCCCGAGCAAGGCAGAAACGCCACTGATGTGCAGGGGGTTACATAAATGTAAAAAGATTAATTAGAATAGAGTGAAGAGTACAAGCTAGTTAGAAAGGAACAATAGAAGGCTGAGAAATCAGGTGCAATGACAGATACATAGGTGGAGAGAAAGGGAAGGTTATACAGGGGAGGGGAGAGAGCTAGAGTCCAGTGGTTAGTAGATGAGTATTAACTTTGCATTTAAATTTCTGGAGGTTGTAGCCGTCAGGAAAGCAAGAATACGGGAGTGAGTTCCACAGGCGGGAAGTGCGAGAGAGGAAGCTGCAGGAGTAGAATTGTCGTCTGCATTTGGCTAACCTACTGTGAATGGGTGGGACCCAGTTGCCAGTCTGGTTACACGGGTAAACACCTGTTGAGGAGGCATCAGTGACTTAAGCTCATCCGAGCAGAAGCCATGAAAGTATTTATAGAAGAGACAGAGGGAGGCCACATTTCGACTATGGGAAAGTGTCTGCAGTCGAGTCGCCAGATTAGTACCTATCACATTACAGACTCTCCTTTGGAGCTTGTCAAGAACACTGAGGAGAACGGCAGGGGCACCTGACCATAAATGGCAGCAGTACTCCATGCACGGACGGATGGTTGACTTGTATATATGCAGGATGGATTCAGGTGGAAAAAACGTCCAGGATCGACATAGTGACCCAATCTTCTTAGCAGTAGATTTTGCTTGTAATTAACTTGCAATCTAGTTTATTACCGAATTTTGATATTAATTTATTTCTAGGATGTATGTTATATTTACGTATTTTCGTGATTTGTGAGACCGGGGGCGAGCTATTTCGTTGGCTGGGGTTGAGAGTTTAGTTACAAGCTACCTGTGATCAAATTCAAAACTGAATAATGGTTCGGTCCGATATTCTCTGAAGGTTATCAACGACGACAAACATCTGAGAAAGGCCGGAGGATACAAACATTGGGACGATGGCAATGAAGCGGAGGCCGTTCGAGCAATTTTAAGGATCACACATTGTCGCTTCATCTGTACCATTTAACTGTTAGATTTCATTATTTAGAGTAGTTAAACGATTACAAAGTTATGACAGCTTTTAGAAGACAAGGAAATTAAAGCCACTCCCGCAGTAAGAAAACAATATTTATGACAATCGTATCAAAATATCGAGAAAGGTTATTGACCCGTTCACTTGTTGATTTGTCTAAACCTTGCCAAAGAATTTCACGTTAAATAGTCCAGTGTCCAAATCGTATGCAAAATCTGGTAATTTTACAATTATACACGCTTTTATATGTTTTTGGGATTTTAATGAATGAAAGATATTATACATCGGTTAAAAAAGGGACATGATTTTTTAATAGACATTTTATTTTGAGAAAAATTTAAAAAAAAATTGTGATGAAATTTAGCTCTCGTCAGATATTCGCCTTTAGACTTGATGATTGCAAAACAAATTTTTGGCATTCGATAAAAAAGTTTCTTAAATAAACTTTTGATAATTGGTCCCATTCTACCTATCTTTTTAAGTATCTATCTATCTATCTATCTATCTATCTATCTATCTATCTATCTATCTATCTATCGTGTATCGAGGCAGCAGATAATTTTCTAAAAATGTATTGTTAAATATAACAGACAATGAATACCTATTATGTTTAATCATGAGTGGTTCTGAACATCGTATTTTGGTTTTAATTTCAGGTGAAAATAAAGACAAAAATTGTCCAAAATTTGGATATTTTTTCTTATGGTGGTTCGAAGCTTCGGCTCACAAGAGCCATCTTCAGAGTGGTGACAGGGATGTTAACATATAGACATCCACTATCAAAGATGATATTATCTTGTGTTGACATAAAACATTGCTGTGCAAGGATAACAGTCACCGAAAAGCAGACGTAAATTTGTAATGCGGTTCTATGACGTCACATCGCGTGAGAGACCGAAATGTTAACAGAACCATATGTCTACACGCAATGTAATATATATATATATATATATATATATATATATATATATATATATATGTGTGTGTCTGTGCATATTAATCTATTCTTTGCATTTCTATCTATCTATTTTGTGGGTATATGCGTATCTATCTATCTATCTATCTATCTATCTATCTATCTATCTATCCCAGTCTGTTCATATCTATCTATCTATCTATCTATCTATCTATCCCAGTCTGTTCATATCTATCTATCTATCTATCTATCTATCTATCTATCTATCTATCTATCTATCTGCAAACATGCTTTCTATTTTCAGTACATCTCGCATCATCCGATTACGTGCTGTTCTTCTAAATTCTTTGCGTGCCTCATTCCAACGAATAAATTCCGTACAAATTCGACCCCACTTACCATGTCACTATATCTGAAATATTTGTGCGGCGGCGGCTGCGGCGGCGGCGGCTGCGGCGGCGGCGCGAATATGTCTAATGTTCTTTGAATGTCGAAAGATTTCACTTGAGATAATTATTTTTGTACTGCAAATCCTCGACTGCAAAAATAAGAAAAAAACTTCATTTTCGTTCCTGATCATTAACTGTAATACTTTGTTGAGTGTTTCTAAATGTTTCTATTCAACCTTGCGGCCGAAATGATAGATTTATAAGCACTCAACATAAAAACTCAATTCTGAGAGAATTTCGAATATCAAGGATGAAAAAACAAACAAAAAAAAACAAACAAAAAAAAACAAAAAAAAAAAACAAACAAGCTTATCTATCATCATAAAACTTCTATCATTTTACCTAAATTCATTTGGGGCTGTGGTCGCTTTTAGTTTCATGCCTCATTACAATATGGACTATAGTCATTTTCGTAGCATTATGTCTTTCTTTCACCAGTAATTGCGCATCGATTAACAAGGCTCGGGAACCACTTGAGATATTTGGTGTACAGTAAAATATAGTTTGTACGGATAAGAGAAGATAACGGTTAATCCTAGACTTGAACAGATTAACATTGTAGTAATCAGGGAAACGTCTTCTGAATACAGCGGTTTCTCGCCAATTGGATACGTAAAGAATGTGGATGGTTTGCTTCAATGTGAGTGGTATGGCTGGTCCTAGCCAGAAAGGTTAGAACCAGCGGAACCAAAGAAATCACTCCGCGTACTTTCCATGGAAGTTTGAATAGAACAGTAGAATACTTTTCACATCCCACCTGTCGGAGAGAGGTTGGTGGGTGGCAAATAATTAGTCACCCACAAGGACATAGAGAGGATTTGACACTCTATCAAAGCTAGAAAGTAAGGACTGGACATTACTTTATTTCCTGCCTGATCTGGCTCTGCAGGTAGAGGATAACACGAGAAATTAGGTACTTCTTCTTCATGTGCCTTGTCCTTTCAGGACGTGGGCGATCATGGACCTCTCCTTACCTCTATCCCTTGTGGCTCTTAATACTTTCCCTCTTGATATACCTCCTAAAACCATCCACTTGCTCAAGCCCATGAAGTATTTTTTCACGTAGCTTTTCTCCTGACTCTCTTTCCATCTATCCGTTACGTTAGTATTAGATTCTCCAATCCATTCTTCCTCACTACATGTACCAGAAATTCCAGCTCTCTCTTCCTGGTGTTAAATATAAGTTTCTTTTTCTTTCACATCCTCTCCAAAACCTTGTCGTTGCTCACGTGCTCGTTCCATGATATCCTCATCGTCCTTCTGTAGAAACACACTTATGTAGCTTCTAGTCTCTCCTTCATCTTTGAGAAGATTGTTCAGCATTCGCTGCCATATAGGAGAACAGATATCACGTAGCAGTTCATTACTCTTTTCTTTTATTACCTAAAAACTTTTCCCGTCTCTCAATACTCAATATTTCTGAAATGCGTCTTTTTTACTTGAGCGATTTTATACATAGACAGAACTGAGATAATTGTTCATTTTTCGAAATTAAATTGAAATACTCAATAAAAAACTAATACAAAACATTAATTAGGCGTGTACTTCATTAAGGCTGTAGGTAACCCATATAAACTGCAGTCGTAGGGTGTTGAGAACAAGATAGTCAAACGGAGGTCATCTCACTTCAGGTTGACTAGAAATTCAATCTACCATGTAATGGGGAGAAGAGCTATGTTCATTCTTACCCCCAGGCTATTTGTACACTGAGTGAACCTAACCTAAGCCGGAATTTGAACTTGAATCGCAGATTCCACTTTCCACAATGACATCCGCACATCCATAAAGAGATTTAAATAAGACCTGTTGTGGATTCTTGTTTAGAAAACCACACAATATAATAATAACATAAAACAGATCTGAGAAGAAAAAGGTAAGTGTATTGAACAAAAGATATACAACCTGTACACGGTTAGTAGATTCAGGAATACTTGTTAGTAGGAATCAAATATATACAAGAAGTAAGTCTGGGTAATAGTCTATATTCTTGATGACCAACGAGCGGCGGTTCAACTGCTCTGACAAACACCAACTCTAACAACAACAACAACTCAACTACCGTTCTCTGTAGGCAGGATTATTTGTATACCATGGAAGAGTCCATGAAGTATGTGAAAAGGGGTGACTCCCCAACAAGACCAATTATAATTAATTATAACGGTGATTACCAAAATAATTTAGAGTTCGAACAATAAAAACACTCCCTAAAAGGAAACCTACTTATGCGTCTATTTGAGTAAGACAAGGATATGTTTTCTCGCCTGACTTGTTCAACTTATACAGTGAAACGATTATGCGAGATTTAGGAGTCTTAATAGGACTGATTATTAGCGGCCACAATTTTTACAATATAAGATATGTAAGTGACACAATGTTACAAGCAGACACAGAAACGAAGAAATCCTATAGAAGGTAGTGAAGGAAAGTGAGAACAAAGGACTGAATATCAATTTCTAGAAGACAGTGTGCATAGGTGTCAGTAGAAGGAACAGCCCAGTATGCTAATTGCAAATTCAGTCAGTTAAGTGCCATACGTGATACACGCTTTGGGCAATCATGTGTCAAAAGAGACATGACTGACTGGGCAGACGATTATCACGCAGTAGGTTGCCATTGCTTTCTGTGGTGGACTGGTTGCCAGCCAAAGCTATAGAACCCAAGTTGTCCTATTATTTAACTCATAACTGGAGGGAAGAGACGGATCAATACCTTTCCCAAGGGTATTTGCGAGTAAGTAAATGCAAGGAATTCAACTGGTATTCGAATTCGGCATCCTGATCTTTCGTACCGAGTCGATATCCTTTGCACCACAACGTGCAAATTAATGAGACCAAAATCCAACATGTTCAAAAATATAAATGTCAACTGTTTTCAGACACTCGTGTTGTGTTGTGTTGGAGTTCTGTTTTGTTTGAAATATTCTTAAAGTAAGGCTTTTTTTTTCTGCCTAATTTTAAATTTTAAGCTTTTCATGTTTAATTGGTTTTCTTTAATTTAATTCTTGATTTTAGCAGATATCTCTTGACTGGACTTTTACTAAGTTAAAACTTAGTAATCCATCGCTATGTTTTTTTTTTCAATTGGAGTAGATAGATCTATCTATCGCCCGGCTCACACTCCACCCATGTCTATTGAACAGGTTAAGAGGCTCATCCCTTGTTCCCTGTTTAGGATGTGGTTTCCGGCTTTCTCTTTCCCAATCTTCTCACTTTGTTTTCTTCTTTTTTTTTTCAATTGGAGTAGATAGATCTATCTATCGCCCGGTTCACACTCCACCCATGTCTATTGAACAGGTTAAGAGGCTCATCCCTTGTTCCCTGTTTAGGATATGGTTTCCGGCTTTCTCTTTTCCGATATTTTCACTATTACGTAGCCCCCTGCACATCAGTGGCGTTACCGCCTTGCTCGGGGGTGATACGATTAAAAAAAAAAAAGTCACCAAAATCTGAATTGAGATAGAAAAAATGCCTTCCAAAAGCTAAGTAAAGCATAAGGATCAGGAAAATTTCAATAGAAGCAAAGAAGGGAGTCCTAAACTTTTCTATGGCAGTGAATGCTGCATAATTTTCTTACAGATAGAGAAGAGACTTGATGCAATTAGAAATATGGTTCTACAGAAGAATGGTGAGAATATCATGGATTGAATGATGAAGTTGTACAGAAAATGAAAACAAAAATGTAGTTATACTTAACATCAGAAAGAAATAGTTTAAATTTCTATGACACATGAGAAAAGAGTGTTTCGAACATTGTATACTCACAGGACGGATTGAAAGACAATTCATGTTTGTCAGCAAATTGGACAGCCTAATATGCAAATTACACACTGAAAATTTCAAAATTAATGAATTGTAGCAATTTGAAAGTGTGGGAAGTATTTGAATTAAGGATGGACGGTGTGGCACAGAAATCCGTAGGCACATTAGGGTAGCCAATGAAGCCTTTCAAAAGTTAAGCAAAATATGAGAAAAATAAAAATCGTTGTTAGTAACAAAGAAAATCCTTGTTAAAACCAAAACGTTTATTAACTACGCATTACTTTTAGCCTTTAAGTGATTTATACGAACTCCACTTTTTGTAAGAATCTCATTCTTATTGGTTGTTGAGAGAAATTCTGATCTTCATAGTAATGAGATGCTCTACACGCATTGTATTAGGTAAGTATGTGTACATTTTTGTGAAAATCAAAGCCGCTACACAATCTGAAGCTTTTCTTGAGTGTTATTGAAATTGGCCACCACAGAATGATTAAGTCATAGAAAAGCAAATTCTTGCATTTATTGGCAGAAGAATTTCAAGGGATGAAATTCTTGTCGCTTGCTGCTTGTTTGATTTAATCGGAACAAATTATAAAAATTAATTTATTCCTGCCACCTCCAGACACTTTCCGGTTGAAATCGAGGATGAGCCATTAAATTAAAAACACACACAAAAACCAAACAAAACAAAAAACAAAGAAAAAAACTCTGACATGAAAGAGTTACTTCCCCTGTATTGATTTGACTTCATTTTGTAATTATTTCTTGAAAGATCAAAAACACATGATTAACAATTGATGACTTGTTGTTGTCGAATTTCGTCCAGAAACAAAAATCTTCCCTTTCTTTTTTCTCTTTTTCTTTCTCTTTCTCTTCATCCCGCTTCACTTTATTTTGCTTTAGTCTTTTTTTCGTTTTCCCTTTTCTTTTCATATATTTACTCCCCGATTAGACACATCGTAATTGAAAACAACGGCCCGACAAAAGAAAAATGACGGTGCGGCGTCGGGGGCAGAGACATCGGCCGGTCGACTGCTATTAATGAGTACTACCCTCACTGTCTGACCGTATTTGTAACCTTGAGCCAAAATAAACTACTCTTACTAAGTAATAACTATAGAACTGTGTACAAATATGTGCCCGTTTTACTAATACTATTATCATTTTACTAATAGTTATAATAATTTTTTTTACTAATACTATTATTATAATTATGTAAAGTAAATTTATGGATGACCGTTTTCTTAGGTTGTCTTCGAGGCTAGTGAAATGGAATCTTGTCAAAGACGGTTTAGAATTTGAAGAATGTAGAGTAAATCGGAATAATATCCAATGCACCCAGCCGAAAGTTACAACATGAACAATATAAAAGAGAACCATCGAATCACTGAGTTCTACATTTTCTTTTAAGTCTCGTTTTCAAGGTCAAGTTGAATGAAAATTAGATGAGTTCTTGTGCTGAATGCTCAAATTGCAATGCAAGGAAGGGTCGTGATTCTGGTTAACTTTATAAAGGATAGTTAATGTCAACCAGCCTTTTCTAGCATCCTCCTAGGTTTTGTGCCAAAATTGTTCACTTTGAGCAATAAATATTTTCTTTCAAGTCTCGTTTCTTATGTAATTTGACTTTTTCAGACCGGTGAAGTTCGTGAAGAACGTTTGCAACTGAATCCTTTCGACTGGACTCATGAAGAAAGTTTTTCAACAGCAATACTTTCTGTTAAGTTGCTTTCACTTATTTTCTTTTATTCTTCTTGTTTGAATAAAACATTTGAATTTTTTTATTTTCAGTTTTCTTCTCGGTTTTGGCCATCATTTAAAAATTTTTTTAAGGTCTAATGTAAAAGTCTTACTAGACAACTGCTTTCGTTTAATTCCGTTTAATTTATAGTTTATTTTGAATTCTTACTTATTATTACCCTTTTCGTTTATTTAATCACATCACACCAAGCAAGGCGGTAAGGCCACTGGTGTGCAGGGGGCTACGAAAGAGTGAGTAGATTGGAAAAGAGAAAGCCGGAAACCACGTCCTAAACAGGGAACAAGGGATGAGCCTCTACACCTGTTCAATAGACTTGTTTGAAGAAACTTTTTAAAGAAATCTTTTGATTTTCAACCGACATTTATTTTCTATGTTATTTTATTTCTCTGAGTTAACTACTAGTTCCCTCAGACTTTAATTTTACTTTATTTTTATTTCTTGTTTTTAGTTTAAACGCTTTCACTTTCATTTCCCGTTGTTTTGGTGAATTTTAATTTTTTTGTCTGTAGGCAAAATTTATTTTTCTTTTGTTAAACTTTATTTACTTTTTCGATATTAGGCGAAGCTTTACTTGACGTCGTTATATTTCTTTTTGGTAAAATTGATGTTGCGGGAAGTACCTGGAAAATCCCCACAATCTGCCTAAAACAAGGAGGGATTTAATCGTGAAAAGATCAGGTTTGAGTGTGCGGCAAATTACGAGTCATGATCGAGGAGGCCAAAGATTCCATCTTAACTTGATCTCTACAGACCTATTTAGACCTATTTACGTATTTAGACCTATTTACATATTTAGACCTATTTACAGACTTATTTAGACAATGAAAATGTAAAAATATTCCAAGCTTCTGCTTTTTGTTCACCTCTTTCTGTATAGGGTCCTTAAATTAACGATTTCTTTAGACATTAGTGATATAAGGCATTATATTATGTATTTAGGAGGATTTGATAGACGGATTCAGACTTAGAATTTATCTGTATTCCTGTGATGAGAAAGTATTTACAGTATTTACATTATTCGGACTAATGTACTCATCTTTGTTGCCATTTATACGACGTTTCAGCCGTTGTACGCTGCGGCTTTCTGCAGGTGCAAGGAATTTCGAACCGAACACTTTATTACAATCACTGGGCTATATCATCCTCATTCCTTGCGTAGTAATGTCTCAATTGGGAATCATGAGTTACCTCCCTCTATAGTGGATAAAGACTTTGGTTAGTTCCTGTGACTTGACCCAAAGAATGGTATGTTCAATGCCAGGCTACAGCAGTGGTGAACAAGTAACTTGCAAGGTTAGGGGGAGATAACGCATGGCTTCCAATTGAGACATTACTAAGCAAGGAATGAGGATGATGTACCACAGTCATTGTAATAAAGTGTTCGGTTCGAAATTCCTAGCACCTGAAGAAGGTCGGAGCGTACAACGGCCGAAACATCGTACAAATGGCAACAAAGATGAGGACAATAAGTCTGGATTCAGACTTATTAAGCAAGATGCTCGCTCTAAATTCTTTCAGAATTTTGTCGCAGCTAGGCCCACACTTCTTATGCATTTCCGTTGTGGTAGCAGCATACAATGCCTGGGTAGAGACGGTAGAGGGAATGGTGCTGTAGGTGACTTTTGACCTAAGGGCTTCGGGGGAGTCAGATCCTACTGTTTGGCTTTTTTCAGCCCCTATCTACCCCCATTTGTTCTTTTCCTTTGTCTCACTCGCGAGTGGAGTCAAATATTTTAGAAATTTGGGATTTGACCCAATCAGGGATTTGGCGGAGTCGCTGATAGACGCCGCCGAACAATCAACATCGGGCAAAGATAGTTTGATTGGCTGCGGCCTGAACTTCAGATGTTTTCTTCTTTGAGCAGGAACAGGAAAGATGACTATATATATATATATATATATATATATATATATATATATATATATATATATATATATATATATGCTCCTGTCACGCTCAAGAGTTTCGATTATTTTGTTTTTTCTTAAGTGTTAATTTAAGATACTTAATAGTTGGTACATCAATATATATGTTGCTATAACTTTAGACGGCATATTGATATGAATATTTTCCCATCACCTTTTGATGACACGAGCCCACTTGTTAAGACAATAAAGATGTCTGGGAAAATGAGCTAGCGTGTAATTGGTAAGAAACTCGGAATGTCCAAAAGAATTTTAAAAATTCTTTAATAGGTTGCAAATGCTGAAAGTTTTTCAGATTGACCCCTAGTGTGGTTTTGCTTGAGATTATTTGCTGCATAGAAAACTGAAAGACAAGTGGTGGATGAAGGTGACTTTTCTAATTCTATATGAGCAGAGATACCGATGAGCGTGTTCTATGGGAATATGCACTGAACAGGTGGATTCAAACGAAGAAGCCTGTATAAAATAAAACGCTTTTGAAATCAAAATGAAGTTGATCAAAGAGGTGGGAATTATGAAAGGCAAATTCTTGGAATAAAATTCCATCAAGTGATGGAGCTACATTTTTCTAATGAGCGAGATTTTGGCAGAAGGTCTGCAGGAAATCAAGATGTTCTACATTAAATGACGAAAACAGTGAATCCTGCTGAGAAGAATCTGATACTTACGCGATACATTAAAAGTGAATATTCAATAAAAATGGTTAAAATTGACAGTAGATTAAATAGCGCCAAATATATCCAATGTTGCTAAAGAACCGTTTAATATCAGACTGTGATGAAGGCATGTTTGTTTTCAGCATGTCGAAGCTTCCTATCACAAAACGCGTGCGACGCAAGAGAATCTGGCTGGTGAAAGTTTTACAGCAGGGGTCGGCAATCTTTTGGAGATTGAGAGCCAAAATGTTATGTAGAGTCACGAAGGAGCGCCAAACAACTATGGTTTCAGTGTCATGGCGAAGAACCATGTTATTAAATAGGTGAATAAATTTTCTATGTGTTTGAAGAAAGCAAGGATTCAATATAATTTAATATCTGATGGAATTTTGTTAAAAAATATCACATCTTAAAAATAAATGTTTCATAAATCAGTATTGAAAAATATTCTATTAAAATCGGTTGAAAACACTATTTTATGTTCATTTAAAAGTGCCGGCTCAAGAAAGCAATTTCACAGAAAAAAGTGAAAGTGAGGCAATATGCTAATTTTGGCGATTCCTACAAATAAAAAATAAAAGTAAAACATTGTCCAGGCAAAAAGAAATATTTTTAAAAATTTCAACGCAGTATATTCAGACTATCAACTGTCACTTTAGTTTGGTCTAGCTATATTTATATCGTGTCCTGAGTAAGGTAGCGGGCCGAACAAGATTCACTCGAGAGCCACATGTGGCCTGCGGGCCTGGGGTTGCCGACCGCTGAGTTAAAGTATTAAAAGATTGCTTAGAACCTTGTTATCGAGAAAATGCGACAAAAACTGTTCAATTTTGAAGATTTATGCGAGTTCAAACTTACTACAGTGCCCTTTTTATATGCCATATCATTTTCACAGTGATAATGGCTCTTCGCAACGTCCTTGTCATTTAACTCTCGAGTTTTGATCATTTACCCACCTTGTTGTACTTCTTTTGCCATCCATTCACACAATGTTATGTCCCTTATTGTTTTGACCTTCTGTACGTCTTGTGAGTGTTAAATTCGCCAAGCTTCCTTTCCTCATAAGTCCCACAAAATACAGCCGTCGCTTTCTGACTGCATGTGTATATATTGTGACACATGTTACTATCCCTGCTACGGCAAACAGAAGACCACCATACTAAAACATTTTTATCAAAAAAATAAAATAAATAAATAAAAATACAGACAATATATTTTATAGTAAATTACAAACAATAAATATTTATACTAAAATTACCAACAATAAACTTTATAGTAAAATGACCAACATTACATTTTCTAGTGGTGTTACGAACATTACATTTCATAGTAAAATTACTTACAATACATTTTAACATTTTATAGTAAAATTACTGACAATGCATTTTATCTGAAGTTGAAATCATAAAACTGCGTTGAAAATATTTAGATTCCGGCGCTAAATAACCCATAAATGTGTTAATATGCCGCTAAACAAAATCAATCAACATTTTCCTAAAAACTTCCACATTGCTCTAATGCTATGTTTATTCTCAGCCTCCTTCTGTAGAACCGTACCTATGCTGCCTAGAGCCATTTCCATATCTGTGAGCAAATTAATCAGCATTTAATGCTACATGAGAGATTAGACATTGCAAAGCACGTTAATCGTTTAATTTAACAAACCAAGGAAACAATTAACGCGCTTTGCAATGTCTAATCTCTCATGTGGCATTAAATGCTGATTAATTTGCTCATAGATATGGAAATGGCTCTAGGCAGCATAGGCATGGTTCTACAGAAGGATGCTGAGAATAAAAATAGCATTGGAGCAATGAGGAAGTTTTTAGAAAAATGTTGATCAACTTGGCGTTTATATCTTAATTTTGCTTTTTCTGATTTGAATTGGTTGATGAGCCCCAAATAGTCTTCCCTTTCTTTATTTCTTCTCAACTCTTCATTGAAAATTACAGCTTCCATAGCAGGAGATTCATCCCTACACCCGTAAATTAACAAAACGATTTAGTTAGAAATTTCATCAAGTTTAAATCAAGTTTCATCGGATCGAGAGGCACTTAAGGAAAGCTTAAGGAAAACCGACAAGTACAATTGCATAATTATTGTAATAATAACAAAAAGGATGACATTAAAATCAATAATAAAAAGAATAACTTTTCATTCCGGAGATTTAAGCAAGGATTAAGGCATTATTTTTTATTTTGGGTACATGCAAAGTGATTTTGTAGCATTAGTATATTTAGTATGCGTGTCTCAAATTTATAGTAGGTTCACTGTGACTAACTTATGGCTTCAGTGCGTGTACATAAGTGTAAATTAATTTATTTTTTGATATTATTTTTAAAAAATATTTCCTGGTTATGATTTTTATCGATTTTATTATCTAAAAGCTTTGTATGGATTAAGAAATGTTTCGTGTGAATTGAAAATGAGTGGATTGACGTGTGTTGGATAAAATGGTACTAATTCGATTTTATATCTTATTTTTAAAAGTTATGTGCATTAAGAAATTTTTGTTTTGTACTAAAAAAGAAGGTAAGTTGTATGTACCCTAACTCTTCAGGACGTTGGCGATTATGATTCTCCACAGCTTCTTGTCCATTGTAACTCTTAATAAATTTTGAGTTTTTGTTATCTCTCCTAAACAGTGTTCTGCAGTCTATTCACTTAAGCTTGCTATGTATGTTAAACGTAGTTTTCTTATGTCTGTCTTGCCTTCAATTTGTCCTGTGAGTATCAAATTTTCTAAGCCCTCTTTTTTCATTATTTACCCTAGAAATTTCAATTGTATGTTCGTGATGTTAAATATAACCGTCTTTTTGTTTGCATTTTCTTTTAAACTTCGTCGTTACTCACATATTCGGTCCATTCTCATCATCCTTCAGTAGAAGTATATATCTGTTGCTTCAAGTCTTCAAATGTTTTCATATCACATTCTTTAAGTAAATGCTTTACGAATATATTTTTTAATCATTTCACCCCAAGCAAGGCATTCCACTGTCATTATTGCGCAGAGGGTTACATAGGAGAAGGTAACGAGAAAGAGTGGTTAGATATAGGAAATGTCAGAAAGAGGGAGATAGACGGGTAAGGATGTAGATGGGAAGAGTGTTTGAGAGAATGGATGCGAGTTAGTGTGTTAGGAGGTGTCTATTGACCTTAGATTTAAACTGCTGGAGATTGTAGCTGTCGGGGAAGCAAGTATGTGGATGAGTATGCGGGAAGTGCGAGAAAAGAAGCTGATGAAGTAGAAATTGCAGTGAAATTTTATCGGTTTAGTTATGAAAAATGTGCGTCTGAAGTGAGTTTCAGTCAGTTAAGTACCATACGTGATACACGCTTTGAGCGAATCATGTCTCGAAAGTGACATGATTGACTGGGCAGAAGATTATCCCGCAGTAGGTTGCCATTGCCTTCTGCAGTAGACTGGTTGCCAGCCAAGGCTACATAACACAATCTGTCCTCTTATTTAACCCATAACTAGAGGGAAGAGACGGATTAATACCTTTCCCAAGGTTATTTGTACGTAAATAAATGCAAGGAATTCAACTGGAATTCGAACTCGGCTCCCCGATTTCTCGTTCCGAGCCGATATCCACTGCACCACAACGCACATCCTGAGTGAGTTTATCGAGCGTAAATGTTATTTATTAATATGTTTTCTGGGATTGTTTTCATAATAGGCTGTGTTTTTATCTTAATTAAATTTTAGTGGAATAATTTTAGTCACAAAGTTGTGACTTGGTAAATTATATACGTTTTCTTCTTTGCTTTTTAGTCGAAATCATCCCAAGTAAGCCTATAAAACCCCAAAGAGGCAAGGGGTTACTGTGTGAAAGACATTAGAAAGCAGAAGCATGATTGATGAGCACGAAGAAAAGTGTAATCAGGGGAAGCAACTTTACGGAAAAGTGACTGAAGCAGAGGTCACTCAGATGCCTAATACAGTACAAATTAATCAGCCATCCATCGCCTCAGTTAACAACAGATTGAAGTTCGATTTAAACATCAACCGCCAATTTTACCTTATTAATCTGTTTTAAATTTTGTATGACATATTACAGTTCTGAGAAGAAGGGAGATACAGAGAAAATGAATACATAGCAGAGGGTAATAACGGAAGTCGAAAATACATGAAAGAGTTGCATTGAGACTCGAGTGACGATTCCTTAGCCATTGGAAGATTGCCTCAGCTGTAATTACTGTGGCTATGCATATGAATGCTGGAATTTTTTTCTGCAAAAAGGAAGACAACATGGAATAGCAATGAATGAATTTAAATTGGTTTCCCAATTAGTCGATAGGTGAGCCTATCTACTCCTATTAATCTGTTCACAGCACAGGAGCCAACTGTACGAAAGTTTCCTAGTACAAGAGTAGACCCCATCCAGGAAAAGAGGGATTACTAGATGATTGTTATTACCCTGGTGGAATTGAGAATAAGGATCGAAGTGAGGATGATATGGTTAAGGTTGAGATTAGCTTAGAATACATAAGTAAGTGTACGTTTGGTTCGATTATTGATGGTATCTATAAAGTTGCGACTTGGTATAGATCTGGATATCACCTCTTTGAATATTTAATTTTAATACGTAGGGATTATATGTAGCCAGAAATAATAAAATAAAAAATCTCTGAAACCCATTACCAAATCACTATATCGTTAATGAATCAAATGCCTTATATTTACACGGTTGAATTCTGATATGGTTTCTTGAGAGGGTGTAGTCTTTGGTGAATCATGCCGAAATTATTAATGACAATCCATTATAGCTACAACCTTTACTACTGGGATTCAAGAAGTTAGGGAGCGAAATAGACATTTCGACTCAAACGTAACAATTAGTTCAAGTACAAGCTAAGACACTGATAATTTTTACCATTTATTTTTTATTAGTCGAGGGCAGATTTGGGTTTTCGTCTTATCATCTTCAATTGTTCATTGAGACTAAATATATTCTGTAAAGTCGGTCGTTGCCAAAGAGTTAATAAAACCACTTGAAGAGCACTCATTGAATGCAGGCAGATACTTAAAAGGTAAGGAATATAGACAATACTGAATATGGCATAATTACATATATATATATATGTGTGTGTGTGTGTGTGTGTGTGTGTGTGTGTGTGTGTGTGTGTGTATTAGAAGCTTAAATAAGTCTTCGCTGTATTCTAAAAGATGGCGTTCCCAGCACTGTGTGAGTGTAATTTCAGATCATAATGCACATAGCCTGACTGAACAGTACTTTCATCGTTATGAATTGCCAAAAAATGGGTCGACTCGTAGTTAGCCCCAAAAGACGTGTCGTTTTTCCGACGTGGAAATTAAAAGCTGCAAAAAACATGGGAGAAGTCTTGGCTACCGAAGGAAATGATTACAGGGACATGTTTCTAAGTAATCCTGGTAAAACATTACATTTCATGAAAAGTCAGCGATAAATTATTCAAGAACTATATATATATATATATATAAACTCAGAAAGAATAGACCACATTAACTTGGTATAAGTTTTGATGTCTCCTATCAACTAATAATAAATCAAGCGGGAAATTAATTCACTAACTGATACAATCAGCTTTTACGACACTCATTTCAAGGTTGGTACGCAGAAGACACTTTTTAATTAATTTGTCCGACATCAATATAGCCGGTAAAAATGCAATACGATCAGTGCAGATAGCCGTGGTTGTGCGTTGTGGTGCAGTGGATATCGGCTCGGAACGAGAAATCGGGGAGCTGAGTTCGAATTCTTGTTGAATTCTTTGCATTCATTTACGCACAAATACCCTTGGGAAAGGTATTAGTCCGTCTCTTCCCTCTATGTGGATAGGGGTTGCAGTCTTGCATCCTGCCGAATGACACACATTTTCGTAAAAAAAATTTATCGCAAATAATCAATCCGGTAGAAATAAATGTGTAATACTGTTTAATTAAAAACAGAATATCTATTTAAATACGAGCATCGCTCAAAAATAATGTTAAAAAAAAATCATTTCAAACTGTTGGCTGTTTATCACTAGTTTCGTTAATCTTCGTTAATTCCCGTAATATATATATATATATATATATATATATATATATATATATAGAGAGAGAGAGAGAGAGAGGGCTCAGTCCATTCTCTATACTACCAGTTATTAAACTTTACTACTATAAAAGCTCTGGCTACGTGTTTGGTCTTTGACAGTGACTTATTTATTTGCAATAATTATGCTGTAGAGTAGTGACGAATATATATGGATATACTTTTTATTATTATAAGGACCGTAGTGTCTTCCCTTATATATATATATATATATATATATATATATATATATATATATATAATAAATGGAACTTTGTCTCTGTGTGTCTGTCTGTGTGTCCGTTACCTATAGACGCCGAAACGGCTTAACCGATTTTCTTGAAAATTTACACAGTTGTAATATAAGCGTCTGCGAGTGTTCTTAGTTAGGTTTTGTGTCGAGGTACCCCCGATAAATATCAAAAATCGATAATCGAAAAATCGGTCCGATTTTAATCAAATTTGATACACTCATAGACAAAGACATAAGAAACGATATTCAGAAGTTTCAAGGTTGCAGTTCTTACAATAGTGCAAAAAATCGATAATATATATATATATATATATATATATATATATATATATATATATATATAAGGCAAGATGTTTGTGTGTGTGTCTGTTTATCTCCCTATATGTTTGTATTTTTTCAGCCCTTTTATTTTAGTTTTTGTTTCAGGTTTGGCTCTAAGTAGGTATAATTGTAGTTCTTAGTCTTAGCCATGATACCATTTACTCAGAGGACTTATTTAGCCTTCAAAATTCAGTTTACGACGAAAAACGTATTTGATATCGATACCAGGAAATCAAACTTTAACTTACATCCATTCATTTTTTTTTCAGTGTACGTTTTCTTTTTAACTGGAAACAACTATTGCTTTTTAGTCTTTCGTGCTAACGTCCAAAGAGTCTGAGCTCCAGAACCATGGATTAGTTTTAAAGCTTTCATTACACTCGAGCAATGCCGGGCTATATTGCTAGTATATATATATATATATAATTTCCCTCCTGTCTCTTTGAATGGTTTGAATTTTTTCTCATGTTTTAATGTAAGATAATCAATGGTAGGTACATCAATATATATGTTGCTGTCATTTTAGATTGTATATTGATATAAATATTTTGCCGTCATTATGACGGTACGGTCCTCTCTTTACACAGACTTCTAGTGGTTTAAAAGTATGACCATTGTAGTGGTTCTGGCGCAAAAAACAAAACAAAAAAAAACTAATCGATCATCTTAAACATAATCTATCAAGATTGTTTTTCTGAGATTTCAATAGAACTGTTCAGCGGCGTACGACTTCAAAGAGGTAAAGAAATGAATATAAGAAAAGACATTTTTTGAAGTTTTGTTCTCTGAAGGAAAGAGTGTGGTAACAAGCTTTCTCGACACAGCACCTGTGTTAGAATCTTGTTGGGTGCCCATACTGGCAATTTTAGTAGTGGGTCAAACACAGACAATGTTCGTGGCAAATATTTCATTGCGGTTTTTCCCAACTTACAAAATTTACGTCTGAAATAAAAATAAATGCTTTCCTAGAATAACGATTTATCAGTGAAATCGACTTTCAGTTATTCACAAAAGTAAGGTTGTTATTTCAGACTTGCTTTTGTTTGATTCTTGCATCGTAAAAGACCAGAATAAAACGGGTAAAGATAGAAAGTCGCCAGCGATGAAAAAAGCAAACCGTATTTAAAAAAGAGATAAGAGAATTTTTTTCAAATCCGACGAAAGTCTTTTGGAATGTGTGTATATTTAAAAAAAAGTATAACTGAAACGGTTGTATAAATGATTAGTGCTAGGTCTTTATTTTTATTTTTTTATAAAAGGTAGACAAAAAAAAAAGAAAAACATCAAGAGGTTGTCAATCAATTGAATTTGACATCAGTCTCTTTTATTTTAACTTTTTGTGGAGCCGTTTTCTTTTCTGTTTTTCAAGCTAAACAAGAATTGTTTATCCAAACAGTTCTTTTTACAGACAAAGTTTCGTATCATTTCGATGAAAAAATTGCAAATTTCATTAGCAAAAAACAAACATTAGCTAATGTTGTTTTGGAAAAGAATAAGTATTTTGATGCTTTAGATTTCAGCTTAAAAGATTAGTACTTTTAATTTTGGGTAACATTTTACCAAATTTTATCAAATATACTAATATTACAATAATAACTAATGAGTCAGTCAGTTAAGTGCCATAAGTGATACACGCTTGGGCGATCATGTCCTGAAAGAGACATGACTGACTAGGCAGAATATTTTCCCGCGTTAGGTTGTCATTACTTTCTGCAATAGAACGGTTACCAACCAAGAATCCAATCTGTTCTGCTATTCAATCGATAGCTGGACGGGGGGGGGGGGGCAGATTAATACTTTTACCCAAGGGTCTATGCGTGTAAGCGAATGCTAAGAATTTAGCTGGAATTCGAACTCGACTTTTCGATTTTTCGTTCCGAGCCGATATCTACTGTACTAACCACGCACATTCAGTAATAAGCACCTATCAAAAATGTATCATTTATAAGAAATTTGTAATTCTCATTTGTTTCCTTTAATGTGGCGGACCAAGGCAGGAAATGGCAAACAAGCGAGTTCAAATAATAAATATTTGATTTCTGCTACATTAGGCAAGAAAGAATATGTTGGTTCTACCTCAATATAAAGTGAGGTCTACCCCAGTAAAACGTGAGATCTACCTTAACATAACGTGAGGTCTACCTCTCATTTTGACTATAAGGTGGGATCTACCGCAGCGTCGAACTAAAATATAATATTGTACGTGTATACATATTTATTTAAACTTTATATTAATATTTACATATCTATATACTATTTATACTTATATTATAGATAGATAGGTAAAAATAAACACTTTATTTAATACAATACATATATTTATTTTAGCCAAAATGTTCGGATATCTTCTAAGAATGGCCTGATAGATCATTGAAACTTTTTCTCATCATCTTTCAGCAAAAATGATTAAGATGTAACTGGAACAGCTAACTACCAACAACTCGCATTTTCTTGCGAATCATCGTTTTAGTATTCAACCACGATCGCTCAATGGCCACGTGAAGGGGAGGGGCACACTAGACCACCGCGCTCCACCTGGGTAGACGATATATTGAGGTCTACCTCACGCTACAGTAGCACCAATATGTTAGTTAATGAGTTTTCAATTACAAAAAAAAAACTTATCAGAACATAAATAACAGAAATAACAGAAAATGCTTTTCCTTATCTACATTAATGATCACCCAGATGTAATAAGATCCCAAATACGCTGATAACACTATAGTTTACTCTCGCATCGATCAAAAATCTGCTGAGGCTGACAAAGAAAACCTCGCTGCCGAGCTTGAAAAGGACTGTAGTGATACGGAGCATAGCGAGTGACCGGATGATCGCACTTCACGAACTAAAAGCAAATGACCAAAAGTCATCCGTACGCCGCCGGCTCCGAACAGATGTTCCGGTTGAAAACTAAAAATAATTAAATATTAAATTTCCAGTTCGCGAGCCTACGCGAATTTTATTTATCAACCAATGGGAAACCCAGAACTAAATAGAAGTGTGAAAACCCAAATGAGCTACTGTGATCCAAAAAGAAGATATAAAAAGCGGATACAGAAAGCAATCGACAGGCAGACCGACTCGAGGAGAAGAGAGTAATTAGTATCTCCCTTGACCAAAGTCAAGCGGCTTACTACGCTCGCCTTCCTTACCGCTTTCCTTCTTCCCTGCCTCAAAAACTACTTACTGACCTAAGGAGCGAATACATCAAAGATATTCCTTTCTTACACGCTCCCAAATTCCTAAGCATTACTTTTCTTTCAGCATTTTATTGCCTTGAACATTTTAACGTCCGTTGGACCTATACTTCATGTATTACTTCAATTGTAAAAACATTAATTGATATGTGTATATATAAAATGTTATTTTTCTACTCAAATTGTCTTTCTTGATTTGTAATCATTTTATGACTTATAGTGGGCTATCTACAACAAGGCCAAATTCCGTTAACCTGAAACAGTATACAACTACCCTTCACTAGAAGGGACTCTCCACTACTAACTAACAGAAAAAAATAGATAAGCGACCCACCATAAATAGGTATACCCCGACGTGATTCGAACATGCGCATACCATAAACAAGCAATCCTCTTTCCAGCATTATAAGCATTAATCCTGCCTGCAGCATTTTATTGCCATTTACATTATAAAGTCCGTTGTACTCATATTCAAAGATAACTTTTAATTAAAAAAAACCCAAATCTGCCGAGCGCATTTATATTTTGCGGAAAGCTCAAAATGAACATACCTCCCGGCCAACACACCCACAATTTAAGTATCGAATCCTTCTTGTCAGCCTTCTATTTCCACTATAGGACCTTCAAATACGTGGTGGACTGGAGTAAGAATTGGCTCGTAAATTTTAATGCTTCCAAAACGAAGCTGCTACCTATTAACCATCAGAGACAATCGCTCCTACCTTCCACCCCTTAGCATGGATCAGGATAGTCTTCCTGAAAGCAAAACACTGCGCCTCCTCGGCTTAACTCTCACAACAGACCTCAAGTAGAATGACTATATAGAAAAATTAGCTAAATCTGCTGCTAAGAAAGTTGGTTCTCTGTGTAGGACCAGGAAGTTTTTTTTCCGCCTGAAACAATCTTGCACATATATAAATCTACCATCCGCCCCTGCATTGAATACTGCTGCCACATCTGGTCGGGTGCTCCTGCTGTTCACCTAGGTGTCCTTGACAAAATCCAACGAAGACTCTGTAATGTGACAGATCCCGACTTAACAGCTCGGATACAGTAATTATTTTAACAAAGATGGCTTCGAAAATTTTTATGCTTTGTTAATTAATATCCCCTCAATCATCAATGTAGACAGAACTGTTCACTTTAATAGTGTGCATGAAATGATGAATTGGTCATGTGTCCAAAACGTTTTACAGAGGCTGGCATGCTGGCCTTCTATGCAAGCTCCGGGAACAAATATAACTGGACAATTGTTTGCCCTAATCTAGTCATTCCTTTCAAATCGTACAATGTAGATAGTATTGAACGGACATACCTCCCGATACTATCATACGAATGCGGGTGTACATCAAGGCTCTATTCTAGGCCATACGCTTTCCCTGATGTTCATTAATGATCTCCCCAATGTAATCAGATCCCAAATAGGCATATACGCTGACGACAACACCGTTTACTCTCGCCTCGATAAAAAATCTGCTGAGGCTGACAAAGCGAACCTCGCTGCTGAGCTTGAAAATGACCTCCAATTTGTGGTAGCCTGGGGTAAGAAATGGCTCGTGAGTTTTAATACTTCCAAAAACGAAGCTGCTATCTATTAACCATCACAGACAATCGCTCTTACAACCCATTAGCATGGATCAGGCTAGCTTCCCTGAAAGCAAAACACTGCGCCTTCTCGGGTTAACTCCATAAGCAGACCTCAAGTGAAATGTCTATATTGAATCCATAGCTAAATCTGCTGCTAAGAAAGTCGGTTAACGGTGTAGGACCAGGAAGTTTTTTCCGTCTGAATCCATCATGCACATATATAAATCTACCATCCACCCGTATATTGAAAACTGCTGCTACATCTGGTTAGGTGCCCCTACTATTCATCTCGGGTTTCTTGACAAAATCCAATGGAGAATCTGTAATGTGATTGATCCCGACTTGGCGGCTCAGATACAGTCACTTTCTCACCGACGCAATGTGGCTTTTCTGTGTCTCTTTTACACTGGTGCCCCTATATATAAATTCACTCGAGCCACAAGATTAACAACTAGGTCCTACCCTTTTACTGTGAAATTAATAAATTGTAAATGCAACTTCTATTTCAGCGGCTTCTTTTCTCGCACTTCCCGCCTGTGGAATTCCCTTCCATTTACTTGCTTCCCCAACAGCTACAATCTCCAAGAATTTAAATGTAAATCAATAGTCAGCTTCTATCTAACTAACCTGCATCCTCTCTCTCTCTCTCTCTCTCTCTCTCTCTCTCATGCTCCTTTCTCCGTCCACTCCATTCTCATCAGTATTCTCATTCTTTTCTTACCCACTTCCTGACACCCCTAATAACCTGACACTCTTTCTCATAACTTTCCTTCTGTGTAACCGCTTGCACACAAGTGGCAGTAAATATTGGGGCGATATGATTATAAAAAAAAAAAAGAACAAGTATTAATTCCACTTTTTGTAGTTCACACGGCGAGGGCAAGAGTTTTTCGATTAGTATGCTATCACATCGAAGCAGAAAAGAAAGTGTGAGTCGCTTTTACAAAATCTGTTAATGTTTGAATATTTAATTACTGCTCAATTGATTTTTCTTTCAATTTTTTTCTTAAATATGTCTTGAAACACTTGAAAGATAGTATTTGTTTGTATTTTACCTTGCTAATCTCAACCACTATTGTAGGGTCTACAAAAAGCAATAACATTAATTGATCTTTATCTAAATCAAGACAAAATAGAGGTCACAGGCTTTAATAAGTCTGGTAAACTTGTTGATCAGTACTTCTTCTTCTTCTATGTGCCCTTTCTCTTCAGGACGTAGGCGATCATGACTTTCCACGTTTCCCTATCCCTGGTGGCTCTGAGCACACTTTCTCCTATTACATTATGCAATCCTCGTTCCGTCATCCACCTGATTAGGTCCTTCAAATATGTTATCCGTTGCTTTCCCCTGTCTCTTTTCCCTCTGTCTGGCCTGTTAGTATCCAAGCCCCTCTTCCTCATTGCGTGTCCCAGGAACATTAGCTGTCTCTTCCTGATGCTCAGTATTAATTTCCTTTTTGTTTCCATCATTTCCAAAACTTCATCATTGCTCACATGCTCGATCCATGATATTCGCAGCATCCTTCTGTAGAACCACATTTCAGTTGCTTCAAGTTTTTCCTTCATCTTTGATGGCATTGTCCAGCATTCACTGCCATATTGAAGGACGGACAGAATATTCATCTTAAAAAGAAATCTGTTCCGATTTCTTCAAATAAAAGTAATGCGATCATTCATATCGGCAAAGCATCGGCTCTAAAAGTCTACTTTCTTCTTCTATGTGCCATGTTTCTTCAGAACGCAGGAGATCATGGTCCTCCACATATACCTGTTTCTTGTAGCTTTCAACAACCCTTCTGTTATACCACTGAAATCTCGCCCTGCCATTCATCTGCTCAAGTTCAAATATATCACGGAATGCTTTCCCTTATCTCTTTTTCCCTCTATCCATCTTGTGAGCATCAGATTCTCTGAACCATCCTTCCTTACTACATGTCCCACAAAATTCAACTATCTTTTCCTGATCTTAAATATCAGTTTCATTTTCGTGTCCATCTCCTCTAAAATCTCGTCAGTATTCACATGTTCGGTCCACGGTATTTTCAGCATCCTTCTGCAGAACCACATTTCAGGTTGCTTCAAGTCTTTTCTTCATCTTTGATGAGATTATTCAGCATTCGCTGTCATATTAAAGCTCAGACATCAAATAATAATCTAGCACTATTTGTTTCCAGCGTAATTTTCTAGTTTCTCAATACTCTACGCAGCTTCTGAAATGCATTCTTGGTTATACTACTACGCCTTCGGATCTCAGTGTATAAGAATTTCTGTACCTGCTTGATTTTAGTCTCCCCTACTTAGATTTGGCATTCTGGGCTCCTCTTTTTACTGATTACCAAGCATTCAGTTTTCTTGTAGTTTATATGCAGGCCTTTCTTCCCACTTACTATAAATACTTTCCGTTTGAGGTTTTGTAGTTTACTTTGCGTGTCTGCTATCAGCACTGTATCATATGCGTATCTTTTTTTGTTTAAGATTGCGGTTTTAATGACGAAACATGGTAGGACTTCTAGCACTCTCAGAATTGTATAGGTTGAAAAGATCCGGTGAGAAGGCATATCCTTGTCTTACACCCCTTTCTATCTTTACATAACTGCTGAATTCGTTTCTTGTCCGGATGCAGGCAGTTTGTGGACAATAAAAGTTCTTGATTATTTTAATGTCCTTCCCAAATATATTAAGTTTGTCAAGCATCTTCATCAGGTCTTTACTGGGATAAAATGAAAGGAAACTTCTTCCAAGCGGGAACTTTGAATCTTGCCGGAGTCTGCACCCTACAAAAAAAAAAAAAAAAAATCAACACTATAAACAATAGCAGCTCTGTGGCCATCTATCTCCAATCTTACAAGTCATTTGGAAGAGAGTTAGATGTGCATGACATTCTTGGAAAAGTAATGAATGGTTTATACATGACGTTTTTTGTAGGCACCCAAACCCAAAAACGTTATCATTGGTCACCTATTAAAAACATTCATCCATTGAATATATATAAAAACACACAAGACTGAAAACCTACCAGGCGTGATGGTTATTCATAAAAACTGGGCGGGAAATTAATTTAGAACCCGTGCATTCAATTTATTTTGAATTTATCAAGGTTTCAATTCCTTTTTTTGGGATATGTCTTCAATATTATCCTAATTTTCACCGTTTTGTAATTTTGCAATATCTTGGTTTTTCAGTTGTTAAATGGGGCAACGATTGGTTTGTAAATTTCAACGGAATTTTAGAATTATTTCTGCTTTCCTTCAGCATGGTTATACCAACCTCCAGAAAAGCAACTCTTTGCTCCTATTTTCGGATGCTTTCTTCCACTGACACGAAGTAGAGTGATTGTATTGAATAAATAGCTAAGGTTTACTGTTAGGAAATTTGCTTCTCTGACAATATTTCCCGCGAGAATTCATCTTGATCATTTATAAATCTACGATTCATCCGTGCATTAAATATTGCTGTCATATCTGGTCTGTTGCATCTGGAGATTCTTGACAAAATCCAAAGAAGGCTCTGTAATGTAATCGCTTGTCATTGCATTTTCAACTTTAGTCACTTTCCCACTGCTGTTTTATATGAATGAGCTTTTCTCCTTGTCGAAATTATTTTACAACTAGAATGGTGATGAGGTCTTACTGCTATACTGTTGAAATAGCGATGTTTAGTTTTACCTCTAGTTTAATAGTTTCTTTTCTCACACTTCTCACATGCTGAACTCTCTTCCGCTTTCTTGCTTCCCTGCCATTTACAACCACAAAAACTACAATGAAACGTCAATCTCCATATGGAAATCCGTTTATTATTCTATTTTTTCCTCGCTTAAGTCTTTTCAGTCTCTTTCACTCACAGTAACCTCTTCCATCTTAATGGCATTATCCCCTTGAATGTGATGAAATGATAAAAAAATGTGATATCTTTTTTATCAACCATGACAGTAAAAGGTAAATAGCATTCTCCACATTATATATATATATATATATATATATATATATATATATATATATATTAGAAAAGGAAATAGGCTTGTTCCAACGAGAGAAATTGGTATAGAATAAAAAGTGTGAGAGGCCGTGAACGTTTAGTTTAAAGTGTATATTTATTGTTGTATAAAGATATTATACATATGATATTTTAAGTGATCATAATTTTATTTGTGACGCTACACGTGTTTCGAGTCAAAGATTGACTCTCTTCAGGCGAATAAATTTGTGGCTTTACATATTGAGTTCCTTTTTGTTTTTGTAGGGCCAAGTTCTTGTTTATATATAGGTAAATGAAAAATTAAAATAAAAATAAAGATAAAGAATAAAGAAATAAATCAAATCAGTGAAGTAAAAAATAAAACACATATATATATATATATATATATATATATATATATATATATATATATATAATAAACAATAGGATCAACGATAACAACTTTGAGCCTGGCAAGTCATTGACAGCACCCTTAATACCAGAGGCTTGAACGTGCGGTTAGTGTAATGGATTCCTCGAAATTGGTAATTGGAAAATCGAGTTTCAGGTTCAGTAGGATGCATTGCACGCACTTTCGGGTAAATATCATTGGAAAAGGTATGAATCCATCTCTTCTCCCCCTTTCAGTTAATGCATTAATTAGTGTGACTCGTATCAGGAAAATTATTATCACTAAGAATTCTTAAAATCTAAATATATTTTGCGGCTTTAAATAAACTGTTAAAGATTAATAGGGGGCAAACAAACTAATATATTTGCAGCTGAAATTCAGTTGTTATAATTGTTTTGGTATAAGCTGAAGATTTTATCAAAATTTACTTTTTATGAAGACATTGACTTCCATAATAAAATATGAAACGTATTTTAAAAATGTATATCTTCAAACATCTGTTAAAAACAAGGAAATTTAATATTTATTTTTATATTTATTTTATTTTATTTTGTTCATGTATGATAAAAAAAAATTAACTGATTTACGAAATATCAATTACCGGTCAAATATAATGAGTATAAAGCCAGGGAAACTAATTTTTAATTTTCCAAACGAATTTCCCGCAACGTATTTTGCTGAAATTAATTTTCCGATGACGTAGTTTAAACTCCCGACAATATCAATAATGTACTCTGTGTTCACCAAGAACATTAAATAAAAGGTCATGGAAAACGTTTGTTGGCAAGAGGCTCTAATGAACTTGGAGATGCCTTCGTGTTTCAGTCAGTCAAGTGCCATACGAGATACACGTTTTAAGCGATCATATCTCGAAAAAGATATGACTGACTGGGCAAAAGATTTCACCGCAGAATGCTGCTTTTACTTTCTGAGATAGACGAGTAAGGTTATACAACCCAATCTGTCCTGCTATTTAACTCATAGATGCAAAGAAGAAACTGATTAATATCTTTCCTAAGGGTATCTGCATGTAAACAATGAATTTAACTAAAAATCGAACTCGGCTCAACGATTTCTTGTTCCGAGACGATATCCACTGCACCTCAAGATACATTCGCGTTTGCATTTAAACTTATTTATAAATGGAACTTTGTCTGTTTGTGTGTGTGTGTATGTGTGTGTGTGTCTGTGTGTGTCCGTTACCTATAGACTCCGAAATGGCTGAACCGATTTTCTTGAACATTTACACAGTTGTAGTATAAGCGTCTGCGAGTGTTCTTAGCTAGGTTTTGTGTCGAGGTACCCCCGATAAATATCGAAAATCGATAATCTAAAAAATTGGGTTATAAAAGGAGTGATCTGATTTTAATCAACTTTGAGACACTCATAGACAAAGGCATAAGAAAAGATATTCAGAAGTTTCAAGTTTGCAGTTCTTACAATAGTGCAGAATATATATATATATATATATATATATATAAGGCAAGATGTTTGTGTGTGTGTCTGTTTATCTGCCTGTATGTCTGTATTTTTTTCAGCCCTTTTATTTTAGTTTTTGCTTCGCCTTTGACTGTAAGTAGGTATAATTGTAGTCCTTAGCCTCAGCCATGATACCATTTACTCAGAGGACTTATTTAGGCTTCAAAATTCAGTTTACGACGAAAAAATCTTATTTGATATCGATAGAAGGAAATCAAAATTTGACTTATATCCATTCATTTTTCTTTCAGTCTATGGTTTCACTTTAACTGGAAACAACTATTGCTTTTTAGTTTTTCGTGCCAACGTCCAAAGAGTCTGAGCTCGAGGACCATGGATTAGTTTTAAAGCTTTCATTACACCCGAGCAACGTCGGGTTATACTGCTAGTTTAATATAAACAAAATAGATTTTGGAAATTATTTCTTTCGCTCAAAATGAGTTTGTTAATTAAAATTCGTATTTACGAAATACTGCTGAAAAACTCTTGGCGAAAAAAAAGGCGCTGAAATATAAGGGACTCCGAACATTAATTCCGTAGTTCAACATGATTTAACAATTTTTTTTCAATTATTTTATTTATGATTAACTTTATTGAGTCTTATGTCTGTTTGTGTCGAAATGATGCTGGACAATTGCTCTTCAGTGTCGTCTATCGTTGGCACCTCGAGGTAAATAATCCTCTTCCCGTTAAATTAACGATGTCGATGCTTCGAATATTTGGCCTGTCTCGTCTGTTGCTACCGAAGAAGCGAGCTCCACCAGCATGGAGTTATCCATCCGCCAGACGTGCCCAAGAAGGCTCAGTCTTCTTCGTTTGGTGGCTTGAATGATGGTCTCTCTCATTTCATCTCAGTGAACGATTTCAGCCTTTACTCATTTGATTTCAGCCATCTGGTAGTGAGAATACAACGGGTGAAGCAAAATTCATATGCAACGAGAAGCTGCGTATCGACTTTCTTCGAGCTGTGGCGACTATAACTTTAGAATTCATGTCTTCATTCCAAAAAGATTGCGTGAACTTTACTCAGAAAAAGCTGTGTACTACATATATATATATATATATATATATATATATATATATATATATTCATTCGCAGACAGATATTATCGGGTGCTCCTGCTATGTACCTGGATATCCTTGACAAAATCCAGCGGAGAATCTGTAATGAGATTGATCCCGGCAGCTAGGATACCGACGCAGTGTGGCTTCCCTGTGTCTCTTCTACAAATACTTTCAGGGCTTAGCTCACTGGTACCCCCTATATATGGATTTACACGAGCCACAAGATTAGCAACTAGGTCACACCCTTTTACTGTGGAACCGATTAATTGTAAATGTGAATTCTACTCCAACATCTTCTTTTCTCGCATTTTTCCCTTCCGCTTACTTACTTTTCCGACAGCTACAATCTTCAAGAATTCAAATTTAAAGTCAATAGTCATCTTCTGTCTCAGTAACATACATCCTCTCTCTCATGCTTTTTTCTCCGTCCACCCTACTCTCATCAGCATTCTCTTCCTTCTCATACTCTTTTCCTGACACCCCCTGTATCCTGTCACTCTTTCTCATAACATTCCTCCTATGTAATCCCCTACACAACAGTGGTGTTAAAATGCCTTGCTTGGGGCCACACGATTATATATATATATATATATATATATATATATATATATATATATATAATTTAATTAGTTTAAGCAAAATATAAAAAATATATAAAAATTTAAATATCATCTGTTAACTTTGATATATAGAACCATAAATTCCGAGGATCCAATTCAAACACTAATTTATTCAAATAAAGGTACAATATTTACAAAGGTTGCTTAAATGTCCTTTACCAGTCATAGTAACAGATTATAATAATATTTGATAAAAGAAATAATATTTTTTTGTTTATAAAAAACCTTCTAGTATGGTACAAGTTATTCTCCTTAGACCGGCTGTATTACTTCTTATATTAAATTAATTTACGTTAATTTTTTCACGTAACATTTTAATTTATCCTTTTGTTATCAAAGAGACAATATATTTAAAATCTCAGTATTTAATTTTGAGATATATAGTATTATGTTTTATTTATAGAAAAAAACATAACATAGGTTCTTTCTAATTTTATATATTTTGCACAATTAAATACGCAAAATGTAAATAACATTAATGATGTATTAATCTTATGGTTTAAATATTTTAAAAGACTTTATTTAGGCTAACGTCAAAGCCAATGAATACAAGTTATTAAAACTGTAATTTAAATTTGAATAAATTACATATTAGAGCAGTTAATATGTAAAATATGAATGAAGCTTTAAATAAAACGCTTAGTTTTAAATCGCTTCAAAAATAGTAGCAAATTATTCACTACTTAAAATTTTACCGGGAAAAAATCTGAATACGTATTTTAGTTTGTTACGCTCAGTTTTTTCTCACAGTTAACATAAAAAGGCAGAGGTTAGAAATATATATTTCTAAATATAAATTGCTAATATTGCAATTTAGAAAATAATCGATTTCATTTATAATGAAATCTAAAAGAATCTGAAACGTCCATCAACTGGAATCGTTAGAAAATTCTTGAATTTAAATAAAGGAGGATTTGGATTATCCATTTATAGATACCAAAAATTTCCTCTAAATATCTAAGCTGCTAAGTTTACAACTTAGAAAATAAATAACAATTTCATTTATAATGAAACCGGAGAAAATCTGATACGTCCAAACGATGGAACCGATCAAGATATTCTGATTAAAATTAGTTATCTTAGTTAACACGAAAAGTCTTACAGACGATAACTATTCGCGCCAACAAAAAACACAGGTGTTAATGCTCGCGTTCTTTGCCAAATAAGTAACAAAGAAACGCCCATTTTCCCAAATAAGGAATATTCTAAATAAGGTTATTTTTACAATAATACCAAACGCGCACTTGTTTTTAAAAATAAGGAATTTTTTTAGAATAAATCCTTATAATTTAACAAATTTCAACCTAAAAATATTTCACACATAAAATATTAAAAAATATAATTATTATTTGGTTGAAATACAGAAATAATTCTTATATATATATATATATATATATATATATATATAGGCGTGTATAATGATAATATACACGCTAAAAAGACTGCCTACTTCTACCGAGCGCCTGTACCTCAGAGGTCGAATCGCCGACTGACGCCAATTTGGTCGGGTTTCAATACTGGGTAAAAAGCAATCGGATGCCTAACCGTACTGATGAACTGTGATACAGCGAAACAGATCTGTCGGCTGATGACTATATATATATATATATATATATATACGATATAATTTCAATGAAAAGTCCCTCTCCAGTATTCTTTATCACTGGCAGCTCTAATTTGCAGTAGGATAACAACAATCTCACCTGCTTCCGTCTTTATTGTACAGAAAATTTTACACGAATGCTATATATATATTCTTAATTTGCAAACGAGCTATTACGCGACCTAGGTTTCTACAATGTGGTGTCTTCAGGCAATTTGCAATAACTGATCTTATCGTTTACCGTTTTTTTAAGAACGCTCACGTAATGGTGAGACTTTTTTGAACGTTTAATTGACGAGGAACTTTTGAACGCGCAATTTTTAAAATTACAAGAAATTATAACTTTTTATCCATGGTTGTATGAACCTAATAGGTATATTTAGTATCGTTACACTTAGTCATAATTTCTGTTCTTTCATTCAATAGTTCATTTTTATTTGGGAATTGCATAATCTCTAACTTTTCTTCCTGGCACAGCCTGCATATTTTGCCACCGTTGGCTGTTTTCACTATACTGCACGTTATGTCTTGATCTTTTCTATATTTTGATTTTAATTTCCACATGTGGCTAGCCAATTTTGTACAGTTTTTACGTTTTCTATTTTGAATGTAGACTTGTGATTGAACCACCTGGTCTTAAATGTGTGTTTGGTTGATTCCAAATATATTTTATTTTGACCACTTAAGTCATGTACTTTTGCTTTGTAAATGACTTCATTTGTATTACAAAGTCCTTGAAGTGGGCATTTATATATATTTGGCCAGTGAAATACTGGTCTATTACTATTATCTGCGAACCATTGAAAATATTTCCTCGAATTCTTGTTCGGGAACAAAAAATAAATGGATTAAGATAAAGTAAGTCGGATGGTCAGTGCATCCGGCTCCCCACAAAAAAGTCTATCAATTCTTCAGCTCAGTGAGGTGCGCTGTCCGAAAAAAAATCTTTCTTCAGATTAACTGTTTGTGTTTCTTTTAGAGCTTCCTTTAACTGCTTTGTAACGTAGTGTAATGGTGGACAAATTGGACTTGGGAATCAGTAAAAACACACTCCACCTATGCCTATTGAACAGGTGATGAGGCTCATCCCTTGTTCCCTGTTTAGGATGTGGTTTCCGGCGTTCTCTTTTCTAATCTTTTTACTCTTTTTTTTTCTCAATTGGAGTAGATAGACTAAACTATCGCCCGGTTCACACTCCACCTATGCCTATTGAACAGGTGATGAGGCTCATCCCTTGTTCCCTGTTTAGGATGTGGTTTCCGGCGTTCTCTTTTCTAATCTTTTTACTCTTTTTTTTTTCTCAATTGGAGTAGATAGACTAAACTATCGCCCGGTTCACACTCCACCTATGACTATTGAACAGGTGATGAGGCTCATCCCTTGTTCCCTGTTTAGGATGTGGTTTCCGGCGTTCTCTTTTCTAATCTTTTTACTCTTTTTTTTTTCTCAATTGGAGTAGATAGACTAAACTATCGCCCGGTTCACACTCCACCTATGCCTATTGAACAGGTGATGAGGCTCATCCCTTGTTCCCTGTTTAGGATGTGGTTTCCGGTTTTCTCTTTTTCAATCTTTTTACTCTTTTACTCTTTTACTGTAGCCCCCTGTGCATCAGTGGCGCTACCGCCTTGCTTGGGGTGCTATGATTAAACAAAAAAAATCTCATAGATTTCTTTTGGGTTACTGAGCGCCTCAAGTTTAACACTTGTTAATTCCATGGATATGGCTCAGAGAATGATGTAAAATAAACATAAATAATCGCAACAGCTCTGAAAATTGTCACTTTGAAATATGAAAGCAATTATTCTAGCGCCTTTCACAAAATATTTATGGGAAAGAGATTGGCTCGAAAGTATTTATGTATACCAGTATGTAAAAGCAGGAGGGCTAAAATAAATATCTAAATTTTTTTTCGTGTTAATCAAATTTCATTTTCAAGAACTTTGTCAATGTTATATTGTTTGAAATATTCGGAAACGGCTTTAACAAAAATTTATTTCCATTTTAACAAATTTTCTAAAACACTTTTCTTCGAAAAATACAAAATGATGATTCTATCTGAAGAAACGAAGATTTAATGGCTTTTACGCAATTAAGTGTGTATCAACCAGACTTAGTGTATTAGGCGATATACAGCCATACGATTATGTGCATTGCCAATCAATAACAGTAAACATTTGTAGTTTTGGTGTTAATACATAAATGATAAGGTTTCTAAAATTTAACAGCAATGAATTTCGCCCTGGAGAGGACACTCCAGTTTCGCTTCACTGGTACGGAACAACATAGAAAGCAACAGTTATGTGATGGGAGGATTTCAAAGTTCCTTCTGTACGGGAGGAACGGGCCTCGGACGAGGGGGAGCACATCTTCACTTCAAGGACGTCTGCATTATGGGCATGATGGAGATAGACATGGAGATCGAAAGGTAGGAAGATGTCCTCAATGATCGCTCATGGTGGAGGTACGATTTACACCATTGGCTTGAGCGAAGAGAGAAGAAACGGAGATTTGCCGTCCCGAAGAAACGGGTTCGAAGGAAAGCAAACCATACTGCGAAACCGGAGAAGGGCATTTTCAGGTGCATGCGTTTCAGTCAAGACGTGTGGATAACTATTATAGATGCTGCGCATAAAATATCAGATTAACGCAATGCTGGCGCAGTCCCTATATTATAAGAGAATGACTTGGTTAAAAAAATGTGTTTTAATTAAAGGGATATATATAAACTTATTTATAAATGGAACTTTGTTTGTGTGTGTATGTGTCTGTTACCTATAGACTCCGAAACGACTGAAACAATTTTAAAAATTTACACAGTTGTACTATAAGCGTTTGCGAGTGTTCCTAGCTGTATGTCTGTATTTTTTCAGCCCTTTTGTTTTAGTTTTTGCTTCGGGTTTGGCTCTAAGTAGGTATAATTGCAGTTCTTAGTCTCGGGCATGATACCATTTACTCAGAGGACTTATTTAGCCTTCAAAATTCAGTTTACGACAAAAAAAATTATTTGATATCGATACCAGGAAATCAAAATTTGACTTACATCCATTCATTTTTCTTTCAGTCTACGGTTTTGCTTCAACTGGAAACAACTATTACATTTTAGTCTTTCGTGCCAACGTCCAAAGAGTCTGAGCTCCAGGACGATGGATTAGGTTTAAAGCTTTCATTACACCCGAGCAACATCGGGTTATCATGCTACTATTTTATATTTAAAATAATCGAAGATAAATGATTTTATTTTATATTCAAAATAAACCGGGATTAATTCGATTTTGTTAAACTTTATATTTATAATAAACGGTCATAAAAGTTAAATTTATATCATATTTAAACTAAACGGAGATTAAATATTTGTTTGTGACTTTTTTTTAATTAGACCCAGAAAAGAAATAATAACATATTCTCGACATAACATAATCAAACAGAAGAAAATTAAAGAAGGAAAAGTTATAATCTAAGGTAGAAATTAATCTGGATCAGCGTATTTTAACTAGTATTTCTTTTTGTGCCTGAATGAAATTATCAATTCATTTTTCTGGTTTAGTAAGTAAGAGTTATATATATATATATATATATATAATCTTTATTTGTAAACGAGTTATTACACAATCTAGGTTTTTACCACATGTTGTATTTAGGCGAATATGCAATAACTGATTTTATCGTTTTTTTTGTTTTTTTTTATAACGTTCCCGTAATTGGGAACTTTAACGGTTAATTATATATATAAAACTTTAATCTAAAAGGAAAAGCAAGAAGGTAAATCCCAAAGGCCCGATCCTAATTAATATTATTACATCAATATTAAAACTGATCAATGTGGAGTGCTCAGTGTAATTAATATTTAAATTACAGAGCCAATTATAAAATAAAATAAAATACATTTCGATGTTCAAATCAGCTGTATGGCCCTTTCTGTATAGAATCCTTAAGTGAAATTTCACGCATCATCTGCAACTTCTTTATTTCAAAATAAACCTAAATATTTTACCGGCGGAAGTTAAAAAATATACATCACAGATAAAATTAAAGGGGTGGGATTAATTAAGAAAGCAGACAGAAATCAATGTCTATTTTTAGATGTTTGGAAAACCTTACTTTTAAACTGAGTTAAGTGTTGTAAGTGAAAATTTAACTTTGTCTGGCTCTAAGAGATGGAAGGGGAAAGATAATGGTAAAAGGTAAAAGAAGTGGGAAGGGGTGGTTGACAGGGAAGTAAGCTCAGAAAATAAGAAAGGAAAGGAAAGAAAACGGAAAAAAGGAAAAAAATAATCTCCATAGAAACGTTAACAGACATGTTGACAAATAAATCATAACGGTTTTTGGTTTAAACACAGGGGAAGAAGTTATTAGAAAAAAATTCTTTGAAAAAAACCTTGACATATAATTTAAATATAAAACTAGATTTAAATTAGAAAATTAAAATTCATAGAAAATTAATAAAAATTATAAAAACATAGAATAAAATAAAATATAAAACATAATAAATATAAAAATAAAGAAGAAAAATGTTTTTACTTAAGGAATATGATAAATTAATAAATTCAACAAGTGTACACTTACACACACCCACACACGCCCACACCCACACACGCACATATATACATATACATATATATACATATCACACATACATATACATATATATACGCACATATATATACATATAGATACACACACACACACACACACACACACACACACACACACATATATATATATATATACTACATATACATATCAACATACATACACATACTAATACATATAAAAATAACATACTACACATACACACATACGCACACAATCACACGTAAAAAAAAATTAAGGTGCAGAGTAAAAATATAAAGGTGCAGGGAAAAATATTTAAAGGTGCAAGAAAAATTAGGCGTTAAGTTAGTCTAAGTACCTTTTCTCCTTAAAAGGTAGATATTAATAGGAGAAAAGGAAAAAGAAGGAGTCTATTAGGCTGGGATCAGACATTGGTAGTGGGGTTCAAATTTACTATTTAAAATTTAATTAATTAATTAATTAATTAATCAATTAAGAATTAACTTATTTTTCTAAAAGTGAATTCATAACTTAAATTTTAAACGTTCACAAATTTCGCCTTATGGCGGCATTTACTAATGAATTATTTCCTTAAATTCTAGAGTAGGTGCTGTTTAGGGTACTTTAATATTTGTATTTTTTCCTGTAAACACAGATTGCATCTATTGTGAAAATTCCTCGGAATACGAGCTGAACCCATCAGTTTCCAACTAACTATAGGGTTCAGCCCTTCTTCCTTCATTTTCCAAAATCTTCATGAAAGGGCTGTTTGGTATTTCTGATTTGGATTGGAAAAGGAATACCTGTCATTGTAATAACGTTGCTTAAAGACACCCGCGGATATACCAATATAGGTCAGGTAATTTTTCCTGTTGTTGGATGGTGAAATTTGAGCTTCATAGATTACCTGGGTGGATTTACATTTGCCTTCCACCGGACTTAGAGTCGGTATTAAATAAATCCTTTAGAATTTGCCTACTGTGAGAATTTATAATGTTGTCCATATTTGGGGTACAGGAGTAGCTAATTTTTAATGTGTTCCTGTTAAAGATTTTTATTATATATATATATATATATATAATTTTTAATTTTATTTTATATATATATATATATATATATATATATATATATATGTTATGGACTCTCCCGTCGATTTCGACGTATGAGTGTCTAACCTCAGTTAGACTACCACACAAAGAATTGTTTAGAGTGATGAAGGCTTGCGTAGCACCATCCACACTTTTTGGAACAGCTGATAACAAACAATCGGTGCAGAAGTTTGCCACGGATCGTATGAACAGCAGACCTCAGATATTTAACCCATAACTGGAGGGAAGGGACGGATTAATACCTTTCCCAAGGGTACCAGTGCGTAAGTGAATGCAGAGTGTTTGACTGGAAATCGAACTCGGCTCACCGATTCCTCTTTCCACGCCGATATCCACTGCACCACAACACACATCCGTCAATAATCGCTTACAGCACCTGGTATTCCCAAACGGTCACCCATCTAGTACTGACCAGGCTCAACGTTGCTTAACTTCGGTGATCGAGCGAGGACCGGTGTATTCAACGTGATATACATATATATAATGAATTATTTTTACCGATACTCGTATTTAAGTAGATATTCTGTTTTTAATTAAACAGTATTTTATATTTATATCTACCGGCCTGATTATTTTACGATAAATTTTATTGCAAAAATGTGTGCTATCCAGTAAGATTCGAACCTGCGACCCCTATTTACATAGGGGAAGCTACCATTTGATCTGGTATTGTCTTAACCACTCGACCATGAATAGCCTCTTGATCAGACGAGGTTTTTTATCATGCTTATATAACACAATTTTCGATCTACCGTAAACAAACCATATCTGCTCTGAATGTATCGTAATGTCAAACAAATGTAAACATGTTACGGAAATTAACGAATCTTAACGAAACTTGGTTATAAGCAACCGACAATTTGTAATTTGTTTAATTAAAAACAGAATATCTACTTAAATACGAGTATCGGTAAAAATAATGTTTAAAATAATTCATTACAAATTGTCGGTTGCTTATAACCAAGTTTCGTTAAAATTCGTTAATTTCCGTAATATATATATATATATATATATATATATATATATATATATATATTACGGAAATTAACGAATTTTAACGAAAATATTTATATATATTTGTTTAAATGTCATTCACAATGAACACTCAGTCGTTCAGAACACTATTGGAGAGCCACCAGTAACGAAACTTACGCGATGTTATACGCGGCTCCATTCTATCAGAAAGCAACAGCTTAGCATCATTTAAAATACGCTTACAATCATTATGAACAGAGAAATACTTTCTATATCAAATTTAATACAACCATTTTAATCCTTATCCCAAACTCTTCTCTCTTTCCAACTAGCGTCTTACAAAAAATCAATATTGTATATTGTATGTAAGCTTAAACGTCTTTTGGGAGATTGAAAGCAAATATTTATGTTGGTCATACGCCAACAAGGCTTATATTAAATATATACTACATATTTTGTTTTAATCATTTCACCCCAAGCAAGGCAGCCCCACCGTCACTGGTGCACAGGAGGCTACATAGGAGTAAGGAGATGAGAAAGAGGGACAGGTTAGAGGGGGTGTCAGGAAGTGGGTAAGAGAAGGATGAGAATACTGGTGTGCTGAGAGTGGTGGAAAAAGAGCACGAGATGCACGAGAGGACGCGAGTCATTGAGATAGGAGATGACTATTGACCTTACATTTAAATTCTTTGAGATTGTAGCTGCCGGGGAAGCAAGTAAACGGAAGTGAATTCCATATTCCATGTAAGTGCGAGAAAAGAAGCTGATGGTGGAGAAGTTGCAGTTACATTTTATTAGTTTCACTGTAAAAGGGTGGAAACTAGTTTCTAGTCTAGTAGCCCGAATAAATTCATACATAGGGGGCACCAGTGAGCTAAGTTCATCGGAGCAGAGCCCGTGGAAGTATTTGTAGAAGAGACATAGGGAAGCCACATTACGCCGCTGAGAAAGTGACTGCACCTGAGCCGCCAAGTCGGGATCAATCACATTATAGATTCTCTATTGGATTTTCTCAAGAACCCCGAGGTGAATAGCAGGGGCACCTAACCAGATGTGGCATCAGTTTTCAATACATGGGTGGATGGTAGGTTTATATATGTGCAGGATGAATTCAGACAGAAAAAAAAACTTCCTGGTCCTACACAGTGAACCGACCTTCTTAGCAGAAGATTTAGCTATGGATTCAATATAGACATTTCACTTGAGGTCTGCTTATGGAGTTAACCCGAGAAGGCGCAGTGTTTTGCTTTCAGGGAGGCTAGCCTGATCCATGCTAATGGGTTGTAGGAGCGATTGTCTGTGATGGTTAACAGATAGCAGCTTCGTTTTGGATGTATTAGAATTCACGAGCCATTTCTTACCCCAGGCTACCACAAATTGGAGGTAATTTTCAAGCTCAGCAGCGAGGTTCGCTTTGTCAGCCTCAGCAGATTTTTTATCGAGGCGAGAGTAAACGGTGTTGTCGTCAGCGTATATGCCTAATTGGGACCTGATTACATCGGGGACATCATTAATGAAGATCAGGGAAAGCGTAGAACCTAGAATAGAGCCTTGATGTACACCCGCATTCGTATGATAGTATCGGGAGATATGTCCGTTCAATACTATCTTCATTGTACGATTTGAAAGGAATGACTAGATTAGGTCAAACAATTGTCCAGTTATATTTATCACCGCAGCTTGCATAGAAAGCCAGCATGTCAGACTTTTAAAAACGTTTTGAACATATGACCAATTCATCATTTCATGCACACCATTAAAGTGAACAGTTCTGTCTACATTGATGACTGAGGGAATATTAATTAACAAAGCATACAAAGTTTCGAAGCCATCTTTGTTAAAAAAATTAAAACCAACACTAAACAAAATAATTACGAATATAGTAACAAAGATCTAAATCCCTAAAGAGTAAGTCTTAAAATATCTAAGTTGAAAATTTTGGAAGAACAATATTTACCTATATATATATATATATATATATATATATATATTCAAATGAAGGAATACTAACTACTTATGCTATGGTACCATCAATAAGGCTTGGTGAAGAGCTAGTATTTAAATATATTTCCCAACGGTTCGTTTATATATATATATATATATAATGGCTGGCCACTCGTAATTGAGGATTCTCGTCTGCCACGGTGGCAAGCTAATCCTTATTGCAGACGCTGGCTTATACACACTTGATTTATACTGCAACTATGCTGAGCGGATCTTAATTACAGTTTCTGAGTGAGAGTGCATTATCTGGTCTGAACAGGGGCCGGACGCTCAAACCCTCGGTCATGATGACTTGTGATCCCTAGGAAGCACAATTATCGACAGCTTCAAAAAGAAAGATGTCTGCCCAAATTCGCTTACAAAGCTTGGTTCAATCCGTGTTATGAATTTTAGGCACTTTCCAAATATGCCGCACACTGAGATCTCTTCTTCCGGACCAATAACATTAAGAAGGCACCTTCCTGACAAATCGGCCGTGGTGAGATTCGACCCCGGGATTCATAGTCAGAAAGTGAATACTGACGAATACAAATGAATACTAATACTAATGTGTGTGTGTGTGTGTGTGTGTGTGTGTGTGTGTTTAATATATGGTTCGGAATTCGACTAGATAATAATCTAAAGAAAGAACAAATAGAAAACGAATCTCAATCTAATTTGTTCGAGAGAAAGAAAGAACAAAAAGATGCAAAATACTGCTATAGTATTATTATGAGTTCTTATTAGTAAGATGCGTGTCCCTCTTTTTAAAGTAATAGATATATTTTTTTAAATATGCGTGGCAATATTTTGTACGGAAAATTCTGTAATAGTGCATGTGCGCGTTTGCGAAGAAACTCTTGTCTGTTTAGGTGTATGTTGGACAGTAGCGTTAGTTTATACACTCCGGATCAAAAATTTAAGACCTCTTAAAAATTTTTAAAAAGAAATGTTTTTTATGGATAGATTTTTAACTCCTCCCACTTAAGGTTACCAATACTACAATCTAAAAGTTTATGGAAACAAAAAGCTACATTCCAAACATTTTATTTAGAAATTTACATTTTTATAAAATGAGGTGATTTACACATGATCAAAATTATAAGACCAGGGGTATAAATTGTTAGATCTATGGTAATTCCAATGTTTTTAGTTCAGTTAGAGATTAGCAATCACTGCGTAAAGGTGTTACCATGCCTAAAGCAAGCAAACTTACCAAAGTTGAGCGTTCTCGAATTCTAGAATTCCATAAGCAAGATTTCTCACAGTGGACTGAACTTACTTTCCAAAATCTGTCAAAATCACTGTTTCGACACTTAGGTGGAAGTGCTTCTTCATCAGGCTCAGAATCTTGTAATCTTTCATCCCTCCTCATCAATATCAACATCATGAAACATACGTGGGTGATGTGATGATTCAAGAATGTAGAAAGTCTATCAGTATAGGGACTCTTGTATTTCAATGCCGGAATATGGGATCAGAATGAAGAAAGATATGATCCCTAAGCAGTTTAAGTATATGCGATGGCCAAAGAAAATAGACTAGTGCACAAGCTGAGGTATAAAGACGCCACCAAGAATACACTGAATAAGGCTAAAATCAGATAAAAGTCTTAATTTTCATCGTTCGTCCTGGACATTTTATAGCGGTAAGAAATACTTCGAGCAGAATCGAAATAAACATGGGAATCTAAATACAGTCAGTACCACACAAGATACACGCTTAGGCGACCATGTCTCGAAAAGAGATATGACTGACTGGACAGAAGATTTCCCCGTAGTGGGTTGCCATTACTTTCTTGCGGTAGGTATTTGCGCGTGAGTAAATGCAAGGTATTCAACTAGAATTCGAACTCTGCTCTCTGATTTCTCGTTCAGAGCCGATATCCACTGCACCACAACGCATATCCAACAATACAGCGGCTTGTAAATGCCTTCATGTAACTTTCCCTGAATGTGTTGGAACAGAATTTGAGCCAACATATGCACTAATATAAGTTAAACAGGATTGGTAAATCTCTCTCTAATACTGTCTCACTCACCCATTCATTTGTAATATAACAATCTGGCCCCACCCGAGGAAGTGATGCAAGCGATGGTGTTTCCCGTCGGTGAAGGGGGCGGCGAAGCGACAAGACAGGTGTTTGTGAAATACATCCTGTCAAGGCCGGAGCGGATGTCGTTTTGACCTTATTTCCGACAGCGGCGGAAATGGCTACAGAGGCAAACAGATCAGGTGTCTCTTAGAATTACGTGGGCGTTGCGTGGGCGAGGCAAAACCGGAAGGAAAGTCCCGGTTCTAGAAGACTATATAAAGACCTCGACACACGGATTCGCTAGCACAGAACGGCCAGTGGAAGCAGAGAAACACCACAGGCAAAAACTACACTCCCGTCAACCCATTCTATGTGCGCTCTCACCCTTCCGTTCTCTATTCCACACGGTTCGTTGTCATTAATAAAAATATAACCTTATATTTTTATATATGCGTGTTTGTTGTTTTGTCGTCGTACGGCGATATATAACACATTCACTCACTCACACATCCTCTCTCTCTCTCTCTCTCTCTCTCTCTCTCACACACACACACACACACACACACACATGTCATTCACTACACCTTATTTGCCATTTCTATTTGCAGGTAGAGTAAAAGTAGAATATGCCTCAGTTGGTGAGCTAAAATGTAATATGAATTTTTGCGAAAATATTGTGTAACAAATACGCCGCCTGACTTCTTATTGTCTATATTTGAGGATAAATCAAGCGATGTCATTTCTCGAAATCGAGTTGCAGCTATAAATGGTTAGGCTGACCAAAAAGGCAGATGACGGTACCATAAACTGATGTGTCATAGAAAAGAAAAGAGTTAATATAATTCATAACCTGATACACGGAAACTTGTAATCTGGTAACACAGGATGGAATTCTCATGGCAGGGCAACGTAAATTATCGAGGTTCCAATAGGACATGATAGTTATTGCGAGAAAGACGGGACATTCCATTTTTGAAACTAGGTTTATTTGACATCTGGTCGGCACTTTCACGTATGCACAGAGAAGATCTGATAGAAAAGAATTATGAGAAGTTCAGACGTCATTATTGATAAAAACCAGATGTGTCTGCCTACAATTTTCTTCCAAAAGTATAATTATCATATTAAATGCAGTGAGTAACCATTCAGATTTCATGATTCGTGGCAAACAACGGTGTTTCAATTCGTTCGTTCGAATTCTGATTGGTTATTTGTTACGTGTCACCTTTCAAAACAGTTTTTTGTGATGTATTACAGTCTATTTCAGGAAAGCCATTCCCATCTAAGATTGTTCTCTGGATTTTAAAATGGCCGATAGGAAAGTGTTTGTATGTCATTGGAAGTGACATTCTTCTTTCTGAAGGAAAATCAATTCGGTAGCAGCACAAAAGAAATATTGCAAAGAACTTTTTTTTAACTTGACCAAAGATGACACGACAGTTAAAGAAGTTATGATTTGTGCATGACATCTTAATCGTCCATTATTCTGCCAATCATGAAGATATTTTGTTGGGGAAACATCAACTACATCACTTAGTCGATATTCATGTAAGTTTGCCTCCCGGGAATTTTCAATACAGGCGTCGTGTTGTTTCTTGATTCTGAGGGCGCCTGTCAGTGAGCATTTGTCAGAAAGTGACTTTTGTAGAACATATGATATTTCGATGGGTTTCTTCTTCTTCTTCTATGTACCTTGTCCCTTCAGGACGTAGGCGATCATGGCCTTCCACTTTTCCCTATCCCTGGTGGCTCTGAGCACGCCTTCTGTTACACCATGCAAAACTCGTTCCATCATCCACCTGATTAGCTCCTTCAAATATGTTATCCGCAGCTTTCCCCTGTCTCTTTTTTCCTCTATCTAGCCTGTTAGTATCAGATTCTCTAAGCCCTCCTTTCTCATGCGTGTCCAAGGAACTTCAGCTGTCTCTTCCTGATGCTCAGTATTAATTTTCTTTTTGTTTCCATCATTTCCAAGACTTCATCATTGCTCACATGCTCGATCCATGATATTCACAGCATCCTTCTGTAGAACCACATTTCAGTTGCTTCAAGTTTTTCCTTCATCTTTGATCGTATCGTCCAGCATTCACTGCCATATTGAAGAACTGACAACACATAGCAATCCAGTACTCTCTTCCTTGTTTCTAGCGAAATTGTCCTGTTTCTTAATACTTTACTTAATTACTGGAATGCTTCCTTCGCCATGCCAATTCGCCTTCGGATCTCTGTGTCGCACTTTCCGTCTTCTGTTATAACGCTTCCCAGGTATTTAATTTTTCTACCTGCTTGATTCTGGTATCCCCGACCTGTATTTGACATTTTGGGCTGCCCTTTTTACTGATGACCATGCATTCGGTTTTCATGCTGTTTATTTCTAGTTCTTTCTTGTTACTTTCTTCTGCTACCTTCGGTAGGAGGTCTTGTAGCTTCCTTTCTGTGTCTGCTATCAGCACTGTATCATCTGTGTACCTTAGGTTGTTTAAATTGTGGCATCAGATTACGATTCCAAGCATAACTTCTAGAGTCCTCAAAATATTCTCGCTGTACAAGTTGAACAGATCCGGTGAAAAGACACATCCCTGTCTTACGACCCTTTCTAACTTTGTATATCTACTCAATTCATTACCTGTCCGTATGCAAGCGGTTTGCTGCCAGTAAAGATTCTTTATTATTCTCAAGTCTTTTCCAAATATGTCCAGGCTGCCGAGCATCTCCATCAGTTTTTTGTAGCGTATTTTGTCAAACGCCTTCGCATAATCACTGAAGCACAGGTATAAGTCCTTTTGCATTTGTATTGTCCTTTCGGAGAACATCCTAATCATAAATATGGCATTCCTTGTTTCCGTGTCTTTAACGAAATCACAGTTCTTCACCTATCTCTGGCCTGATTCTCCTTCTTGCTCTGTTCATCAGGATTCGGATGCTCAGTTCTGTTATATGACTCATTAAACTGATGGTTCTGTGGAGTTTGCACTCGTTTGCTCCTGGTTTCTTAGGTAGTGCTATGAAGATAGTCTTGCTGAGATCATCTGGTATAACCCCACTATTATAAGTTTCATTTATTATTTCGGGAACTTTTTCTATACCAAATTCTTCCAGGGCTATCAGCAACTCTATGACTATGCCGTCTGGTCCCACTGCTTTGTTTCTATTCAGTTTGGCTACTGCAGATTCCACTTCAGACTTTAATATTTCCAGTATTTCCTTATCTTTGCATATTAATGGTTGCTCTATATTGTCGTGGAAAAGATCTTTTATATATTCTTCCCATCGTTGCAGTATTTCCTCTTTCTCCAATATGATTGTTCCATTCTTAGATTTTATACATCCTGTTGAAGAGCAGGTTTTTTGTCCCGTCAGTTCTTTTATTTCCTTATGCATATCTGCTTTATTATTCCTGCTCAATCTCTCTACTTCTGCACATTTGTCATTGAGTCATTTCTCTTTAGCCTGTCTACATTTTCTTATTTCCTTGTGTAGTTCCCTGTACTCCATTCCATGTCTTGATATCATTTTCTGCCTCCTTTGCATCATTTCCAGAATCTCTTCTGTAATCCACTCGTTTTTCTTTCTCCGCCTATTTTCTTTTGGGGCAATGTTGTTTGCTGATGTCAGTAGATCTACTGAATATAAATTGTTAAAAACCCGCCTACTAAGTAGCTAAGTAATGAGGGTAGTAAATAAGGTCTCCATGCATTCTATAAATGCATCCTTAATAATTGAAAACTGAATTTCGAATTTCAGGAATATATGAAAATCAACACACACACACACACACACACACACACACACACACACACACACACACACACACACACACACACACACACACAGTCTGTGGTGTAATTGGCCATGGTTAAATGTAATTAGCATAAATTCCCAACAAACAGAATTGATAAAATTTGCAATGAACAATACCAAAAGAAAAAGAAGAAAAGAATAGTGAAAAAATACAAAGCAAGCAAACGATATATGCAAGGCAAATTCACAGCAATAAAGCAAATCAACATAAATAAATGAAAAATTAACAAACTAAGCCTTGTGTCAACACGCAAAACAGGATAAAGACAATTGACTGCAGTGGAAGTGATTTCAAGACAAGAAAGAAGAGAATTAATTCGGATGAGAACGAGAAATAGCCCAATCTTAAAGGTCAGGCAAGAAATCCCAGCATTCACCAGTGTTTTTTGTCTATACATTTGGTGAGGCGGATATTTTTGCCGTTATTCCACACAGGATGTGGTCCTACGTAGAATCGTTGTCCCTGGCGGGGCTCTACCTAGGTTTTCTGCGTACATCGATGACATATTCATTTTCAAATCATGCCGCAGTGACACTGAGGTGGTACAAAAGGCGCTGGAATGCTACGAAAAGGTAACGGGTGGGGGACAAATTTAACCGCAACAAGTTTTCCGGCTGACGGTTGAGTGTTTAAAAATGGTTTGCACTTCCGGGCCCCTTTAGTTTAACTGACGGTCTCGTCCGCATTCTTGGATTGTGTTTCGGGCAGAATCTCTAGCTGAAGAAGAAATAGGCGGACATGTAGGCAAAGACTGGAGCGGCGGTTCGTACTTGGCTTCGACGGCAGACGTCTTTCCTCACATCATTTACCGGTTGTCTGTACTTCCTCTCTCTAAAGATCATAGGTAAGCGATCGAGCATTTGGTCTCTTCCTTCTTGTTGGGTAGGGTCAAGCATCAGGTTGGCAGAGATGTCTCTGCCCAACCCCTGTCTCTTCGGCGGTTAGGAATACTAAACTTGGCGAGTCACCAACGTCTCGTGGCTGTCGTTCCTACACCGCGCGTTGAAGGCAGACGTTGTTTTTGTTGAATATTTTTGCTAATCGGTTTGTCACCGGGAAGTGTTTTTCTATTAAATTCAGGAATGTCTTATCTATGTTTGTTTTGACGGCTTTGTTGTATGGTGGATTAAACCAGATGATATTTCTTTTTCTGTTTTTGCTTATATTAAATGAGGCTATACAACTGGCACAACAACATATAAAATTACAGACGAAGAAATTAAAAAATTAAAATTAAAATAATCATGCACTGCCGCAAATCCCTACTATTCTACAATAATGATCCATGGGCAAAAAACAAAAACAAAAGCATAACTTATTCAATGTAACAATGGGTAGCTACGATGCAGTAGGGACATGCGAGTTAGTAGGCATACTCATTCTTTCACACATAAAAATATCATCTGGTTTGATC